>CM076582.1:1062449354-1062776660 GCA_034641835.2 Pinus albicaulis
AAATAATAACAATAATACAACTTGTTATTAATAGTAAATTAATTTTTAAATAAATAATTTTATATTAAATTTAAATAATATATTATTATTATTTTATTATATTATTTTAAATTAGATATTTTTTATTTAAAAAAATTAAAATTTTAATAAATAAATAATACTATTTTATTTACATTAATTAATATTATATTTTAAATAATATAAAAATATAATTAGAAATTATATATATTTTAATTGTCAAAATTCATCTATTATTAATAATAAGATAATGGAATATTCCCATAGTCATACATGTGGACCTAACCAATGTTCCTGTTGTTAGTCGTTAAATATAACCATTTAAAAATATTTAATATTAAATAATGTCTATATGGATAGGACTATAAACCATTTTTGCAACCAAATTTATATACTATGAATTCTTAAAATTTAATCAACATAATTTTTACACTAAACTTTATATATATATATATATATATATAATTTATTTATTTATTTATTATTTCTATATCTAATTTTAAGGTCATAATCAAGCTATCATTATTATTATTGTCCATCTAATTTGGTGTATGAGACCCCCTTGTTTATGGAACTAAAGCTTACCAAGGCATACATACCCTAAGCCCTCTCTAATTTTGAACCTGTGACCTCTTATGAGGAAACACATGCCCTTAACCATTAGGCCCACTGAAAGTGTATATCAATGTATTTAATATCAATTAAATCAAAAAGTAATAAAAAATTAGATAAATATGAGCGAAATTGTTATATTGTAAAATTTTATCAATAAAAATAAATAAATAAATAAATAAATATATATATATATATATATATATATATATATATATATATATATATATACATATACATATACATATACATATACATATACATATACATATATATATATATATATATATATATAATTGCTATAAATTAAAATTTTTTTTACTATATAGATTTAATTAATAATTTATATTTTTGGGTGAAGTCATTCAAAAACTCTTTATCAAGTTGGAGGAGCGAGCCTTTAGATCTTTAAATTTGGTAGGTAAAATTTTCTGGTTGAAGTCCATTCTAAAAGTGATACTCTGTAAAAATTGTTGGTGTTTGTAGCAGCCAAAAATACATGTAAATTGATCACTACCCTCTTAACGAATTTTCTTTGGAAAGGGGTTCAAAATACTAAGAAATGGGTGTTGGTTTCTTGGAAGAATATTTGTATCCCTAAGCTGGCTGGAGGCCTGAGGTTATGTGATCCAAAATTGTCGAATAAAGCACTAGTTGCAAAATTGTGGTGGAGATGGCTCTGACGCGGAAAAAACCTATGGAAATAGATATGGGATAGAAAATATGGGACCCTCCGCTCCTAAGGTGAAAAATTAAGGGTTGAGAACGGGCCTCCAACTCATCAATTTGGAATCTAGCGAAAAATAATATAAGTATAATCCAGACTCATGCTTTTTGGGAGTTAAGGAATTGGTGTGCATCATACCTCTAGTTGGACACATGGAAGAAAAGGCCCAAGATCAACACCATGAATTATTTGGCAGAATTAATGGTTCGTACCATCGAACAACAATGCTCTATAGTTGTGGAATTATGGAAACAGGGGATAGAGGAGCCACGCTGGAAAACCTTGAAGAAGTGCGAGGACTGGTCAAACACCCCCAATGAGGTGTAATGGGATGTGATAGACCAAGAGCTTAAGAAAAGAAAAATACCTCTAGACAAAAAACCATACACATTGAGATGGAGATACCATGTTAGAGGGATACAGAAAATCTCTACAGTAAAATATGGACATCATGCTTTTATACCAAGTGTTATACGAGATTTACGATTGTGGACAAATGTGTCTCCCCTAGGTTTGGTGGTCAACGTAGAAAAATGGAGAGAAAAAGAACTCAAAGCTTTTCCTTAAAGTAAAAAGATGAAAGAGTGAGGCCTACCTGGAATTTTTCACACGCTTCACTCCTTCTTTAGCTTGGAGGCTCCAATTCCAACTTTGATTTCTAAAATTAGAACCCGCACAGTCAGATAACACAAGCCAAGAAACTATGAGATGTATGCAGTATCATCTAAATACTATATTCAATAGATCAACATGGTATTGAAATAAGTGAAATAATGACATCACATATATGAAAACAAAGAATTATTTGCATTAATATAAATGGAATGATATTACAACCATAAGTGGCAGTTGATCTTGTAAAAGAGCTCCTCCAAGTTGTTATCTCATCCTTTCCTTGTCACAATATGCACCTCCAGTCACCCTATGCATGAGATGATAACTAATTATTGAAGGAGAAAAATGGCAGAATCACTATCCAAATCTAACCATTACATCTTGCATATGAGAGGGTATATATATAGAAGAGCGGGGTAAGTTGGGGGTTCTTATCCAATTACAATTCTAAGGTTTTAGATCCACCTTTGATGGAGGTTTAGGATCAAAGGATAAGTGGCGAAAAATAAAAATTAGGGTAGGATAGGATCTGAATGTCAATCCAAGGTAAGTAGTTGAAACAAATTCTGGAAAATCCTAGAAGGTGAAGCTTCCGGAATCCCAATCTTCTCCCGAAATTCAAGAACCAATGTAGGTGCAAAGGAGAGAATCTTGCTGGTGACCAACGTTGGCCACAGTGGAGAAACCTATAGGTTATCACACCTCGGTAGGCTTACAGGGAGTGTTGGTCCTAAAACTGGCTCAGATATGGCAGTTTAGGGTTGAAAATATGTCAGATGAAAGGTACATGATTAGGGCTTTGTGCAAGATGATGAGAAGGGCAATAGGATGTTGATTAATCCCATTAGGAGGCTCACTTGATCGAATGTGTCAAAATGGCCTATAACACTAAGGTAGCACAATTATTTTATATGGTGGGATGATGGAGGATACTGACATGGGATTAGATCCAAAGAAGAGGAGTTCATGGTCCATCCTATGAAAAGAAGAAGAATCCATGGAAAAAATTCTATAACACAAAATGGAGGAGATTCCAGAAGATATTTAGATACTTGGATCGATCTCACAATAGTATGATGGAAATAATTGAACAATGGAGAGAAATTGTATTTCCTAGCTCAGTATTTAATATAGCATGGGTCCTAGTTGTTAGATTTTCAATGTGTTCTATTTGGAACGAAATGAAAAATATAATATTTAGAGACAAGTAGAAATTAGTGGATCAAACATAGTATGCAGTTAATCCAAATATCAAAGAAACCATCCTGGAGGAATCTTGGAACCCTAATGACTGGAAAACTCAGCCTCAGGAAGAAAGTATTTTGAATGAGATTGACTTAACTCCCAATATGTTATACCCTACTTCATGGAAGCTCCCTCCTCCATTGACTTCTACTCCTATATATTTTCCTCCTTACGAGGGCTTTGTGAAGCTAAATTTTGATGGAGATTCCAAAGGAAATACTGGCTTCATAAGACTTGGAGGAATTATAATGGACTAAGTTCTTAAGATATTCACAAAAAATTGTGGTGTAGCCAGTAATAATGAACCCAAATTATTTTCCTTGGAAAGGGGTCTTAAATTATCTCTCTTAGCAAGATATATGAAGATCCATATTGATGGGGGTTGTTAAATATCCATAAGAACAACCTAGAAGATTATCCAAGGAGTTTTGAATGAAAAACTCTCTAGGAGTTGGAGGCTAAAATAACATGAATAATGATCAAAGGACACGTCCACAGGTGAAACTGGTGGACCCATTATTGGATAAATGTCTATATGATCACAACCAACATACATTGTAATATTTGTATAACCCCTGAAATGGCAGCCAGGATGGATGAAACTAGATCTAGGGTCTTCTATCTCGTTCACACAACCAACTAATGTACGAGAATATCCATGTGAATCAGTAAGCTCGAGTCGAACATGGTAGTGTTGGAAATATTGTCATTGATGGCAAAGAATCGTAAAGGAGTTACACTAGAATTATCATTGATGGAAAAGGAGTAACAATAGAATTATAACCTAAAGCATAGAGAAGCAGCAAAGAGGTAAAGGAGCAACATGGAGAAGCATTATCGTGATTATTTAAGGTAAAGAAGTAGAAAAATAACAAATAAAGTCAAGGTAGTTAAGGTAGTGAAAGGAAACCAAAGGCACCAAAGGCAACAACGATATAGAAAAGATAGAGAAGCAACAAAAGTAAAAAGGCAGCGAATGTAGAGAGGCATAGAAAGCAGAGATGGAGCGATTACCATAGAGGCAAAAATCCCAGTAGAGAAGAAGTTGAGACAACGGAGGAAACAAATGGAGCAGAGACAGAAAAGAGGCAGAGACAGATGAAGGCATTCGGATTTGCCAGACACGGCGAGGACCAGAGATCTTACGCAAATATGATTAAGCCAAGAGGGAGAGGCAAGTGTCAAGAGAAAGAGAGGGCTTTAATCAGTAGATGTCGAGTGTGATAACTCAGGATGACATTCATTAAAAAATACAAGCATAGGAGTAATAACGTGTAGAAACCAAAGTTACAGAGCAGGACAATGTAAAAAAATGAAAAATCGACTAAGGCAAAGAATTCTTTGAATAATTCCAAGGGAGGCGAATGGAAAGTCATGATTAGATCGTAAAATTGAAGGCAAGAGATGGAAGACAGAGATCAAATCACATTAGGAGTGATTTCCAAAATCGCAACATTTAAGAGTTTAGCATTAAGGCATCGCATGGTAAGTTAAAATATTTGTGATGCGAAATGGAGAAGACACGTGTTGGCACGGCGTAACATCGCAGATCGTAAGAAACAGAGTATAATAAAAAATTAAATCTTATAAAGTGAGAAGTGCGATCAGATGAGGAACGTTAGATCTAGGGGCAGATCAACGATGGATGGCGAATTGCGAGACCACACATCGCAACACTTAAGAGATAGCTAGAAGGCCACCACAAGTTAAGTTAAAGTTTTTGCAATGTGAAATGGAGGGACACTTGTCGACCTTGCACAACATTGCATCCAGCAAGAAATAGGGTTTAACTTCGAAGACCTCACAAGGTATGTTGTTTTGGTTGCGATGCGGTAAGGATCAAGCAAGGCGATGTGATGATGGGAGTCCACGTGGCAGCACTACGCTCGAGTGCAGTTCACAAATCACATGATTTAAAGTTTATCACTAATGGTAAAGTGGGAAACCTAAAGGCAAGAATTTGCAATGAGATATTATTGTTCAAGCACTATGGGACCCAATAGCCCTCGTTCCGTGTATGTTATATGTGCCATATTTTAAAGTTTACGTTGTTGATTGCTAATTGTGTGTGTGTGTGTGTGTGTGTGTGTGTGTGTGTGTGTGTGTCTATATATATATATATATATATATATATATATATATATATATATATATATATATGCATTTTTGATTGATAAACGTATGTATGTTGATTAAAGCTCAAACTTGTAATCTGCTACATGTATAAAGGAAGTTGTATGTGGGCCATATCCCATAGGTCACAAAGAAATGATCTGAATGCAAATCAAAGGACCAAGAGCTTGGGCAGAACAATGTTATGGCAGTAAAGCTAACGAAGCGGCCGAACACAGAAGAAGAGGAGGGAAAATTTTAAGGATGGAAATTTATCTTAAAGTTTAAAAACATGGCGAATATTTGTAATCCCCAATATGTAAATTATAAAAATTTTGATGTTATTTTTGTAAAAATATTTAGTTTTATAATCATTTTATATTAGTATATATAATTTTTTGGCGATTTTTAGGGTAAAATATTTTTATACTATAAAATTTGGGCGAATCAATTTTAAAAAAATATGGAAATTTGCAAATCTTTTTTTTGGAAAAAGCATGGAAAATTAGCCCACCTGCAAATATTAGCCCCTAAAATTTTCCATGAAGAAGAGTCGAGCTAAAAGGGGAAATTATGCATCAAAGGCGGAATATAACAACAGAAGCGGAAAAGACACAAAGACAGTAAGAAGAAGAGGACAAACACACAGCAAAGAGAAGAAACTGATGGGTTGAGTAAATAATTGATTGTAACTGAAAATGTATTATTTATTTTTATATTGTTTGTGATGCAAAGGCAAGTCTCCGTAGGAAAATCAAAACTCCAATTTGATACTGTAATGATTGTATATATTGTTGTAACATTCAGAATATGTTGAGTGATGAAATGAGTGGGTGAAAGGAAAGAGTCGTGCATGTTCACTTCATATTCCCTATATAATTCAAACAACCATGAAGTTATCTGTATGAAACAAGTAATATCCATGTGCAGAACATTACGAAAATAGAGAGAGAGAGAGTGTGTGTGTGTGCAGCAGAATTGAAGAGAGTTGAATATTGTTAGAAAGTTGTAGAATGGAAGAGAGTAGAAGAATATAAGAAAGTTGCAGACGGTTGGAGAGTGAAAGAATAAGAGAGGGTTGATAGAGATTTTTTGCATATCAGTAGTTGATATGAAGCAGATATGAAAGCGGAAAAGGCAGCAGTGAAGAACGAGCAAACCAAAGCTGATATCTAGGTAAGTCAGCATATAATTTTATGGTAGTGTGAGGGATTTGGTGCTTCCATATCAAGTTGTAGCTTGATATATGTCCAGTTGTACCTATTTGAGGTAGGAGCCTTCTGTGGGTTGTAGCTTGAAAAAATATATATGGGAGTTGGTGCTTCTATTTCAATTTGTAGCTTGATAGATGTCCAGTTGGAGCTAGTTGAGGTAGGAGCCTCCTGTGTGTTGTAGCGTGCAGAATAATACATGGGAGTTGGTGCTTCATTTTCAAGTTGTAGCTTGATAGATGTCCAGTTGGGGTTGGTTGAGGTAGGAGCCTTCTATGGGTTGTAGCCTGCAGAAAATAGATGGGAGTTGGAGCTTCATTTCATGTTGTAGCTCGCAGAATTTGAGGTCGTAGCCTCATCTAGGTTGGAGCCTACAAAAAATCAGTGGTGAGAGCGAGTTGTAGCTTGCCTTTGCATCAAAAAAATAATAATATGTGGTTTTCTCTCTTATGGGTTTCCAGTTATATCTTTTGTCTATGTGCTTGATGATTACGTGTTGATGTGATGTTTTAATATGCTTAATTACTTTCTCTACACACATTAATTTTGTTGATTCATTATGTATTAGGATGATTATGAATTGAAGATGTAATTGAGTTGAATAAAAAGAGTTTTAAATGTCCATGAATGTACTAAAATGATTCACCCCCCCCCAAGTTTAGCTAAGAGTTCATCAATTGGTATCAGAGCTAGTTCCTTCTATATCAGTTTAACAACTGGAAGAAGATCCTAGGTCCCCAAAATGGCTAGCCTAGAAGGATGCTAAAAAAATAAAGCCCCATTTTTTACTGGCACAAACTATGGAATCTGGAAAATAATAAAGACGCCATACATAATGTCTCTAGGAATAGAAGTTTTGGCTATTGTGAAGAAGGATATTATCCAAAGGATATTGACACAGAAAAAGATGCCAAACAAAATTTCATAGCTAATGCAAAAGCCATGACTGCACTTTTGAGCGGTAAGTGTGAGTCTGAATCTATTAAGGCAATGCACAACGTGAATGCCAAAGAAATATGGGATACTTTAGAAAGTATCGATGAGGGAGATAAAAAGGTGAAGATGGCCAAGCTGCAAACCTATAGAGCTCAGTGTGAAAATGTAAAAATGAATGAATATGAAGATATAGGCAGTTTCTTCTTAAAGGTTATGGAAATTGTGAATAACATGAAAGATCTAGGAGAACCCATTAAGGAATGTGTAATTATGTAAAAGATGTTGAGATATTTACCATCCAGGTTTAACCCTAAGGTTTCAACCATAGAAGAAACAACAAATTGGGAAAACTTGACCAGGAACGAATTTCTTGGAAACTTAACAGCTTATGAGATGAGACTTCCACAAGGGAAGTCAAATGTGAAGGAGGCAACCTTTAAGGTAGAAAAGTGCATGAAAGAGAAGGAAAATACATGTTCATGCTCAGATGAAGAAGAGGCCAAATTCGTTAGAAGATTGGATAAATGCACGGGTAAATACAAAGGTAAAATTCCATTTAAGTGCTTTAACTGTGGAAGAGTGGGGCACTATGCATATAAATGTTCTCATAATAAAATAGAGAACTAGCCACAAGAGAGAGAAAAAAATGGAAAAAAGGGAAGAGAGTCAATAGAAAATAATTTTATGCTCAGTAAGATAGCAGTGCATTTGAAAGCTCAAATGAATCCTCAAATGAAGAAGGAACCTCTGAATTTGTGTTGATGGCCAAGGAAGAGCCTGAAGGATTCCTTCTGGAAGATGAGGAAGAAGGTGAGTTAGATCTTGATGGGGAGCTAAGGAGTGCCCTGGATGAAATAGATAGACTTAGACTCAAGTGCAAAAAAAAAAAAAACATTCTCCTGAAATACGTAAAGGAAGAACCTGATTCGGAAAACCTCATTCATTTGAAATTAGAACTTGGAGAAGCTAGGAAGGTGGAAGACATTCTGCTTAAGAAAATTAAAGCTAAACATCAGGAGCAAGAAAAATTGGAAGAAGAAGTAGTAGGCCTGAGAAAGAAACTATAAAATTCCCAAAGGGAGTTATTTATGAACACTCCACAAATGAAAAGCTCTGAACAGTTGGAAAAGATACTAAATTCTCAAAGATGTCCTCTCATAAAGACTGGGATAGGCTATGAAGGAGAAACCAATAAGTCCAAGGTAGACGATATCAACAAGAATATCATTTTTGTAAAAATTGTAATGGAAGTAGCTCAAAAGATTACTACAAAAGTAGAATCCAGCAAGAACATGATTTGTAAAGAAACAACAGAAACAAGAAGCAACATGAAAGGACAGAGAATGAGAGGAAGAAACAGTCAACTACTAAAGGCTCATATGCTCCTAAGGATGAATTGAAAAGATTCAGAAGATGTCAAAGGAGGTTCCTTCCTCCTGTGAGAAGTATCACTTGTTTTTACTACCACAAACTTGAACATACTGCGGCATATTGTAAGACAAAGCAAATCTAGTCCAACCAACTAAATATGCAGCCAATGAAAAGACTACCTCAAGCAAAAAAATGGAGAATACAATCGATCACGAGGTACAAAAATTATTTCCATGGATATTTTTATGCATGCAATGATTTTGGACATAAACTCTTTGAATGTAAATTATGTCCAAAAGGGAGCACAAAATATTATACATCAGCTCAAACATACCTTGGCAAAATAAGATGTTATGTATGCCACAAGCTTCGACACAAAGAAAAAAGCTGTAAGCTGCCATATACATTAAAGAACTCTAGACAGATGATGGAATCCAATCAAATTAGACAAAACTGTGAATCAAAAATAAGTGCAGACATTATGAAGAACCCCAATGAAGTATGGAATGAAAAGAGAAAGAGGGAGCCTCTTACTTCAATAACATAAAGAATCCATCATGGTCTCAAGGGGAGATTCTCTGGGAAGAAAAGAAAATATCCATCCAGAAATAAATAAGAAGCAACATCCCAGGGGGAGAGCAGTTCATAATTAGTCCCCATAAAAGTAGTCTAAGAAGAGCTCCATGGAATAAGAACAACTAAAAGTTTAGAAAGGGAAAGGAAAATTCCTTTAACATAGAACTATAGAGGAAGAAGAATACCTGAAGCATTCAATAGCCAACAGGGTGATGGAAGGAGAGAAGGAAGCAAGCAGCCATGGTGGTAGAGGGAGCATCAACCATGAGCATGTAAGCTAAGAAGACAACATCACACTAAGTGATGAATGATTAAAATCAAAAAAATTATGCTTTGAGCTATAGAGATGGAAAGATCCATAGACGATGATCACACTATGCATCACACTACAAGAGTTAGCAATGAAAAAAATTTAAGAAGGATGAGTAAGAGAAATGTTTATCATCATTATATCATTCCATCTTTCATATATAGAAGGTCCCCTTGGAGGAAATTTTCTAAATGAGTGATAAAACTATGAGTGGTTTGCCCTTGTAGATTCCAAGTAAAGAAATTGAAGATGCCTTCCCAAAGATAATTATGTTAGAATAGTTGAATTGTATATAGATTAGTAATGATTCTGAAGCAATGCTAGAAAGGAATATGCAGTGACATTCCTTTAAACCAGAATGAAAGAATAAGCAAAAAGGTTAATGATGCCAAGATCAGATTTAGTATATTGATGATTGCTATTAAGAACAATGGAGAGCTCAATAGTAGAAACTATGAAGGTTGTCTTAACTATGGGTGCATGTACAAGATGAAGTGAAATTACTGCATATTTTATCAAATTAGTATCAATTGGTATTTGGATAAAGCAGCCTACCTATTAGCATAATACCAAGTGTTATCAGTGAAGCAGTGGTATGGTACAGGTCCTCAGGATCAGAGTATTATGGCAGAAGTACATCAAGGTAGTATACCTAGCGTTATCTCCATTATTAAATAATAAAAAGGTTAATTAAAGTGCAAAAGGATCATTATATTGTTTACACTTGAAGTAGTATATTGAGCATTGAAGCAATATCTATTTCTAGATATAACTTTATGCCTTCCTCAAGTCAATACAAATATATCTTCAAGGCCTCTTTCTTAAAATCATTCATAAAACTGTGTGAAGTTTTTTTGCTAAGATTTCAATTAAACAACTTGAAGATGTTTTGTTGAAGATAATCATGATAGAACAGTTAAATTATCTGAAGTATGAAGGACTAGTTCTGTTAATCTTACATTTGAAGCTCAAGAGTCTCTTATTGATTCATCTAAAGCATACTTCAGTAGAAATGATTTTCTAGTATTCACCATTAAGGAGAGGTTGATCATTGACATACATACTCCCTTATGTCATAAATAAAATTGCATAGTTGATAAGTGAGACTGACCAATACATTGAATATATCTAGCCTCAAAGGCTTGTTTTGAAAGTACACTCTACAAGCAGTAAAGTCATTTTGTATCTTAGATTGAAATATATTGTCTAATCTCACAATAAGTTGTAAGCTCTGGTTTGATTCATTTTTCACATCAGTAACAAGGACCTTTCAGCTGTTATGTGTAATATCCATGTCAGAAGCCTAGCTCATATCACTGCCAACATGCAGTAAAGGTGAACCACAACTATAAAATATATATTGGCATCATCATATTTGAATAGATGTGTACCACATATTTGTATCTCAAATGAAGATCATAATATGGATTGAAGTATATTTGCATAAAACTTTATATGTCATATGGAGCATTCTCAGTATTTTAGTATTGTTCCAATGATGCATCTTTGATCATATAAGTCTGATTATATAAGTTTTTTCTATGAAGTGTCCTTATCATCACTTTTAGCTGTAAACAAGTGCAAGGATTCTGTGCTTTGGGATGGTATCAACTTACTGTGTATATACAAGTTCAATGATTCTCAAAAGTGTTCTCCCAACAACTCTTTTACACTAGTCTGGAGCAGCAAGGTATAAAGTCAAAAGAAGAAGGCCTAAACACAACTCAGAGAGAGGAAATGAAAATATAGAATCTACACTAGGAGATGTTTAACCCTTTCCATTGATGTCAAAGGGGGAGGAAAAGTAAGTGGAAGAATAAAGGCTCTTCTGAAAAGAAAGCATAGGAAGAAACACACTTCTCAGAATGAAAGGGGGAGGAAGTATTGGAGTATTGGTGGATGTGTTTCCATCAATGCCAAAGGAGGAGACTATTGGAAATATTTTCATTGATGGAAAAGGATCAGAAAGGAGTTACACTAGAATTATCATTGATGGAAAAGGAGCAGAGAGGCAAAGGAGCATCAATAGAAGTATAACCTAAAGTAGAGAGGAGTAGGAAAGAGGAAAAGGAGCAACATGGAGAAGCTTTAGCGTGATTATTTAAGGCTAAGAAGAAACAAAAGAACAAAGGTAGTAAAGGTAGTTAAGGAAACGAAAGGAAATGAAGGGCACCAAAGGCAGCATAAATACATCAAATATAGAGAAGCAACAAAAGCAGAGATGCGACGAATGTAGAGAAGCAGAAAATGCAATAGAGGCAGTGAATGTAGCTAAGAAGGCACCAAAGGCAGCAAGGCAACAAAGGCAAAAAAGAAGTAGAAATAGCAAATATGTAGCGATTACCACAGAGGCACCAAATACAACAGAGAAGCAACCGAGACAATAGAGGCAATGAATGGAGCAGAGACAGAAAAGAGGCACAGATAGATGAAGGCATTCATATTTTCCAGGCACAACGAGGACCAGAGATCTTACACAAAGATGATTAAGCCAAGAGAGAGAGGTGGGAGCTGAGATAAAAGGAGTGCTTTAATCAGTAGATGTCAAGTGTGATAACTTGGGATGAAATTCATCAACAAAGACAAGCACAGGAGGAACATCGTGAAAAAACAAGAGTTATAGAGCGGGACAATGTAAACAAATGAAAAATTGACTAAGGCAAATAATTGTTTGAAGAATTCCAAGGGAGGCGAACAGACGGTCAGGATTAGATAGAAAAAGTGAAGACGAGAGATGGACAACAGAGATTGAATCGCATTAGGAGTGATTTCGCAAATCACAACATTTAAGATTTTAGCATTAAGGTGTCACATGGTAAGTTAAAGTATTTGTGATGCGAGATGGAGAAGACATGTATTGGCACGATGAAACATTACAGATCACAAGAAATAGAGTATAACCACAAATTAAATATTATAAAGTGCAAAGTGAAATCATATGAGAACCGTTAGAGCTAGGGGCGGATCAATGACGAATGACGAATCGCGAGACTGCACATCGCAGCGCTTCAGGGATAGCAAGAAAGCAACCACAAGTTAAGTTACAGTTTTTGCAATGCGAAATGGAGGGAGATGTGTCGACCTTGCGCAACATCACATCCCACAAGAAATAGGGTTTAACTTCAAATACCTCGCAATGTATGTTGTTTTGGTTTCGATGGGGTAAGGATCAAGCAACACGATGCGATGAAGGGAGTCCACGTGGCAGCATTATGCTTGAGCACAGGTTGCAGATCGTGTGGTGTAAGTTTTATCGCTAATGGTAGAGTGGGAAACCTGCGAGAAAGCATTTGCGATGAGATATGATAGTTCAAGCACTATGTGACCTAATAGCCCTTGTTCCATATATGTTATATGCACCATATTATAAATTTTACACTATTGATTACTAATTGCATGTATGTTATATATATATATGCGTTGTTGATTGATAAACGTAGTATGTTGATTAAAGCTCGGATTTGTAATCCGCCGCATGCATAAAGGGAGTTGTATGTGGGCCATATCCCACAGGTCACAAAGAAATGATATGAATTCAAATCAAAGGACCAGGAGCTTAGGCATAATAGTGTTATGGCAGTAAAGCTAACGAAGGGGCTGAACGCAGAAGAAGAGTTGCGATAAAAGGGGCAATTATGGAGCAAAGGTGGAATATAACGACATAAGTGGAAAAGAAACAAAGACAACAAGGAGAAGATGAAAAACACACAGCAAAGCGAAGAAACTGATGGGTTGAGTAAATAATTGATTGTAACTAAAAATGTATTATTTACTTTTATATTGTTTGTGATGCAAAGGCAAGTCTCCGTAGGAAAAACAAAATTCTAATTTGATACTGTAATTATTGTATATATTTTTGTAACATTCAAAATATGTAGAGTGAGGAAATGAGTGGGTGAAAGGCAAGATTCGTGCCTGTTCACTTCATATTCCCTGTAGAGTGCAAACAGGCATGAAGTTATTTGTATAAAATAGGTAATATCCATGTGTAGAACATTACGAAAATAGAGAGAGAGAGAGAGAGAGAGAGAGAGAGAGAGAGAGAGAGAGAGAGAGAGAAAATTGAAGAGAGTTGAATATTTTTAGAAAGCTGCAAAATGGAAGAGAGCAAAAGAATATGAGAAAGATGAGGACAGTTAGAGAGTGAGAGAATAAGAGAGGACTGATAGAGATGTTATGAATATCAGGAGTTGATATGAAGCAGATATGAATGCTAAAAAGGAAGCAGTGAATAAGGAGCAAAACAGAGATGATATCCAGGTAATTCAGCATATGATTTTATTATAGTGTGAGGGATTTGGTGCTTCCATATCAAGTTGTATCTTGATAGATGTCTAGCTATAACTGGTAGAGTTGGGAGCCTCCAGTGGGTTGTAGATTGCAGAAAAATACATGCAAGTTGGTGCTTCTATTTCAAGTTGTAGCTTGATATATGTCCAGTTGGAGTTGGTTGAGGTAGGAGCCTCCTGTGGGTTGTAGCCTGCAGAAAAATACATGGGAGTTGGCACTTCTATTTTAATTTGTAGCTTGATAGATGTCCAGTTGGAGTTGCTTGAGGTAGGAGCCTCTTGTGGGTTGTAGCTTGCAGAAAATAGATGGGAGTTGGAGCTTCCTTGCAAGTTGTAGATTTTATAATTTGAGGTAGTAGCCTCTTGTAGGTTGAAGCGTACAAAAAATCAGTGGTGAGAGGGATTTGGAGCTTGCATTTGCATCAAAAAAATAATAGGGTGTGATTTTCTCCCTTATGGATTTCCACTTATATCTATCTTCTATGTGCTTGATGTTTACGTGTTGATGTGATGTTTTAATCTGCTTAATTACTTCCTCTACACACATTAACTTTGTTGATTCATTATGTATTAAGTTGCTTATGAATTTAAGGTGTAATTGAGTCGAATGAAAAGTGTTCTAAATGTCCATGAATGTACTAAACTGATTCACCCCCCCACCTCTCATTTTAGCTAAGAGTTCATCAGGTAGACACCATTTGATTACCAGCTAATGATGTAAGCCATTAACAGATGTGAGAGAAACCATTGATGATGTTAATTTCTCTCAAGTTACAATGGTACAATTGATATGGTGCGAGTAAATGAGTTGATTTCGAACACCACACAAAATATTCTGGTCGAAGGCCATTGATGTAAACCTGTCCTCGAGAGTGAGGAAACGTGTCATTGATGTTTGCAAGCACCAAGGTACCAAAGGGGTGTTTCTAGTCAACTTCATACATGACATTGTGATGTTGACAGGAAGCGACCCATTGCGGGAGGGCCTTGATGTATCCCCCATCAACGACATGAAACAGGTATCATGATTAAGACATAATGAACAAAATGATGTTGATATGGAAATGGATCAGGAAAGGAAGACTTGAAATTAAGGCTTAAGGATATTGTAGTGGAGACCAACTGAATGAATTCTCTTGAACACCAACGACATTAACTGGAACTGGCAGCATTTAGCTAAAACCGAAATGGAGGATCTAAAAACAGTATGATAACCAAGAGACAAGAATATTACCCAACCCGATAGCCATGGAGATGAAGTGGAGAGCGTCATGTTCAAGAGAGACTCCCTGCCATTTATAAAAATGGAATCCCCTGTTTTCCCAACTACCCCAACCATATTGGTGAGTACCTCTTTATTTTTTAACAACCTTGAGGAGGAATTCCTCTAAACATATTTAATGAACCCTGAGAAGGAGTGGTTCGGCCTTTTCATGTTCAACAAGTCTATCATTGTTTGATGTTTTAACGAGTCCAACGAAGGTAAAACTCGACATATTTTTCATGCTTAGAGAGTTTGGAAAAGAGGAAAAAAAAGAAAAATCCACATGTCCCTTTTCGTAAATAGTCTCTCAAGTCCAAAAAGGCAGAAAAAAATACTCAAGAGAACATCTTAGCCATGTTCGACTAAGGTATTCCTTTTTCGTAGTTATTCTATCTGAGTTTATAAAAAGGGTTAAACTTATACTGAGTAGACGTCGTTTCATTTACTTTTACGAGATTGAAACGACAAGAGCTTGACAATCTTTTCCATTTTTTTGGGAGTTTGAAAGGACATGAAAGAGGACTCTAGGGGATTCCCTTTAAGTTGGTTTATAGAGTTTGAAAAAGAGATAAAAGTGTACTATTTGGTCAAATTAATATGTTAAAACATAATAAAAACCTGCTAACAGTTGTCGACCTGCTCAAAACAAGACAAGAAGGATTAAACATCCATGTTTCATATTAAAAGTGAAGTATATCTAGGTCAAAATGTTAAAAATGAAAAAAAAAATGAGAAAGTGACCATAAATATTCAAAATGGATTTTCATTTTTACCATTTCACAATTTAACTTTAACAGTGAATAATAAATATATGGAGCCATTTTTTCCCTCAATATTTTGCAACTGATTGCGACTAATCCAGGCAACCATTTCAAGTGTCTTTGGAAATACATATGAGCTAAAACCTTTCTCTATTTTTCGATGGTTCATCTTTGTGCTTTCATGCAAATTTTTCAAATTTTTGAGGCCCCTAGGGTTCATATAAAACACCCTGGGACCAACGCACCCCCTCTGTGTTGAAAAGGGAATTGCACCTAGGCAGATAAACACAATAGATAGAGGTGAAACACTCTGTCTTGGCCTTCTGGGGTGTGTTGAGTGCATTTGTCCAAGTTTTTTCTCAGTTTTTCCTCAAATTTTGTCAGGTTGTTTTGCATGGGAAAGAATCTAATGAGTCCTTTTTTGATGTTTCAGGTACTAGATATCACAAAATTTCATTCATTTGGAGAGAAGGAGAGCATGAAGCACAATATTTGAATACGGAAAATGACCATGCTACCATATGGGCACTTAAAAACACCGGATTGTTAAAATTCTTCTAGCTTCATGGTATGAGGCAAAAAATGGAGTTGTTAAAACACCTTGTGCATTCATGGGATGTTCAGGCACATAATTTCATGTTTGGGGAAAATATATTAGAGATACAAATAGATTATATTTACTTTATGACAAGATTGTCAAAGTGAGGTGCCCCCATCTCTCTTCTAGGTGGAAAAGTGGCGGTGAGACAGTGAAAGATTACATTGCTACCAATTGCGAACCTTGAGTCATTCCTACTAGGGACAAAAATATTAACATAAAGGGTGTGACCCAAATACCTTTAAGAATGATCTTTTTCATCATATAAATATTGGAAAGTATCTCAAAATTACATGTGGCAAGCAAATCATACATGCAGTATGGGGTAGAATGTCTAGTGCTGACAGTATTCAACTGGAGCGAGGGTGTCTGGGTAAACTTGAAGGAACACCTTACTAAACCAAACGAAAGGAAGTCAAAGAACTTTGAATATGGTGCCATTTTGTTCTATTTTTCCTTAGAGCAGGAACCATTACTACAACCTCAATAGGTTATACTTGAGCCCTTCGATCTGAGGGTCCCACGGATGAGGAGGTTGATAGACCACATGGCCAGACATGTAGGTCCATCAGCAATCAAATTTTCACCAGCCTTCTTTGGATGGCTACGTAGACAGTTCATCTTGATCAATGAATATCCTTACACAGGGATGGATTTCTGAGATTATCTCGAGCTCGTGTTTCCTGAGGACGAGCAATGGGATGCTATAGGTAAGATATTTTGACCATTAAGTTTTTGAAAAGTTTTAAATTTTTTTGCATTTTTTCATGTTTTTAATTTCAAAACAATTTGATGTTTTTATGGAGATATTAGACCTATTCGACCATTGGGTGCTAGATATCTTTGTCACATAGAGAGACAAACACAAGAGGAGGTAGTGGGACCAATACAGGGCGATGTGTTGAGATGGGATGCACTACGAGATGTTGAGGTAGGGAGATTCTATCATAAGTGGAGTGCCACATGGAGGGATTGACCCATGGGGTTGATGAGACTGTAGTTGATTAACTTCAATTGTGACTTCAATGACATACCATTAGGGTGCATAGTCATATTGGTCGATTACTGCGCAAGATAGATCGTGCAATGTTGTTTTATCATGAGCACCACTGATTGTCTACTTAGATGTTTACATGCAGTTTTTTATATATGGGTGATGTAGCCATATGTGTCTTGAGGCACAAATTTTGTAAAACGAAACTTATCATATATATATATATATATATATATATATTCCATATTTTCTATTTTATATTCTACTTTCAATATAATGTGATGTGAATTGAAAGCTACTTACATTCGTTGAAAATGTATATCTAAAACTAAATTAGCTAGGGAATCTACTAAAGTGTTTAGATTTCTAGAAATATGTTCATATTGTATGAAATCAATATGTATTTACAGAAGGCACACTCTGAAAACCATACGAAGGATGGTGATATTTCTCACCGAATAGATATTCGCAAGTTGTAATAGATATACGAAGGATGGTGATAGATATTCGCTATGAGCTGTGAGTCAAGCCTAATGAAAATACAATACATATCATGTAAAATAGAATCAGATAGCAGCTCAACCACTACACTATACTCAGTGATGTTGTTAGTAGAGCGGCCAATGAAAATCCCTTGCATACTCACTAGCTCACCATTTGGAGCAAAGATGGCCCATGCTATGGAGGATAGGCTTTGATTACTATGAATAGCGCCATCAACATAACCAATATATGGTTAAAGAGAGGTTGACATATCCAAACCAAATTAAATAAGGATTAACATAAACCATGGGAAACTCTTAAAAACAAACTACAAACACACTCAACACACATATAGACAGTATGCACACATTGTACTATCCATAGGATCAATCATATTATTTTTTGAGATACAACCTGTTTCTAGGTTGCGACAATGGAATTCCATCAAGATCTACTAACTTGTAAACCACTTTCACAAGGACACACTTCAAAATGTATGGGCCTAGACAGATAGGTTGGAAATTTCATGGGCTTAAATTATCAACCTTTTGGTCATATAAGAGTACTAGATCTCCTTTCGATAAGACTTTAGGCTTGACACTTTTGTCATATTGTGCTTTTATGCATTTTTTATGAGATTTTTTGGCGAAAGAAACATCGTGTCAGGTCTCATCCCATCAATTCAAATGTAAAAGATGCTCCTCTTCTGCGAAAGTAGAAGGGAGAAGTTCGATAGTTATTTTTATCAATGAAATTCCGTACTAAATGGGAAGGATTGCTTCTAGGCCGTAAACCAAATAAAAAGGTGTGGATCTGGTAGTATTCCTTACTAAGGTTCAGTATGCCCAAAAGGAAGCATAGAGAAGTAAATTATAGTCTAATTTATGGACCCCTATCATGTGTTGAAGCATAGTTTTAAGACCTTTTTTGATAGATTTAACTTTTCCTTTAGCCTGAGGATAATAGGGAGTGGAATTTTCATGTGAAAGTCCCAATTTGGTAGTTAATTTAGTCATCATATGATTCCGAGAATGCTTCCCTTTATCTGTAACTATCTCTTATGGAACACCAAATCTAGCAATTATGTGGTTAAGGAAAAGTATGCAGCCATTTCACTAGTTGTATTAAATGTAGCCATCACTTCGTCCCACTCAGTAAAGTAGTCAACAACAACAATGATATAATCAAGCCCCCTAGCCAAATAAGGGTTACATGTCATAAATTCAATACCCCATTTTGCAAAGGGAGTAACAACGATAATTGGATGCAATGGAGCAGGTGGAAATTGGATTTTGTGATTGTATATCTAGCAACCATGACACTTCTGGGCTACAAGGATATAGTCGCAGAAAATGGTTGGCCAAAAGTAACCAGTGCATAAGATCCATCACATGGTAGCATAACCAGATAAATGTCCACCACATTTTCCTGAATGGCAGTCATTCAAAACTTTCTCAGTCCTTCTCAAGAGTGAGGCACCCTCATATAATTGTATCAATACCACGACGATAAATGGTATTGTCGATAATCAGATAATTTTTGGATTGGTACCAGATATTTCATTGCTCAAAGCAATAGGTACTAGGTCAAAAATCTTGGGACTCAAGATAAATCAGGAAATATCCATACCCCGGGTCAGATGACACAATCATAAACAATGAATCATTAGGGATGGAATCTTCATATGTATATTCCACATCAAGGGAAGGAATATCACACATTAGTTCAATGAAAAGTAGATATTTTTTTGACTTGGATTTGATGAATTCCAGGTCAAACCATTAGATAAAAACTATACATTTCGAGTACTTCCCCCCTATAAATTTACGTGACAACATATATGTCATAGGGTTTAAATCTGAAATGACCATAGACTTGCAAAGAAAGATGTAATGGAGAAATCTCTGGAAGGCTTGAACGGTTACCAAAACTAACTTTTCAACATGAGTATATCAAATCTCAATATTGTTGAGGTTCAGAATTAGATAGTAAATGGGATGTTGAGTCCCAATTTTGTCTTCTTGGACTAGCACCATAGCTATAGTAGAGATGATGACAGTGAAATACAAGAAATATTCACGATGATAGTCAGGGTGGTATAGGGGAGATGCTCAAACCAATACATCTTTCAAGGAATCAAATTATTTTTGTGCATCGTCATCTGAATGGAAGGGAATCCATTTATTCATTAAGCGAGTAGATATTTTTTTAGCTCGACATAATTATGGATAGATATCCTCATTAAGTTAGCTTTCCCTTAGAGTCTTTGTAACCAAACTAAGGAGGAGGGCGCCGAAAAATTGACAATTTCCTAGACTTTGAGAGGATCAATATGAATTCCTTGTTTGAAGATAACGAAACCAAGGAGTTGACCAGAACCAAAACAGAAAACACATTTATGTAGGTTAAATTGAATTTTATAGTGCCTATAATAAGGAAAAATGGCTCATAAATGAAAAGGGTGATCAAATCGATGTTTAGAATGAGCAGGGAGATCATCCAAATAGGGTTACACGATATTCTTAATATCATCCATTCAACGTTGAAAAGGGGCCTTTATGTTATTGAGACTAAATGGGAGATTTTTATAAGAAAAGGTACCCTAGGGACAAATAAATGTTGTCTTGGATTGGTCCACCGAGAAAATTTTGATTTTATTGTAACCCGAGAATCCATCCATAAATGAATAGATCTCGCAACCAACACAATGATCAACAATATGGTCAATAAACATGGTTTCATAGCTGTCATTCAGAAAATCTTGATTAACATCTCAACAATTGATGCATACTAGAATCGTGACTTGCTTCTTCATGACAGGGGCCCTATTTTAAACCTAATCAGTTAAAGGAATAGGTTATACAAAACTAGCCCGAAGAATCTTCCAACTTCAAATTTCATCCCAAAAGCCTTATTACGATGGACCATTTGGAGGCGTTGCCGAACAGGTTTGGCACAAGGATACATTTTAATTTTATGCATGATCCAGGAGGATCCTAAAAATTCTCAAAGTTCAGAAGCCTCAGATGCTACCAAAAATAGTGCCATGCTAAACAAATCGTCGCCTTGATTCCAATAGTATGTTCAGTTTCGCAATTGGCCCCCGTATGAAGGAGAAAACACCGATTAAAGTTTATGTCAAACAGGTAAAAATTTGGGCCTTGCAAGCCAAGTGGTAAATTCACATTTAGACATCGTGTAGTAGGTGGTCAAAGTCATCATCTAGTCAAACTCCAGGTTGGGAATCGAACCCACAATCTCCATGGCATTATCACAAAAAACATACTAATGGGATATGAATATGTGTTATGAAAAATTGGCACATTAATATATAGGGTGTCAATGTTTTAAATAAAGCACAAAGGGTGGTATGGCTTAAAAAACCATATAATAAAAATATGATACATTGCAAATGTATTAAGAGTGTGAAGTATTTATAAGATTAAACCATATGTTAAAATTACAATGGCACGTAGTTGCAAAGGTTTGTAAACCTCGCCATATGTTACCACTAGAATGTTGAATGCCATGGAGTTCTGCATTGACCGCTTGAGAATGGTGTAACCGCCAACGGGGATATGACTTTGCATTGTTGGCAACACGTTGGCATCGTTATATCACGAACCACCATGGAGCAGGTAGGGGAGCATGTCACCGCCATGAAACCGTCAGGATTATATCTACTCACATGCCATAGTAAATACCATAATCCCATAGTAAAAAAATATTTGGTATATTTGTTATATGATGATTGCGCCAAGCACTATTTTAAAACCACTGTTATAAAAAATATTTAAACTGGCACATAAATATAACATAAACTCCATATATAGTATTTAATTATAACTATTTTCTATATATTGCTTGGGAGGTCTAAGGGTTTGACCCCATAACCTCCTATCGTTTATTATAAAAGGAATACCAATGCACCACTACAGAGGGAGATGTACAGTGAGCCTGAAATTTATTTTTTATTTGTGCCTCCAAATGATATTTTGAACATAACTTGGCGATCCTTGGGCCTTTTTGAGAATGAAGAGTTGTGTTGGAGAGTAGAGGTCGAGGCCTACATGTTGATAGTAGCCATGGGTGCCCGTGTGCACATTTAGTATGGAGAAAATGTATGTAAAGAGACTTTTTGAGTATTCCTAATATAACAAACACCCATTCAAAGTAGACCCAGAGTCTAGGAGGGACAAACTCCGTCATCAATGTTTGTTGTATTTGCATCTTTTATTGTTGTTTTTCATGTTCATGTTTCAATTCTCAATTTTATGGTTAAGGCACTTTAATTAATTCAATTTCTCTCATTCATTCACATAAAAGTAAACTTAGTTAATGTTCGAATTTTTTTTGCAAATAGTCAATCCTGTGTGTTTTTAGATCATATTTTGGTATCAGAGCAGGTTGATCATGTATAAGTAGGATATTTTCCAGTATGAACGTTGACTAGATCCAGGTTGTGATGTGGAGAAAGGAAACTTGAGGAGATAAATTGAGAGATTGGAAAGAGGAGAGTCACTCAAAAGATGGCAGGGTCAAATGAAGGAGAAACTCTTGAGCCTAAGACCGATGAAAAATTTCATCAAATGTTCTTTAATGTGAAACAAATGATTGCAAAGCTTTATGAATACAAGAATACAAGAGATGTAGCTTCATATTCTAAAGGCGTGAAGAATAAAAATGGCAAGGAAAAAGCTGATGGTAATGGATATCCTTCTTCTCCATCTTCATCTTCATCTTCTTCTTCTTTATTCTCTTACAAGTCTATTTCAGATTAAGATTCAGAATCAAAGAATAAAAATAAATCTCCTTTATTAAATCTTGATGTTAAGTTTGAATTGCCAATATATGATGGTGAAATGAATCCTGAAAAGTTATATAATTGGATTAAACAACTTGGAGTATATTGTAGAATTCAAAATATTGTCAATTATTTTGCAATAATCCATTTAGCTACACTTAGAATGGGGGGAACAACTTTCATTTGGTGGGAAAGTAAACTCAAACAGATTTAAATTGTAAAGGAAAAATTATCACCTCATGATCTAAGTTTATTAAAGCTCCTAGAAATCACTTCTATCCTTTAGGATATATGCAACAGGCTGTAATGGATTGGCAACGTTTAAGGAAAGGTAAAGGACAAAGTGCGCAAGATTTTACACAAGAATTCAGGAAGAAGGCATTAACACTTGATATTCCATTAATCACATAGGAAAATTTTCTAAAGTATATTGAAAGTTTTCATTCTTATTTACAACATACATTTCTTATGTTTAATCTAACTAACTTTGATGAAGTATGCATACAAGCCATTCATATTGAGGAAGAGGGAATATCATTTCAGTCAAAATTTTCAAAGAAACCTTTCAAGCATTCAGAGATAAATGATTCCAAAGAAGACAAGGGGAAGAAATCAACAACAGCTAAGAAGGAAGGAGAAAGACCTACTTGTGCTCATTGTCATAGGGTTGGACATGATGAATCCAAGTGTTGTAAGCTTCATCCAGAACTCAAGCCAAAGAAGTTCCTTGAGAAGAAGGGAGAAATTGAAGATAATGCAGAAATCCAACAAGATTTGGGATCTGACTCTGGTGATAAAAAGAAGATAACCGCTATGGGTATGATAGGTAATACTTCTGAAGCTAGTTCTAGTTGTACTTGTTCCACATATTCTTCAAAATCTAATAATGTGGTTGAGGAAAAGAAGAGAAATGATTTGTTTCATATAAGGATAATATCCAAGCATACTAAAATTGACACATTATTTGATCATGAAGTCATATTCATTCCATCTACAATATGTTGTCCATGATGCTAATCCATTTCTATCTTTTGTCATGATCCCAAGTAGCCACATCCTCCAAGAATTACCAAATATGTGAGGAACCTTTACCCAAAGGCCCCTTTGTGAGGGTGGTGTCATCCTTCTATGTGTTAAGGCACCACACACACCCACCTCCAAAGGTTTCACTGAAAATCAAGGGCTAGGAAGCTGCCTTCCTGGCTATCATCCACACATGTATCAGGTTGATACCAAGTCTTAAAATACTCATGCACCACATCAACCTCCTCTTGAGTGCATTCACGCTTCCCAAGTTTATGCCTTGTCGGCTGAAAATCATATATGCCCATACCATATCTACAATAGTCCACAATTCCATCTAGATATCTACCTGTATAATCCTTCCCTGATCTAGTATTAAGAGAAGAGTTCTCCATAAAATCATCCTAGTGAAGATCTCTAGTAAATGTCTCTATTGCATGCTCTAGAAGTGAAGTCATCTTCCCTTATTTATTTCTTTCTTCCAGGTCTCTAGCAACAAATTCAAGCATGTGTTGTTCTTTCATTGTTTGAGCCATAGATCCAATTTCCCAATGCTACATGCTATCATGGTTCATATCAGGGTCATTTTCATATAGTAACAATGAATCCATCCTTGGTTGATATCCCAAGCGATTATTCCTTGTCATAGGAACCATCATATTTTTCCCTTCATCAAGAATCAAGAGTATATCCTAGTCCACCATAGGTATGTTTTGTTGCAACCATAAATTCTTGCCCCAACACCATAGCATGATCATCCATATCGATGACTCTCAAATCCATATTTCCAAACCATGAGCCTACTCTCAAGTGTGTGTTTTTTATAACATTAGCCACAAATTTCATTCAAGAATTGATTTCCTTGAAAGCACCCAACTCTTTTTCCATACGAGCCTTATTCTTTCTAAGAGAAGTGGTTTCCTTTTGACTAAGGAAGCTATGAGTAGCCCCTGTGTCTATCAAAGCTGGAAAATTCTTTGCATGTATGATTGCATTGAAGGCTAGAGAGTGACTTCCTCAACATTGGGGATTCTACCTGGTCAGGAGCTTAAAGAAACTCCTTTTTCATTGAAATGGTGGGTCCGTCTGGGGATATAGGGACCAATTTCCCGTATAAGAAATAATTTATGTAACAATGGAATAAAATCAACACGAATAGAGTGATCTATTCTAATGATAACATAAATAAAACTAAATCTAACTACTTCCCGGGATTGGACTGATTTATATGATTATGGAATAATATTTCATAAGCATGAAACAATATAAATCATAACATACTAAATGAATATAAGAACATTAAAGAAACTAAATCAATGTAACTGATTTAGTTGATGAAGAAAATTATCATATCACAACTCTCTAAGTCACTCATCTAACAACATATCATTCAATATATTTTATCAATAATAATAATAATATATGTCATTTTAATTCTTATCAAAGAGAAACATATAGATAGAAACAAGTTTGCTAAAATCTCATAAACATAAAATGATTATAATACACAGATAATAGTACCCGTTGCACCATATCCTAGTTCTGAAAAGATAGCCTCTTTCAATTAGATACTTATGTTCAAATAATAGTGTAAGTTCCAAAAGCCTCTTTCTGAAAAATCTAGACCCCTTTCTAAATGCATGAAAGGGGTTTAAATACTAATTAATATTACAAAAATAGAAGAGTTGTGAAAGAACTATTCTAATATTAATCTAAACTCTAAATTAAAAGATAGGAAATTAAAACGCATAAGCTATAATAGTCTCATGATTGTTTATCAAATCCACACTCTAATTTTTCCTTGAGTTGACATGCTTTGATCATATATTCGAGCTAGGGGGGATGAATTGGCCACATTCTCATCTAGCCCATGAATATTGCATCATTGAGTGTTGGAAGAAGATAAACTGTAGCATTTGAAAGACACCTCAACACTCCTAGTTGATTGTGAGGTTTGATTAACAAGTATCAGTAAATCTCCATGTTTACCTTTGTCAAGTTTTCTATGTCAAGAGCCTTTCTATTTTATGTTTCTTGCCAATATTGTTTTAAGAAGATGATTTCTGGCATGGTGTCCTTTGGTATTTCTTGGATAATATTGGCTTGTAGGAGAGAATATTTTATGTACTCAGAGATGTTGCAGGACATATTTTTAGCTTTGATGATAGCTAATTCAACACTTTTCATTTTCATATCCCAATCTCCAAATATTATATATTTTATTAATTCTTCATTACGAGGAAGATTAGGTGCTCTTCCCTGTACAATGTCTTGCTAATCTATATACTTTGACACCTTCTCATCAGTCTCTTCATAATAAATCCACAAATTATAAATTTAAGTGACTAATTGATCACTTTTCTTAATTTTCTCTTGAGTTTGTTTGTATTTTTGATAGAAAAATGTTTGTTGTTTTATCAATAATGTTTCCAATTCCGTTTCTTCTTTCTTTACCTCTTAACTGTCAGTTTCTCCTAGAGCTTTTCAATGTTCTGCTATAATTGATGAACTATTAGATCCTTCTCTTTAATTTCATTTTCGAATTTTAGTTTGAGACCTTCAAATTCCTGTTGCATATTATTAATACTTGATTGTAACTCATGCTTGATATTTTGTTTTTCATTAAAGAAAAATTGCTCCATTTGAGCGATTTTCTATTCTTTCTCCATAATTAATGACTGAATATTTTATTCCTTATGAATAGTTTTGTATGCATAAGCACCGACAAACTGAGATAATCTGCTACTTTCTTTTTCTGGAGCTGACTGAGTTCCTTTCCAAAGGACTTGCATTGATGTCGTATCCATATGAAGTTCTGGATAATATTTCATATTTCTTTTCTTATTTGACCTGGATACAACAAATTTGTGCTTTGGACTTTAAAATACATCTAATGGAGGTATTTCTTCAATATTTAGTATTATTTCTGTTGTTGGGAAAGCACGGGTGATCTCCATATCTTGGGCCGATGTTTCTCCTTGTTTATCCTCTATATCATTGAGCTTTAGTATCTGAGTTTGCTCAAGAGTAATTTTAGAAATATTTGCAGTAAATGATATTTCTAAAATTTCTCCTTGATCTTTGGAGTCATCTAGATTAGAAGAAACTTGTTGAACACTTGGTTCACCTGTATGAATTTTTGTTTTTAGAGTATCTTTAGTAGGGATAGTTTCTGGAAAAATAGCACTCTGATCAATAGGAGTATTAGTATCAGATAATTCTTTCTCAAAAATTTCCCAGTCTTGATTACACTTCTCTTCCTATGAAATATCTATGATTTCTGGTTGTGCTACTGGTACTGGTACCTGAATTGGAGGAATTAGAACCAGAATATGTTCTTCTTATGGCACTGGCCTGTGCAACATGTAGTCTGGAAGATGAGAATTCCTCTGTTCTCTATATTCTTTGAATCATATCAAATATTATGGAATGAATCTTTTGGTTGCTATTTGTTTAACCCTTGAAAATTTTGGGATTGACTCGAACACATTGTCAAATTTATCAAGCTCACTAGGACACTCCCTCCGCTTAACTTGATTCGTTATTTCTATAGCAACACCATATGAATCATAACTTCTGTTGGGTAGCATTGGAAAATTGAAGGGTTTTAATCGATCAATTTTAAGACAGGCATGTTTGAAATTTTTGAGAGTATATGGCCCACATGAAATAGGAAAAGTTGGCCAAATTGTCTTTTTGGCATCTTTCAGAAATTTAGTCAACCCATTACCTACAGTCTAATCAACACTTTCTTTAGCCAATAATTTGTCTAGTATATATAAGGATAGGACATGAGGGTGAGCATGAATTTCAAAAAATCAAATATGTGTGTAAAAATATTCACCGGACCACCTTTATATAGGCTTGAGACTTCTATTGGATTCATGGGCAACTTTAGGAAAATTTCTTTTGAAAATGACTTGAAAAACTGGAGCATTATATCATTACATATTTTGAACATATATGAGAGTGGTATTTTGATTCCCACAGGAATTCTAACTGTACAAATATGGGGGTTTTGACTTCTCTGGTCCATTTCCATCTTAATGATAGAAATTCAATAGAAAAATAGACAAAATCTATGATAAAAGAACTCATCTAAAAAGGAGAGGTTATACTGGATGAGAGATTAAGATTTTATCTATAGACGGTGATACAACTAATAAAATTATTAGATAGAATATTAGCCCAATCAAGAATATATCCATCAGAAGCTTCTTCTATCAGTGGTTTCCAATCTTCCTTAAAATCGGTTGTATTTACAGACCCAAAAAGACGACACATCATTACAGAAATTTGCGAGAATGGGCTTTTAAGAGAAACTACTGAGTACATGCTCTTGTCATCGCATTTATGGAAATTAGGATCATTTCTCCAATCTTTCATTACATTTGCATGGTGTTCATTCTCTCGTATGAATTCTTTAACAAACTGGTTATCATATTTCTTCTAGGGCTCTGGAAATTTATACATATTGTTCAAATTTGACGGCTTGAGAGAACCAATGATTGTTTTTCTTCTAATAACAATCTTTCTATCTCGAATGTCCACATGATCCAACACTCATTTTACTAAGTCAATGTATGGAAACATTTTAGGACTGGAAAAAATTCTATGAAGAAAAGAGTTAGCTGCATTGGACCATGAGTCTAAATCTGTGGATGCAGAACCATCAGCTACAGCTTTTATGTTTAGAATTACTTGTGGATTTTCATTCTCAAACAAATGATAGATCCCTTCCTAGCTTGAGGAACCAATTTCTGAGTTTCATGTTGTGTATAAGATTAAAGGAGCCATATGAAGGTTTTAACCCTGTACAGAAATTATCTGTAACCAAATCTTAAAATAGAAAATAAAAAATAGTGAGAGCATAAAAGATAAAACAGATCGACACAAAGATTTTCCCATGGATCCCAAATCGGGACGAACAACTTGATTTTTCATTCTATTCCTTTTGGTGTTACAACACACATATATACATTCCAAAGCATACATAAACCCCAATCTATTAACCCTGGATTAGAACATAACCGTAGTTCCCTTGACCAAATCTACAAAATACTAGGGGCCTAAAACCATCATGCCCCAAAACCATGTGCAAACCCACGCACAAAACCATGGGCGGGTCTGCCCACCGGAAAATAAGGACCAAAAAAAAAAAAATTCGGGGTGCTGCCCCAAACCTTGACAGGGGGGGCTACCACCCCCGCTATGACCCCCCCAACATTGCACCCAACGCAACGTATAGGGGGGGCTATCGCACCCATTGTTACCCCCCCGCCCCGCCCCCCAACCCGCGCATGATTAGTTGTGGAAAGAATATAACACAAACCCAACACCATCTCATTGTTTTCCTCTTGCTGAACAACTAACTAAAGTGGGGTGGCAGACTTCCTTCATGCTTTAATCAATCTTGACATCCTTTTATGCCTAAGTTTCTGGAATTACCCTTTCTAAAGAAAACCAAATAGGGTAAGTTGAGATCACATCAAATGCTATTAACTTTCGTATCAATTAAACTCATGCATAATGGGAATCAATGGTATTAAATATGAAATAATTACAAAATCGATTGAAAACCTCACTATCATAAAAACACCTAAATTATCATTAAATTGATAGCATGGGTTCGTGTGAGTTTGGAAATTGTTATCTTATTTGGATCTATAGATCAACCTTTTCATGATTAGAAAATTTGTGGCACCTCAAAGCAATGTGCGACATGCGAAATGCAATATTGCGATGACTTTTATGATAGAATACGATATTGGGATAAGTCAGATGACAAAATCCAATATCGGTAACCGTTACTTGACAGAATTTGTTGTTTCACATATCGGTAGTTCATTTTTCTTCATATCGGTGTTTCTCTCATTCGGATATTGGCAATTTGTTGTTTCGGCATTTCGTATTTTGGCGATTTAATTCCCTCTCTTGTACTCTTAGCCTTTATGGGTTCCTTAGAGTGCTTTTTTATGATTTTTTTTTTTTTAAGAAAAATAAGACTTAGTCTAAAAATTAAATTTTATGTTTTATTTATAATAAAATGAATTTAATCCTATTTTTTTATAAAAGGGTCCCTATTATTCTTTCTAAGATATTATACTAGAAAAATGGGGAGTTGTTTTAGTACTGCAACAATTGGAAACACACTTAATGAATCTAGAATCTCTAATATATATTAATACTTAAAATACAATATTCTAGGAAATTTATAAGTGATTGAAATCTGTCTTTAATATAGGAGAATTTAATCTTTAAATAATATGATTTTACTTGAAATTTTCTTATTTCTTTTGTAAATGAAATTTCTCTTTAAATGAATCAAATCTTAGTAAGTTGAAAAGATAAGTAAGAAGTTAGTCAAAGCTTAGCTTATTTGATGAACATATTAGTTACTAGTAGAGCCACTACTGCTAGCAGGCATTCATAGCCTTGATAGACTTACTATTTAACCAAAATGAACCAATATCCCATTCATAACATAATAGACATTTCTAAAGGTAATGAAATTACTTTTATTTTTTGTCACTTTAAAATATTTATCCTGGTTTGGTAGCCATAACTGATAATGTCATTCACTGGTTATAGTAACTTTGAACAAGCTAACTCGTGATGAGATCCCTTGTCTCAGGTTTTTAGGCCATGAGCCACTATCCTGGTTTGGTACGAGTTTGATAATGTCAAGTTTACTAGTTTCCTATGAACATCATGAGTTGAATCGTATTGAGATCTCTCAAATTTAAAGATTTTTATATTTTTGAATTACAATTAAAAAAAATATCTAATATGAATAAATGGGGAGGTTATAATTTTTCTCCTTATGAGCTTTTGGATGGTCATTTAAGTAAAAGATGTTAATACTTCAATAAAACTTCATACTTTGTAAAAATAACTTTTCAAACTTGGTTCATGTTTAAAAACAAAATTGAGTTTACATGGGTTAGAATAATTCTTATTTCTAATTGGTTATTTGAATCAAAATTTTCCAAAGAAATAGAGATTTCAATTTATGATTTATCTCCTTTATATAAAAAAATTAATACTTTCACTTTCAAGAAAATGATGAAGTGTTTCACTTTTTTGTGTAGTATTGCGAAAACTTGTTTTATTAAACTATATACATATTCATACAAATGAACTGTTGTTATTTTAAGAAAAGTATTTTTTGAGGATAAGTCCATTAACATGAATACTTTCCTTCTTTTCTTGTAAAGTTTGCAAAATAAAAGTTGATGGACCTATTTTTTCGATTATTTGAAAAGGGCCAAGCCAGAGTTTTTGAAATTTTGTATGTTTTCCTTTGTCCTCATGCACTTTATCCCATTTCGATACCAAATCTCCAATTTTAAACTGTTTATATTTTACTTTATTTGAATCGAATGAACTTTTAATTAATTGTTGATGATGATTATGTATCATTTTAGCTTTTTCTCTTTCCCCTTAAATTTTAACTATTTGGGACATTCTTGATTATAATGAATAGAAAGGTTGTTCGTTAATGAATTGAACCAGGCCCGTTGACGGAATAACTACGTCTAAAGGTAAAATTGATCCCTTCCCATATACCAATAGAAAAGGAGAAGTTCCTATTGAAGCTTTTTTAGCTATCCCATCTGCCCAAAATGAAAAATTCAAAGGTTTGTGACAATTCTTCTAATTTTGATGAATGGTGTGTTTAATTATTCTTATAAGGTTTTTATTTTTTAGATTATGCCAAACCATTTCCTTGAGGATAATAATTTGCATAATATTTCAATTTAAACCCTCTTTTCAAAGAAAATTCACTCATGGAATTTCAGAAAAATAAGAGGCATTGTCAAATACTAAAGCATAAGGAACACCAAACCTTGTGATGATGAATTGATCGATGAATTGAATAATGTTTTCATATTTTGTTGTCCTAGGAGGTATTGATTCTATCCACTTCGTAAAATAATATGTAGTGGTCAATATATATTTATGTTGTTTAGAATAATGAGGAATGATCTCACCTATTATGTTGAGTCCCTATTGATCGAAAGGTTGTTCCATATTGACTGGTTGAAGTGGCATTGAGATTTCCTTCATCTTCCTATTGTAGTTTGAAAAGTCTTACAATTTCTGACATAGTTGTGTTCATTCTTGAGCAATGTTGGCCAATAATAACTTGCATGCAAAATTTTATGGGCTGTGGTATCTCCACCAAAGTGTCCACCTGCTGGTCCATCATGAAGTTCCTGGAATGGATTAGGCATTTAAATATTTTATAAACATCTGAGTAAAAAAAAATCCTAATTTTTTCTGAATAACACATCATTTACTAATTGATATTGATTAGCCTTCAATCTTAATGCTCGTTTTATTTGGAATCCAATTTAAGTGGAGCATAACCATTATTTAAATAAAATATTAGATGAGCATACTGAGATTGAGGGTTAACATTGAGTACCTCAGTTAATTTTTCAATAGTAGAAGTTACCTCATCAGGTGATGTATTATTCATTCATGTAATCAATCTACAAAATCCTTGTCCTCTCACAATTTTAGAAGGCTTAATTTTTAAGTCATACTCTTTCATGGCTGTTACCCAATTAGCTCTCTTTTCTCCTAGTTCCTTCTGTATAATTATTTTCCTGACTGATGAGAAAGGAAATATTAATTTTACATGAGCTTTCAGAAGAAAAGGTCGAAAGTATTTGACCTCTTTGTAAACTAAAAATGCTTGTTTATCGACTCATGTATAGTTCAATTCATCTCCTTGAAAATTAGAACTAAAAAAGACAATTGGAGTTTCAAATTTTTTATCATTTGGTTGATTTAATACTATGGCATATGATAGATCAGAGACAAAAGTATATAGAATGAAATCATTGGTAAAATTTGGAGTTGTGAGAGAAGGACCATTGAAAATTTCTTGTTTAATGATTTTGAATGCTTCCTTTTCTTGATCTCCCCATTTAAACAATGTATCTTTCTTGATCATATTTTGAAATGGAAGGAAAATATGTGAAAAAATTGGAACGAATCGTTTTACGAAGTTTATCTATCCTAAAAAATATTACATTGATTTTTTGTTATGTGGTAGTGGAATTTCTGAAATTGTTTTAATCCGGTCATGATCAATACAAATTCCATTTTTTGAGACGATAAAACCAAGAATTTTACCTTCACTTAAAGAAAAATTTGACTTATTTGGATTAATATAATCCCAAATATTCTGCATCTTTCAAATATCTTCTTTAATTCATGCAAATGATTGTTTCTCTTTTTTGACTATATGGTTATATCATCAAGATAAACGACCACTATTTGATTTATCAATCCTTTAAAGGCAATATCCATGGCTCTCTGAAATGTTGATCCTGCATTCATTAATCCAAATGGCATCTTTTGGTATGCATAGGTTCCCCACTTTGTTCTAAATGTAGTTTTCAAATGATCCTCTGGATGAACCAGAATTTGGTTATATCCTGAAAATCCATCTAAAAAAGACATTAATTCTGAACCTTCTACTCATTGTAAAACTTGTTCCAATGAAGGTAAAGGAAAATGATCCTTTTGACATGCTTTGTTTAGATTTATAAAGTCAATACAAATTCGAATATCACCATTCTTTTTTTCTTACAAGTACTAGATTAGAAACCCATTTTGAATGTCTAAAAGTAAAAATGATTTTGGCTTTCAAAAGTTTATTTAACTCATTTTTTATTTGAGTTTCCAAATTTGGATGCATTTTCCCGAGCTTTTGCCAGATGGGTTTAACATCGGGTACCATAGAAATAATATGTTCAATGATGGATGGGTTTTAGGTTTTAAGATCCTTATAATTCCATGCAAAAATATCTTTGCATTTTTTCAATAATGAAATGAATACATTTCTTTCTCTAGATGAAAGGGTAAGCCCTAGATTTATATCTTGATGTACTATATCAGATCATAAGTTAACTAATTCAAACCTTAAAGTAGAACTTTGTAGTTTGCAATGGTTTATTTTTTTGAATCTGTCTTTTAAATCGTATAAATCTTCAAGTTTTACCATAGATTTTGGTAAAAGATTCTTATCAGTTTGTTCTTTCATTTGATTATCATGTTCATTTTCATCTATAATTTGATCATCATATGATTTTTTAGAAGTAATAAAACTTAAACTATCACTATCTTCATTGAAAACTCACCAACTAGTAACGTTATCCAACACAGATGGAAGAAAAATAAATTCGATAGAGAAGCTATTAGGACTAAAATATACTGGTGGAATCAGCTTGGATGCAACATTAGCCAAAAGATCAGCATTGGCATTTTGTGATCTAGGAATAGGAGAGATATTAAATTATTAAAAATAAGATATGAGATCTTCAAGCAAAGATTGATAATGTTTCAAGTGAATTGAGAGACAGTGAATAGTATTTCGTACTTGTCTTACAACAATTTCTGAATCTCCAAATACCTGAACATATTGTACATCAAGACTTATTTCTTTATGAAGACCTTGAACTAACGCTTCGTATTCAACAATATTGTTAGTGCATTCAAATTCAATTCTACAAGGTAGCATATTTTTATCACCTTTTGGGCTAACAAGCACGCATCGTGCTCCTACACCATCATTGGATCTTTATCCATCAAAGAAAATTTTCTGAAACGGAGAATGGACTATTTTTTCTTCTTCAAAATTTAAGCATCTGGTAAAATCATTTTGGGAAAAAAAATCTATTTTTGAATTAACAAAATTGATCGATAAAGGTAAAATTTTAGCATTAAAATTCCCAAAGAATGAATCTGCAGAGTAATTACCCAAAATATTGTTATTGAATTCTCTTGGTTCATTTTCCTCCCCAAGATCTGTAGCTGAGTATTTCATATTTTTTTCACGATCAACTCTGATTTGGTTTTGATTTCCATTATATGGAAGCCACATGTGGGACTAGTTTGTTATGAAATATCCATGTAAATTTTTAGACCATTCTCTGCTAAGAACTGAACCTTATAATTCAGGTATGTCAGAAATCATTATATCGATAATCTGAGCAACTTTTGGATTTGATGACAATCGAATACTTACGGAATTGATTTCTCCTAGGACCTTAACCTTTTTTCTATCAAGTTGAACTATACTAAATGATGACTTCTAGGGTGCGATACTTAACTTCTCACAAATTGAATATGGAATTATATTGGATGGAGCCCCATAATAAATCAAACTGTTATGAACATTTCTCTTGTATATTTCATAGATTGAGAGGAAAGGAGGGGTGTGAGAATTGGATCTATTTCCAATCAAAATAGAATTTGAAGCATTAACTTTGTTTGAATTGTCGATTAGAGATTTCCCTATCCCATTAGCAGCTTTTTCAATAACAGTTGAAGGAAGAGGAGATGCATTAACCACATTGAAATCTTTCAATAAAATATTCTGTTGCTGCTTTAATTTCCTAACTTCATGAAGAGAAATATTGGCTTTAATCTTCTTCATATCCTTGACAATGTTGTATTCAATTGTGTCAAATACTACCAAAGTTTTAGATTGAGGATTGGGTGTAGATTTGATTGGCTTGGATTTAGTAATAGCTTGCTAAGATGGTTTGACTAGAGGTTTTTTATTGACAGATTTTCTTTAGTAATAGAATTTGTGATTTTTAGTTTTTGTATGGATTGATTTGGTTCTGCAGAAGTCTTACTTCTAGTGCTAACAGAAATAGCTTCAGATTCTATCTCTTAATCAGAGGTGTGTAAGACAAAGTCCCATAATCCATGTAGTTCAACTACTTCTTCATCTTGATATTGGTCAACAGAAGTTTTAGTTTCTTATTCTTCTTCTTCTTCAGAATCAACATTAGAAATAATATTGGGGGGCTATGATACATACAACTGTTTTTTTCTAAATGATCTAAAGGGTGTTCTAGTAGAAGTTTCAACAACCTATTTTTTGATTTCAACCATTTCATTGCACATGGTCTTCAGGACCTTCTGAAATCCTTCAAGATCGAACGGATCTTTGGGATTTTTCTTATTTTGCTCATCTTTAAATGTTACTTTTTTATATTTTTTGTCTTCCAACTCAGTCTTCTTCTCTAAAGCTAAAATTCTTCTCTCAACGGACAGAGTTCCTTTCATATTTTCTACAAGTGTGACCTTATTGGATCTATCTACAAAAATTGCTATATTGGAAGGAAGGGAAGATATGTATCATTCTATTTGTACATCCAATCTTGGTCTAGAGGTAGCTAGAATTTTATTCAATAACTTGTTAAACCTAAAGTTGAAGTCTTTGATATTTTCAATTGAACTAGATTTTAAATTAGAAATATCATTAATTAATGAGGAAATTGTCCTATCATTACCAAATTTAGCAAGAAATAGATCTTGAAAACTATTTCAATCTCCTATAGAACCGGAAGGGAGGGAAAAATACCATGATCCTACAGATCCTTGAAAAGTATATGGAAACAATCTCACTACAACATCTTCATGTTGCATCCCGTGGATGTTCATGTCCAACATAAAATTATTGAGATGTTATTCAGCAAGAAGGCCATCATCAGGATTATATTTTGGTAACCATTTTTCTGGATGATCCTGGAGAGGATGTAAATTTTCCATTTGAACAGCACCCGAATTAATCCATGGTAGGTTGGCCATTGTTTGAATTGTCGTTTATGAAGATGAGATAGTAGGTATAGAAGTAGATGTGGATGGAGACGAACTTACTATTGGACTAGTACTACTTATAGTAGCATTGATTGTTTGAGTATAAATGGTTTGATGAATAGAAATGGGTTGATTAGAGGAGATGGTGGGAGTAAATGGGGATGAATATGATGTGATATCACTGATACCTGATTAAGATGTTGATGTGGTTGCTTTCTTATGATGAGATAAAATAGGAAACTCAAAAGGATTTATCCCAATTTTTTCACTTTGTGATCGGGTTAACACACCAGTACCTCGAAACTTATATGTAATACTTTCTTCAAAAATTTCTAGATTGCTTGTCTTATATGGAGAGATATATATTTTTTCTAAAATTTCAATTAAAGACTAAAATTTGGGATACTTAGGAATATGTATTGAATAAGGTCTACGAGGTAATGTTTCAGAAGATGTAAGAAATGGTTCTACAACTTTAGACTTATGACTAGGAGATAGTGAACAAGATCTAGAAGCTGTAGAAGATTTGGAGGGAGTTTGACTCTTATGTTGGCTTTTCAATTAAGATTCAACTTTATATGCCATACATAGTTGGATGACCCTCTTTCTAGTGCCAAAAATTTTGAAGGCTGGAGAGTGACTTCCTCAAAATTTTGGATTCCACCCGATCGAGAGCTTAAAGCAACTCCTTTTCCGTTGAAATGGTGTGTCTGATTGGGGATATAGGGACCAATTTCCCTATAAGAAAAAATTTATATAACAATGGAATAAAATCAACATGAATGGAGTGATATATTCTAATGATAACATAAATAAAACTAAACCTAACTATTTCCTAGGATTGGACTGATATATGAGATTATGGAATAAGGTTTCATAAGCATGAAACAATATAGATCATCGCTTAGTAAATGAATATAAGCACATTAAAGAAACTAAATCAATGTAATTGATTTAGTTGATGAAGAACATTAATCATATAACATCTCTCTAAGTCACTCATCTAACAACATATCATTCAATACATTTTATCATTACTAATAAGAATATATTTCATTTCAATGCTCATTAGGGAGAAACAAATAGATAGAAACAAGTTTTCTAAAATCTTAGAAACATAAAATGATTAATACATGTACGTGTTGCATCATAGCTTAGCTCTGAAAATATAGCCTTTGGGATCAAACTTTCAATTAGATGCTTCTATTCAAACAATAGTGTAAGTTCCAAAAGCCTCTTTCTCAAAAATCTAGACCCCTTTATAAATGCATGAAAGGGGTTTAAATACTAATTAATATTACAAAAATGGAATAATTGTGAAAGAAGTCTTCTAATATTAACCTAAACTATAAACTAAAATCTAGGAAATTAAAATTCATAAGTTATAACAGTCTCATGATTATTTCTCGAATACGCACTCTAACTGTTCCTTGAGTTGGCATGCTTTGATCATATATTCGAGCTAGAGGGGGGAAATTGGCTTCATTCTCATCTAGCCAAAGAATATTGCATCATTGAGTGTTGGAAGAAGCTGAACTGTAGCATTTGAAAGACACCTCAGTACTCCCAATTGATTGTGAGTTTTGATCAACAAGTACCAGTAAATATCCATGTCTACCTTTGACAAGTTTTCTATGTCAAGAGCCTTTATGTTTGACGTTTCTTTCCAATATTGTTTTAAGAAGTTGATTTATGGCATGGTGTCTTTTGGTATTTCTTGGATAAGATTGGCTTGTACAAGATAATATTGTATGTACTCAGATATGTTGGAGGACATTATTTTAGCTTTGATGATAGCTAATTCAACAGTTTTAATTTTCATATCCTAAGCTCAAAATATTATATATTTTATTGATTCTTCAAGGGGAGGACGATCAGTTTCTCTTCCCTATATAATGTCTTTCCAATATATATAATTTGACACCTTATCATTAGTCTCTTCATAATAAATCTTGAAATTAGAAATTTGAGTGACTAACTGACCACTTGTCTTAATTTTCTCTTGAATTTGTTTGTAGTTTTTGCAGAATTTTTTTTTTTGTTTTACCAGTAATTTTTCCAGTTTTGTTGCTTCTTTCTTTACCTCATTAAGTTTTGTTTTCTTATGGATATTTTGAATGTTCTATTGTAACTAATGAACTATTAGATACTTCCCTTTAATTTAATTTTCAAATTTGAGTTTGAGGCCTTTAAATTCCTATTGTAGATTATTAATACTTGATTGCAACTCCTGCTAAATCTTTTTCTTTTCATTAAAGAAAGTTTTCTCCATTTGAGTGATTTTCTGATCTTTGTCCATAATTAATGAATCAATCTCTGCTACCTCATGAATAGTTACGTCTGCATAAGGAACTGCAAACTGAGATAATCTTCTAAGTTATTTTTCTGGAGCTGACTGAGTTCCTTTCCAGAAGACTTGCATTGATGCCATATACATAGGGAGTCCTGGAGAATCTTCCATATTTCGTTTCTTCTTTGACCTGGATACAACAAATTTGTTCTTTGGACTTTAAAATACATCTAATGGTGGTATTTCTTCAATATTCAATATTATTTCTGTTGTTGGGAAAGTAGGGATGATCTCCATATCTTGGGTGATGTTTCTCTTTGTTTCTCCTTGTTTCTCCTTTGTATCATTGATCTTTAGTATCTGAGTTTTTGGAAAAATAACACTTCGATCAAAAAGAGTATTAGTATCAGGTAATGCTTTCTCAGAAATTTTCAAATCTTGATTAAACTTCCCTTCCCACGGAATATTTGTGATTTATGGTTCTGCTACTGGTACTGGTACCTGAACTGGAGGAATCAGAACCAAAATCTATTCTACTTCTGGCACAACCCTGTGGAATATGTAGTATGGCAGATGATAATTCCTATGTTCTCTATATTCTTTGAATCAAATCAAATCTTGTGGACTGAACCTTTCTGTTGTTATTTCTTGAACCCTTGAAAATTCTAGGATTGACTCGAAGACATCATCAAATTTATCAGGCTCACTTGGAAATGCTTGCAGCTTAACTTGATTCGTTATTTCTCTAGAAATACCATATGAATCATAACTTATGTTGGGTATCATTGGAAAATTGAAGGGTTTTAATCGATCAATTTCAAGACAGTAATGCTTGAAATTTTCGAGAGTATATGACCCACATGAAATAGGAAAAGTTGGCCCAATTGTCTTTTTGGCATCTTTCAGAAATTTAGTCAACCCATTGCCTACAGTCTAATAAGCAATTTCCTTAGAAAATAATTTGTCTGGTATATATAAGGATAAGACATGAGGGCAAGCATGACTTCCGAAATTTCAGATGTATGTGTAAAATTCTTCACCGAACCACCTTCCCATAGGCTTGAGACTTCTATTGGCTTCATGGGTGACTAGGAATTTTTATTTAGAAAATGAATTTAAAAACTGGGAGCATTATATCATTACATATTTTGAACATATTAGAGTGGTATTTTGATCCCATAGGAATTATAACTGTACAAGGATGGGGTTTTTCACTTCTCTGGTCCATTACCATCCTAATGATGGAAATTCAATAGAAAAAAGACAACATCTAGGATAAAAGAACTCATATAAAAAGGAGTGATTGTACTGGACGGGAGATTACAATTTTCTCTATAGACAGTGATACATATAATCGAGTTATTAGACAAAATATTAGCCTAAGCAAGAGAATATACATCAGAAGTTGCTTCTATCAAGGGTGTCCAATCTTCCTTAAAATTGGTTTCATATGCAGACCCAAAAAGACAACACGTCATTGAAGCAATTTGCGAGAATGGGCTTTTAAGGGAAAATACTGAGTACATAACCTTGTCGTCGCGTTTATGGAGATTAGGATCATTTCTCCAATCTTTGATTACATTTTCAGGGTGTTCATTCTCTCGTATGAATTATTGAACAAACTGGTTGTCGTATTTATTCTGGGGATCTTGAAATTTATACAAATCCTTCAAATCTGACGGTGTGAGAGAACCAATGATTGTTCTAATTCTGGAACAAACTCTCTATCTTGAATTTCCACATGATCCAACACCCATTTTACTAAGTAAATGTATGGAAACATTTTAGGACGGGTAGCATTTTTGTGAAGAAAAGAGTTAGCTGCGTCGGACCATGAGTCTGAATCCGTGGATGTAGAATCATCAGCTACAACTTTTCTGTCTAGAATTACTTGTGGATTTTCATTCTCAAACAATTGATAGATCCCTTCCCAGCTTGAGGAATAATTTTCTAGGTTGCATGTTGTGTCTGAGATTAAAGGAGCCATCTCGTTGTTTTCCTCTTGCTAAACAACTAACTGAGGTGGAATGGTGGACTTCCCTCATGCTTAAATCAACCTTGACATCCTTTTATGCCCAAGTTTCGGGAATTACCCTATCCAAAGAAAACCAGAGAGGGTAAGCTAAGATCACGTCAAATTCTATTAACTGTGGTATCAATTTAACTCACACATAATGGGAATCCTTGGTATTAAATATGAAATAATTATTAAATAAATTGCAAACCTCGATATCATAAAAACACCTGACTTATCATTAAATTGATAGCATGGGTTTGTGTGAGTTTGACAGTTGTTATCTTATCGGGATCTGTAGATCGGCCTTCTCATGATTAGTGAATTTTTGGCACCTAAAAGCAATGTGCGACATGAAAAATATGATACCATGATGAATTTTATGACAAAATGTGACATCAGGATAAGTTAGATGACGAAATCTGATATCAGTAATTGTTACTTAACGTATTTCGTTGTTTCACACATTGACAGTTCTTTATTCTTCATATTGGTGTTTCGCTATTTCAGATATCGACGATTTGTTGTTTTGTCATTTCACATTTCAGTGATTTAATTCCCGCTCTTGTACTCTTAGCCTTTACAGGTTCCTTAGAGCGTTTTTTTATTTTTTTCTTATGTTTTTTTAAGAAAAATAAAACTTAGTCTAAAAATTTAATTTTAAGTTTTATTTCTAATAAAATGAATTTAATCCTAAATTTTTCTAAAAGGGTCCCCATTCTTCTTTCTAAGCTATGCTACTAGAAAAATGGGGAGTTGTTGTGATACTGCAACAGTTTTTTGACACAAATCTCAAGTCTAAATAACTTTCATCATTCCTTACTTTTGTCTTGTGTGTTACCTCTGCAATATTCTTCAACATCTCCACTTTCGAGTTGCCTTTCGAGCAAGGTATCATCCTAACATTCCTCTTAGCATATTCAATCTCATGAGACTCGATAGAACAACATGATCATGGGTCTGCTTGTGTTACATCAAGCTTCTTCCTCTTCAAATGTTGTTCAAGTGTCCCAATCTAACATAGATTGACTCCTTACAACTGAAGTGCACCGATCACCAAGGTGTGGTGATATTCTTCAAGTGTGCAAACATATGCATTTTCTTCTTTCTTTAAAACAATAGGTTTAGGGTCAAGACAATTTCTCTTCATCTCATCTTCAATATCCTTGAATTTATCTCGAAACTTGGCACTCTTTTCCTTCAAGCGAACTCTTTCATCCAAGAGTTCCTGAAGTCTTTGGTTAACCTGTTGTATCTTCATGTCAAGTTCTTCAAGTCCAATAATTTTTCCGTGTAGGTCTTCCAAGGATTTCCACATCTCTATCAACCCATCTCCTATGTGTCCCAAGTGTTCATACACTTGCACATGAGCCTTGTGATATTGTTTATTTTTGTCCATCCAATTCCCTATCATGTTCTCAAAATCAGATGAGCCTTCAAACTTTCTTTCCTTTTCAGTTTAGCTTTAGCCCCGGCCATAGTCTTGCCTCTGCTCAACTCTATAGTTCCAGACTCCAATACTTCTTGCAATCCTGCATCTGTATTCATGCTTTCTTCCAAAGATGCCAACTCTCAATCCACCTTTAGCAAGTTATGGGATTAGAGCTCTGATACCACCTGTCACGCCCCTATACCTTTGGTAGTCTTTCAACCACTCTATAGGCGAGTGTGGCACTACCTTAATTTTCTTATTTCTTGTTGGAAATTGGAAACTCGAAAAAAAGGAATATATATATACACACACACACACACACACACACACACACACACACACACACACACACACACACACACACACACACACACACACACACACACACACCCATTTTCATCATTTGAATCTAAATAATATCTATATTTTATTTTATTTTATTTCTAATAAAAATATTGTGATTTTTTTTTTACAGGCGAACCATTGATACTTGTTAAGTAACGACTCTACTAGTCGTCGATACTTGTCACGACCTCATCAATTGCTACTATTTGTTAAGAAAAATATTATGTCTCTTTATCCACACTTGTCACATCAGAGAAATGATCATCATCGACATTTTTGAGTACCGACATCGCTAAATAATGTATGGTATTGTTGCCTTATCAAGCACCCTGCTAATTATACTACCAATTTAATAGCACCTCACATGTCACATGCCAACATCATTGCAATTTTAAGTGTCATAAAGCAACAATTGTATAACTTTCACCTCACTTGTGGGAAGATCAGATCATGTATGGTATATTTGATTTATATTTATTACTTTGAATTAATGTGATTTATAACTTATTTTCACCCATCGCACCCATGAATGTGACCATTCAAACATTTAATATAGGAGGTAGTGCAACCCTCAACAATTTTACCATATAATTCTTATTATCATACCCAATTATATCTATCCATACTCATTCAATTCAAATATAAACTTACCAAATTTTGGATAACATACATCATTATTCCACCATGATCTTAATGCATAATCGAGAGTAGTTTTATCTTCATTTTTTATGAATTAGGTCGAATATAGTTGCAGAATGGGAGGTTCAAATGTTTAATATGAACTAGAGAATGCATTTCAGTTGCACGGATATAAGGAAGTTTATCAAGTGTTTCATAGTGTAGGATAGATGGTATATTTCAAAAATTTGTAGGGATTCCATGCGAGGGTTACAATTAAATTATCCTAGAATTTGGATAATGAGAATTTTTCAGTTAAAGGGATTGTAATTGTAGTAATAGAAGAAGTAATAGAAATATTGGGATGTTTTTTGAAACAAGGAGAATAACTTTTTGGGAGAAGGATTTCACTAGCTCCATAGCAGCAAAATAATTCACTATGGGAGGAAAAGTCCCATAGCCATGCATGCAAGGATATGTGTGTGATTCCCTTCTAGACTTATGGAAGGATCTAACTATTTTTGTTCATAAGTATTTTACATGCAAGGAGGATATAAATTAATCTTCTCTTACCATTTAAAATTTTTATTACACTTATGCCTTAATAATATGTTAAACATCCCATATTTTTTGTTGAAACATTGCAACATATGGATCATGTTGTGAAGAGTGTGAAGCACCCCACAATAATAGTTACAAACCATGGGTTAGTTAAGCTTTTGGTCCTTGATTCCATGAGAAATACTCAAAGTATTGGAGGAAATTATTAGAGTTTCCAGAAGAGTAAGTGGAAAGGAACCAAGGTGAAAAAAGTGAGCCTATGCAGAATGAGGAAAGATATTATTATCAGAATGATGACCCTGAGTAAATTGAAGGTGAATAGGATTTGGGTGAACCCATTTTTCCACCCTAGGGTAGAATGAGGGGAACAAAGGAAGTAACCCTCTGAATGAAGAACCTCGACTTCTTGAAACTAAGGAGACATCGACTATAACACTAGTCATTCCTCAAAAGAGGAAGAATTTTGTCAATGATTTTGTATCATTTCTACCAAGGAGGAGAATGATATTAATGGGGATTGAATTTGATAAAACAGCTCGTGTGAAACTATTAGTATTGAGAATATAGGATGCTAGCCTACTCCATAATAACCAGGTCTCAACCGAATTAATGAAATTGATGAGGATATTGTTGAAGTCATTAGTAATTTAATGAATATTGTATTTTTTACATAAGAACTACCTATGGTACAAAGTAGCGAGTAATTGGAAATTATAGCTTCTCCATAAGAACCAACCATAGTGGAAAATGATGTAGGGTTTGACGTTGTAGCTACTCCACAAGAAGTAGATACAACATAAATTCAAGGGTAAAATTTACAAGAACTGAACATGAATGAAGGAAGTCACAATGTGATTGCTACGTAATAACCAAATATAGAGGAAAGTGGTGTGCCAATTTTGCAAGATCCTAACATGGATGAGAAGATCAATGTTGTGATTGTAGAACAAAGGCTATCTATAGAAGAACCAAATGAAATTGAGGATGTTATGAATAATGAAGGAATGAAATCAAGTGTGAATACTTTTATAAGGAGTTAAAATAAACCCTCTATCCTAATTAGGTGAATAGTTAATTTGAAAAATTAAAAGCATATGTTGAAGCATAAGATTAGGGTATTTAGGAGTCAATTGAAGACAACAAAATTAAATACTAGTTAAAAATTTAAAAGCAAGGAAAATACTTAGTTTTGAAACAAGAAAACCTTAAGCTATATATTTTAAGGAGGAATTTACACAAATAGAAGAAGAGAACAAAGAAGTTGGATATTATACTACTAAATCTTCCTTCTTTGTATTCCTTCAGGTAGAGTGTGTTAAATGGAAAATATTTGCATGTCCTACTAGAAGTGCACATTTATTTTGGAAGAGCATCAAAAAATTGTTAGGGGCATGGAAATGAAGAGATTATATGATTTACCTTACACAATATGGAGAAAATATAGTGAAAAGAAGATTTTGGGAAGCTGCAAGCTACTCAAAAATAGGTGGAAGAATTAAAGAAAGAGAAGCAAGAGATAGGGATACTCATTCAGGAATTGTTGAATTATCGACCACCATCTCTAGTCTATGCCCTCTTCTTATAAGAAAAATTCATTTATTTTCCTATCAAAACTATTATTGAAGGTATTCCTTATCATTTTCCATATGCAAAAGCCTTATGCATGGCCTTTTATGAAGTTGAGTAACTGCTACATAACATGCTTTATGTGAATTTTATTTACATTATTTTATTCTCCCTTATGAAATAAATTTGAATTTGACATCATACATAGGGGACCTAAATCTGAGGGACTTTGAGTCCCATCTCATGCACCAAGTTAAATGGAAAGTTGCTCAGGAGAATGTGGAACGAGCCCAGGCTACCTTTAAACTAAGTATTAGAGCAGAACATGTTAGTTTATGCAAGTGAATCAAAATCCAAGGTATTATTAGTAGGTCACTTGATATATCGAGGATGGTTGTATTCCTTCAAGCATATATCATTGAGAAATGTGTAGATATTATTGATGAAATAACCATTGATTCCCTACAAGGCTCTATCAAGATATGGGAATTGTCTACATTGGATATCAAAACTAGAAATCCTTTCAGGTATCGAAACCTTCTCAGATCGTTGGGTCACTTTAATATATATTTAAAATATTTAGAAAAAAAGTGATCCCATTGGATATATGGAGTTAGAATCTAGACTTTTTTCCGAGAAGTTTTTTCCGAGAAAATTTGTTCTCAAACCTCTTGGCCGAAAAAAATTTCAACTCTCATCCAAGAGGTTGCAACCCCAAATTTAACCCATGCTAAACTCTTGAATAAGAAAATTTTAAAATCTAAACTGATAAAATTTTAAAATCTTGGTGAAGGAAATATATTGATCTTTTTTCTTGGCTGAGAGTTCAATAAACATAGGGCAACCTATCCCTACATACTAAAATGTGTTTCCCATTTTTTCACATTTTCACCTAGTAGCAGTAATTACATGCCAAAATAACAACATCTATATTCATTGGAGAAATATTAAAGTGGAATCTCCAACTAGAAACATCGTGACAACCTGGAATAACAACATTTTGAATAAGGTGGCATAAAAACAATATTCCAGTCAAGAGAAGCAACATTCTAAAAAATATGGAGAAACAACAATATGTCAGCTACAGAAATAAGAAAGACATTAGAGCATCCTTCAAACCTATAATAACCACTAGAAAAAGGATGAAATATGTCAAAGATGACCCGGACCACCTCCAACAAAAAGGGGTTTATAACATTAATTGTTCATGTGGAGAATGCTATATTGGGGAAACAGGTAGGTCCTTTAAAATAAGGTTTAAAGAACATGGTGATGACATCACACTTGGAAGAACCAAAACCTCAACCTTGGTAGAACACTCCAATAATACACGTCATCCATATGTCTTGAAGAGGCAGTGGTCATTATCAAGGAAAACCATCATTTTAAGCGTAAAGTGCGGGAAGCCCTGGAAATAATTAAGCACCCTCACAACCTTAATAGAGATAGAGGCTTATAAGTTAGCAGGAATTCAATCCATTTTCTTTCCCGCAATTAGGCTTGCCCCCCTAAACAGTTTTTCGTATCACTCTCTCATTAATGCTCCTTCCCTCACCATCCCCCTCCCCTCCATCCTCCTTTTCTTTCTTAGAACTTGTTCCTTGTACCTCTCCTCCCATTAACCTTATTCCTCTCTAAATCCTCCTCTAAAATTTTAAAACACTCATAAATCATGTCCTAAAAATAAATAAATAAATAATAATAAAAATAAAAATATAATAAATAAATACTCTTCTTATATAGATAACCCTGTGTTTTATTAATATTTAAAAACTCCACATTATCAAATTATTTAGAATTATAGTTTCCCAATAATATATAGGTTATTACCTTCTTAAAAGATATATATAATAACCAAAAATTTCTTAGATCCCTAGTTTTATTTTCAATCATTTATAAAGACCACTAATATTTACTATTAAGAAAAAAGACAAAAAAATTAATTAAATTAATTTTAATAAAATAATAATAACTAATAGGGAATAATAACAATTAGGAAAATTCAATAAAAAATAATATTCAAGTTTTAAAGGTGTCATAATTAGAATTAGAATTAAAATCTGAGAAAAACTAAAATAAATAACTAATTAATTAAACAATTTCTAAAATTAAGAACTGGTCATCTCTTTCATCCCGTTCTTTCCTCTATTTATTTACCCTAATCTATTCTTTTCTTAGTAGGTTTGTCATGAAGATGAGTCTTGATTTAGACTCGAAACATAGACTAAAAATGAAGATGGTGGATGTTCCGATTTTTGCATCTGAAAAACAATATGTCAGTCATAAGTAACAAAATTATGGGCTCTCTAGATTTTTTTGTAAACATTTCTTCAACATATTATTATTAATAAAACCCCACATCACTATTTTCATTTCAATTGAAATAAAAACTTAATGGATGGGAGTGACATAAATATTTGACATACTTGACTCAGAAAATGATATATTAGATTTAAAGTCATGGCTATTTAGGGTGAGATAAGAAAAAATATAAGGAAAAGGATGATAAGGATAAGCCAATTCCTGAACCCAACACAAATCACATGGGAAACATATCTCTCTTGGAACTTCCAATGCAAAATGTTGGAATTCAATATGAAGTTGGGAATTTCACAAGGGACTGCAAGGAAGAGATAAAGAAGAATAAGAAGGAAAGATATTATTTTGATGGTGATCTTAAAAAGGATCCTCAAGAGGATGGTGGAGATGTATTTTTTGTTTCCTTGGCACCCTTTGTAGGTTAATAATCATATATGATACATTCTAGAGTTCCTTCCATATTAATTCACATAAAAACTAGGTTTTAGTGTTTCAAAAATATGATAGTGGGAAGGTATACCTCGGCGATGAATATTTTATCAACATAGTTCTCCATGTAAGAGTCTTTATCAAATTCTTGTTGTCACCACTACAACACCATCCAAAATTTGGGCCTACATCTAGATTCAGAGCCTACTTTTTCTTTGTGTATTGTCTCCAAAAACATTAAGTTTCATCGCATATGTTTTTTCTAAGTATTCTTGTTACATTTTGAAGAAAATTGAAGTGTCGTATTTTAGCTAAGGCAAGTATCACACATTGCATAAGTTTGGTTTTGGTTTGTTTCAAGGGATGATATTTATGTTAATGAGTATTATTTACCATGTAAACATGTACCACACTTATTTCCAAAGTCCAAGCACTTTCGCACAAGTGTCATCACTATCATCGCAAAGTGTATCTTTGGTGTCACACTTAGTGTAAGCCATCCGAAAATTGTTGCATTGAGGAAAATAATTTCTTTCATGTGTTCTGAGTATTCCATGTTGTGTCATCAAGTAGTCCAAATTTGTGATCATGTTCAAGTATTTCTTTTGTTCAATTCCATATGACTTATCCAACACTTAGTAAAAGCAGGGAAAACTCCTCTACCAGGCCACTTAGCCTCATTCAACCATCATGAACTGCATATTGCACAGTCTCAGTCCTCAATAAGTAACCTTTCCTCTTGACAGTGTGCAATGCATAGTCTCTTCCTCCGAGAACTATGCTCTGGAAAATCGCAGTGCTCAAGCCCAAACCCTAAGCTCAAGATATATGCAATATTTATCTCTAGCCCAATGTAAGATTCACATTAAACAGTCTCAGTCCTGAAGCCTCACCCTTGAGCTCCTAAAATTGTGCAATTGTGTAGTCACATGACCAACTCTCCTTCCAGAACTGCGTAGTGGAAAAAATCAGTGCTTAAGCCCTCAATCTGCCTCCATAAGTCCCTCAACTACGTATTTGACATGACCAACCCATATTGAACAGTTCACTACACAGTAAAAATTCTTATTCCTTGATCCTCACATCCTAAGCTACGCAACTATGCAATCCTTGAGCTTGATTTCCAATCTGTCTCTTAGTTCCAGCTCAGCTGACGGATTGTTATGCTTCATGTTAAGCCAGGGGTTTTTCAGACTGATGTTGTATTTTCATGAGTGGATTTGAGTTGCAGGTGTTGAATCATTCTATTACAAGATGACGATGAAGAGGATGAAGAAGGAGACCTTGCTAGAAGAGAATTTCGAAGTTGCAAGAAAAAGTTAAGTAATCAACAGAAGACAAAGGAATATAAGTTGAAACAACAGTTGGAGATTAAATATCACAATGAAGACTCTTTATCCTCAAGCCTTATTGAGGAATAAGAAGACCATATTCCATCCATCATGAAGACACAAAATAAAGCAGCAGAAATGAGTGGCTTGACATTAACAGTCATCAATGTCATGTCATGGATCACCATGTGCCACATCATTTTGGGGATTATTAAATTTTGTATTGAAAATTTTAATTGTAAAGTGGAAGTACAAGAGACACGTATGTAATGTGAAAAGTCATGTAGGAAGTTGAAAGTTCACAAGAATTCAAGAAATCATGAGGGTAGTCAAAGATTCACAAGGAAGGTGATGGATCACACATTTATTATATATACACCCTCATGGCTCATGTAAATGAATTTTCACCTTGTCTCCTCCTACCAGGAATTAGAGAGGAAAATAATTATTTTTGAGGAGAAATTCATTGGTCTGATGCTCCAGTACTGGGGCTAGTGGTGTTCCTTGTATTGATGCATCTTGGAAATTATAGTTAATTCAGAAGGTCATTGAGACAACACACATTCAATGCATATGTCATAAATATTATCAGGCTATTCTTTGAATATTTGTGATGTATGTTGATCTCATATGTACTAAGGAGATTGAACTATTTCGATAGATTTTGTACTTATCTTATTGAAGGTGTGTTGTATGTGTTAACGATCATTTCTTCTAAGTGAACTATTTCATTGGTTGTCCAACGATTCATTTATATGTTATGCTCATGTGTATTTCCTAGATTAGTATTATTACTTGTATTTTAAAGGCTCACTTTTATCTCCCTCCTTTGGTAGAGGAACAATGATATATTTCACAGCTGAAAAATCACAAGGCATACTCATTTTCTAATTCGAAATTACATGTTCATTACTCTCTCATGTTGAAATTTGAAGCCAAGGAAAATATTTAAGAATATGGAAGTTGGGCCTTTATTCTGGAAGGGCTCCCACACCAAAAAATGTGAAGTTTAATTAGGAATTTTCATTATGGATAATCCCTTACATGTTGGTTGTATGCAACGTTGTCAACATCCTAGCGCAAGTAGGAGGGCCACCGCCTTTTTATGGCTGAAAATTTCTTTGCATCCTAACATACAAAAATTTGCGTAAGGAAACAATATTCCCATTTCCACTCCTATTCATACTGCTGAAAATGAAGAAATTTCTTAGTCTATCCCAAGACAAGCCTTTGATGTTACTTCTTATCAAATCCATAGTATACGACCCATCAGTCGTTAGTTTGCGAAAGATATTGGTCTGCCTCCTATCACTGCGATTCTACCTCATCAGCATGTAAGAAAAGAAATAACTTCTAATGGTACTATTTTTTTGCCAGTGGAATATTTGGTTATCAAAACCCTTGAAGACTTGGTTTAGCCTATTGATAAATGAGGGGAATTTACACCCATTGAGGAGAATATATACAGTGAAGGTTAATATTTTCAATTTTTTGATGAGGAGCACCCTGATCACAATGAAGATCCTGATGGTGAGGGAGAAGAATCTTCAGATTCGAAGAAGAGGAGGATGAAAAATATGTAGACACAACTGATTCATATTTGGATTGGATGACCCAAGGGCCACTCGCTCTTTCAGTGAATCGACACAATATGCCAAAACATCGAGAAAATTTATTATCGAAGTTCAATCCAAACAAGAAGACTAAAGCAAAATATCATATAGACAAGTTCTACATGCATATATAGATTCTTGAGATACGTTTTGATTGAGATATCACTTGTAGAATTTTTCGATATACCTTATAAGGTAGAGAATTTGTATCATATAACGGTCTTCTTTCCAATTCAATTTGAAACTGGAGGGAGTTTAAGAAACCATTTCCTGAGAAATTTTCTCACAACGAGACTCCCTCCATGTTGTTGAAAGAACTTGGGAATATTAAAGTTGGGGGAAAGGAATGAATTAAATATTTTAACCAAACATTTATGCGATTAATGAACAAGTTACCCATGTATATGTAACCCCACAATGATAGCACTAGATATTATTACACATCTACCTTACCAATATCATTTTCGTTTTTGTGAATAGAGTTGTGAAAGAAAAATTAGCCTTGAACTTTGCAGAAGCTCTTGCTATAGAAAAATATTTGCGATCTATTGGATTCATCATAGATGATGATGATTCCAAATATTCTAAGGAAGCTGGTAAGAATAATCAGGCCTCTTCCAGCAAAAAAAGGACAAATATTCCTTCGATATGGAGAGCTTAACCAAGTATCTGAATTTTCTCATAAATGAAGTTTTAGAATTGAAGAGGAATTCAAGCAAGGCATCAAAAACCAACAAAAATTATTCTAGGCCATCGTAATTTAAAAGAAACAACAGCTTACAACATTCCTAATCTACTCAGAGTTCCAATACAATGTTCAACATTGAAAGCTTGGGCATGAATAAATTTTTCGTTTTCCATCAAGAGAAACATTCTGAGAAGACATGCGCCACTGTCGAATCACAATACAAACACTATGATGGCAAACCTTATTGATACTCTTTTGATAGAGGAACAGTATGATCAAAATGAAGATACAAGTGGGCCTGTCGTGACTTAAGATGTTATGAAACCAACTCACAAATAGAAGAAAATAGAGATCAACAACTTAGAAATCATCCACTTCACGATGGGAACCTCCTTTACATTACATAAATGAATAATTCTTAGATGATTCAAATGATAGAACCTCCTTTCTATATATAGGACTCCATGGGGTCACAATATAATCCTAGCCGACCTAACAATAATAATGTAAGGGAACAACAATAACAATAGTTGGCTATTATGGGGCACAATAATAATAATATCGGGACTACATGTCGGGTACAACAATAACAATAATGGGGCTACAATAACAACAATAAGGGACTAGACTAGTAATATAGGGCCCTAACATGACCCTCTCTTTCAAAAAAAATTTGTCTTCAACGCTTGAGTAGTTATGCATGCTTCTGTATAAAATTCGTATCCTCCCATGTGGAATATTCAGTGGGTAAGTTCTTCTAGTTCATGAGATACTCTAAAATTTATCGATTCCGTAGCTATCGAGTTCTTATTTCTGTGACTGCTTCAGGTTCCAATTTGTCTTTGCTCATCAATTTTTGGAAATATTGTTTGAACCGAAATTTTGTCACCTATAACCTTCTTTAAGCATGAAACATAGAAAACTGGGTGCACTCGGGAAGATGTAGGAAGCTCCAATTTGTATGCCATAGTACCAATATTTTGAAACACCTTGTAAGGAAAATAGTACTTTGGCGATAATTTATTATCCTTCTTAGCTTGCTTGACAGACATTTTTTTGTATGGTTGTAGCCATAAAAATACCTAGTCACCTACATCAAAACTTCTTTCATTGCATTGTTTATCTTCCCGTTGTTTCATTACATTCTATGAAAAATTTAGGTTATCCTTTAGGAGTTGGATAAATTATTGTTGATGCTCGATGTGATCTCCCACTGCTTGAACCTTAGAATTTTATCTTAAATATGATGTGATGGAGAGTGGATGATATCCATAAAGTGCCATAAATGGGGTCATTTTTGCTACAATGTGGAATGAAGTGTTATACCATCATTCAAATAGAGGTAACCAATTGACCCATTGTATTTTTTTATCAGATACAAATCAATGAACATATCCTTCCAAACATTTGTTCACTATCTCAATTTTCCCATCGGATTGAGGATGATAAGATGAGCTATGAGCTAGTTGAATACCCAAATAAGAAAATAATTCCATCTAAAAATTTCCAGTGAAAATGGGATCTTTATCGCTTACAATAATCTTTGGGTTTCCATGTAGCCTTTGAATTGTTTCCATAAATGTAGTAGCAAGTGCACTCACTTTAAATGGATGAGATAATGCACAAAAGTGTGCATAATTGGTAATTCTATCAACTGGCACCATGATGAGACTCTTTTCTTTAGACTTAGGTAAACTTGTGATAAAATCCATTGAAACCTCCTCCCAACGTTGACATGGAATGGATAAAGGTTTTATCAGACCCGTGGTCTTAAGTGTCTCAACTTTATTTTTTTGGCAAACCAAAAATTCTTCCACAAACTTTTGAATATAATATTTAAGGCTATCCCAAAAAAATTATTTCTTTACCCTGTGGTAAGTTTTTAAAAATCCCGAGTGTCCTCTTAAGGGAGAGGTGTGAAATTCAAAAACAATATTTTTCTTTAATTGCGAATTAATACAAAGATATAAGCGATCTTTGTACCATAAGGAATCATTTTTCCAACTAAATGTATTAGATGTAATAGATCTTGCTGAAAAATTTGAATGAGTGTCCATACTTCGTGATTCTTCCATTTCTCCCTTGCTTTTGTTATCCAATCTATTTGGGTAATAGAAATGGCACAAAGAAATATTTCCACATTCTCATCCTTTCTTGAGAGTGAATCTGAAACAACTTTTAGCCTCCCTTTTTTGTAGATTATTTCAAAGTCATAGCCCAACATATTTGTGACCCATTTTTGTTGCTCTTCTGAAGATAGTATTTGTTCCAAAAAGTATTTAAGACTATCATGATTAGTTTTGACCTTGAAGTGTCTTCCCATTAGGCAAGGTTTCCATTTCTTTAGTGCATGTAGTATTGCCAACATTTTCTTCTCATAAATAGCTTTATGTAAATACTTTCCTTTGATTGGATGACTTTCAAAAGAAATGGGTCTTCTTTCTTGCATTAAAAAAACATCAATTCCATTTCCCAAGGCATCACATTCCACAATAAAGGTTTCTGTGAAGTCTGGTGTAGATAATACTGGTGCTTGGCACATTGCATATTTAATATGTTCAAAGGCCATAGTTGCTTCAGGAGTCCATGAAAATGCATATTTATTCAATAATGTTGTTAGAGGTGCTGCTTTTCTCCCATAATTATTAAAAAACTTGCGATAATACCCTATTAACCAGAGAAATCCTTGCAAATTTTTTATGGTTGTGGAGACTTTTCATTCCTTAATGGCTTTAATTTTGTTAGGATCTACCTTAACACCCTCTCGAGATACAATATGACCCAAATATTCCACCTCTTTTACTCCAAAGAAACATTTGGACGTTTTTCCATATAATTGTTTCTCCTCGAATAGTTTTAGCACCCTGTTGACATGTTGAACATGATCCTTCCAAGACCTACTATAGATTAGTATTTCAACAAAAAATACTAACACAATTTTTCTAAGAAAGGGTTTGAAAAATGGAATTCATCAACTCTTGAAATGTATAAGGTGCATTGGTAAGGCAAAAAGGAATGACCAAAAATCATAATGACCTTCATGAGTGTGAAATTATTTTTTTCATAATGTCTTTAGTATTTATTCTAATTTGATGATAACCTGAATGAAGATCCAACTTGGTGAAAAAAATTGCTCCATGTAATTGATCCAGTAATTCATCAATCATAGGAATGGGAGATTTATCTTTAATAGTGAGCTTATTGAGCTCCCTATAATATAGACACATGCACCATGATCCATCCTTCTTGTGCACCAATATTATTGGAGAAGAGAAATAACTTTGACTAGGTTGAATTATACCAACCTCTAGCATTTCTACAATCATACGTTCAATTTTTCTCTTTTGGTCATAACGATATTTGTAAGGCCTAATGTTTGGAGGAAAAATTCCTTGAATCAAATGAATATCATGATCTTGATCTCAAATAGGTGGGAGTCCTTTTGGAGTTTCAAACACCTTGGAATGATCGTACAAGACTTTTTGGAGATATGGAGAAATAGATGATTTTGATGTTGGAACTTCTAGTGAGCATAATTGTGTAATTATGCCTCATTGTTCTTTCTTAAAAATATTTTTCATGACATTAGAGCTTATTATCATTCCTATCTTCTCTGTGATACACCGTATTTCAACTTCCTTTCCATCTAAAAAAAAATTCAAGAAAATTTCTTGGAAATTAAAAGATACCATCGCCAAATATTGTGACCATTGTACTCCTAGTACAACATCAACACCACCCATTGGAATAGAAAGCATTGGATTATTCAATACATACTGCCCCATGGTTTGCTTCATATTATGGAGCTTTCCAGAGAAATTTATAGTTCCTCCATTTTTCACCATCACTTGACACTTTGGCACTGGGTAGAGGAAGAAATTCAATTCCTTGGCTACCTTACAATGAGTAAAATTATGGGTACTACCTAAATCAATCAGCACTATTACATTTTTCTGCTTGATATGTCCTTCTATATTGAGAGTTTGAGGATATGGTCAGATTCATTTCTTCTTCCTCTAGGGTTGGTTCCTGGTGTATATCCTCTTCTTTTGAAGTTTCTTGTTCATTTTATTCCTCCTCTTCACAATCTATGTAAAATAATTTCTTTTCAACACACTTGTGACCTTTAGTGTATTTTCTATCACAACTATAGAAAAGCCCTTTTTCTCTTTTTTCTTCCAATTGTTGTGGTTTCAACCTTATAGGTTGTGGAAGTATAGGAGTGGCAACACTTCCATATTTATAGTTGTGAGTGGTAGACTTCCTTGTCGCCATAATTTTTCTTTCAATTTTTCTTTGCAACCTAAATGCCTTCTGCAATGTATCAGGTTCCCAAAGGTGAACCTAATGTTTGATGTTATCCTTTAGAGTCCCTATGAAGACATCAATCCTATTTTCCTCTGGAATATTATTTACCCTTATATTCAGTTTTTGGAAATCCTACATGTGCTCCATCATTGAAACCTTTTGTTTGAGATTTATAAATTAGATAAAGAAGGTGTTGATCATTGTATTCTCATAATTTCCTCCATAAAAATTGACCAAGTGACCAGTGGTTTACGAGAGAAAAGCCATCGATACCATAAAAACTGATTTTTTTCTAACTATAAAGTTACAATGCATAACTTTGGTGTGTTTTGTGTATTATGGAGCTCAAATTATTGCTTCATTTGTAGTATCCATGTTATCGGATAATTGCCATAAAAATTCCTCATATTTATATTTGGAATATGGTGGGTCTGAAATACAACATTACATTCTATGAAATCATGATTAACATTTCTTTTGTTCTCATCATGAGTTTCCTCTACTCCCTTTTCACCATTACGAAGCTTTTCTTGTAGCAACTTTTCCAAACCTTCCTTCAAAGCTTCCATGTATTTCTTCAAATCTTTGATGTTTCCTTCTATACCATCGATATTTGCTTCCATTCCATCCATATTAGCTTCCACACCATCCATATTAGCTTCCATACCATTCTTCAAACCATCCATATTAGCTTCCATGCCTTTCTTCAAACCATCCACCTTAGCTTCCATTTCATTTTTTGATACTCTTTGCGAGAGAGAAATTTATTACACTTAGTCTTGTAATTTTGATATATCATGTTGCACTTATTCCTCTTAATGAGTCATAATAGAGCCTTCTAAGGGCTTAATGGGTATTGAATTCTTTTTAGGGGGAATTTTAGAACCCAATATTGATATCTATGCTTCAATATTCCCTTGGAATCACTCCAAAATTCTTTCTCAAACAAGAATTTGTTAGAAAATTAAATATTACATAGCAATGCAACACATAAAATATGTGGAAAATACAAGCACACAAAACACATAAAACTAGATAGACACAGATATACGTGGTTCACCCAGTTTGGGCTATGTCCACCCCGAACAGCCAGTCCTTCCTTTCTATTATCCAGCAAAATGAAAAGACAAAACCTACATCAGATCCATTGTAATATCCTCTATTATCTCTCACAGTATCCCTATCTGTTTCCTGCTCAGAGAATACAAATTCCATGTGTAGTCGCAATACAATACCCTCATAAAAGCGAGGGGTTGCCTTCTAGGGCAAAAAACCCTAAACTAAACATAAATTCTACCGTCAGATCATCCGCCTAATGAACGACCCAGATTGACTAGAAATCACTATACTTTTACAACACACTTTTACATCTTTTTTTAGCTTCGGGGGCACTGCCCCCGAAACCCCCACCATGGGACCGCTGGCCCCTAGACCCCTCAGCTCGGGGGGGGCGGGGGGTCGGCTTCCTCAGACCCCGAGGGGGGGACAAGTCCCCCCCGCACCCCCCTGCCAGCAAGGGTGTACAATTTTCCTGGGGTATACATCCAGCTAAAACAAGGATCTCTGAATCAGGAAGAAAATTATGCTCCACACCCAACAGTCTCCCACTTGGAGACTGATTGTAGCAGCTTCACCGCTACTTCATTTGTTGGACAATGACTCCTCTTTGGACCTGGTTGTTCCTCATCTTCATCATCATCCTTAAAGACCAATTGAAACTGAGCACATTTTCAGTTTCTCCCTGGTTACAAATTTTTTTAGCATATTTGCAGGATTTTGGCTAGTGTGTATATTTTCCAGCTTCAACTGTCCATCTTCCAATATTGACCATATGAAATGGTACTTGAGATGTATGTGTTTGGTCCTGGAATGAAATGCCGAGTTCTTTGCAAGATGAATGGCACTTTGGCTATCACTGTATAACGTGCCCATATCATGCTTCTTACCCAATTCACCCATAAGCCTTTGTAACCAAATCATTTCTTTACTAGCCTCTGTAGCAACAACATACTCTGCTTCTGTTGTTGAAAGTGCAACAACACTTTGGATTTTTGAAACCCAACTGACAGCTGTTCCACCTACAGTAAATACATATCCCGTAGTGCTCCTCCTATTATCTCTGTCACCTGCCATATCTGCATCAACATATCCCTGTAGAGCAATGTTTGAACCACCAAAGCATAATGCTTGATTTTTGGTACCTCTCAAATATCTGAGAATCCATTTTACCGCCATCCAATGTTCTTTTCCTGGATTGTTCATGTACCTGCTTACAACTCCCACTGCATGTGCAATATCAGGCCTTGTGCAGACCATTGCATACATTAAACTTCCAACTGCTGATGCATATGGAACTTTAGACATATAATCCATGTCTTCTTGGGTCTTTGGGCACATCTCCTTACTAATTTTGAAATGGCTAGCAAAAGGTGTACTAACTGGTTTCGCATTCTGCATATTAAATCTTTTCAACACCTTTTCTATGTACTCATTCTGAGACAGTGTTAATTTGTGATTTTTCCTGTCTCTAGTTATCCTCATACCAAGGATTTGTTTTGCAGCTCCCAAATCCTTCATTGAAAATGAATTTGCCAATTTTCTTTTGAGCACATTTATTTCCTGCATGTTAGATCCTGCAACAAGCATGTCATCTACATACAATAACAATATAATATAGCTGCCATCATTTTGCCTTTTTAGATAAACAAAATGATCAGAGTGACATCTAGTATAACCTTGTTCAGACATAAACTTGTCAAATTTTAGATACCACTACCTTGGAGCCTGTTTTAAGCCATACAAGCTCTTATTTAACCTACACACCAATTTTTCTTTCCCTTTGACCTCATATCCTTCTGGTTGCTGCATGTATATCTCTTCCTCCAAATCTCCATGGAGAAATGTTGTCTTTACATCTAACTGTTCAAGATGTAAATCTTCCGCTGCTACAAGACTTAAAATAGTTCTGATTGAAGTCATCTTAACAATAGGAGAAAATATTTCATCAAAATCAATACCTTTCTTCTGTGCAAACCCCTTCACCACAAGTCTAGTTTTGTACCTCTGTTTTCCTCCATCTTCTTCCTTCAGCCTGTAAACCCATTTATTCTGCAATGTAGTTTTACCTGCAGGCAACCTGACTAAGTCCCAAGTCCGGTTATGCATTAAGGAGTCCATCTCTTCTTCCATGGCTAGCTCCCACTTCTTCCTGCTTTCAACCTGCATTGCTTCTTCATAACATTCAGGTTCACCAGAATCAGTCAGCAATAAATAATATAATGAAGGAGAGTATCGTTCAGGGGGTCTACTTATCCTGGTAGATCTTCTAACACCACTTTCAGGTGTTTGAGGTGCCTATTGTTGTTGTGGTGGTTGTTGCTGCTGTGGTTGTTGATTATTATTATTTTCAGGCACCTTTACTTTTTCAGTTATCTCATCAAGAACTGTGTATTCCTTGCTTTCTTTTTCCTGTTTCTTTTCCTGCAACTGATTCTTATACAAGACATTTTCATTGAATATTACATCTCTGCTCCTAATGATTTTGTGATTTTCATAATCATATAAGCGATAACCAAAATCATTAGCACCATATCCAATAAAGGTACATTTCTTTGATTTTTCCTCAAGCTTTGTTCTATTTTATTTATTAATAGGGAGAAAGGCCTCACAACCAAATGGCTTTAAAAAAGAGTAGTTTACCTTTTTACCTGTCCATGCTTCCTCTCGAATACCACCATCCAAGGAACTTGAAGACCCCCTGTTTATTAGATAAACAACCGTATCTACAGCATCTGCTCGAAATTGTAAAGGCAATCCTGCATGCAATCTCATGCACCTTGCACACTCCATGATTGTTTTGTTCATCCTTTCTGACAAATCATTTTCTTGTGATGTTCTTGGAACTGTCTTCTCTCTACGAATTCCATGCTTTGAACAGTACCTATCAAACTCTTTGCTACAATATTCACCTCCATTGTCTGATCTGAGACACTTTAAATTATTTCCTGTCTCAATCTCAACCAAAGCTTTCCATTTCTTGAATACAATAAATCAGATTTATACATCAGATTTATTTTGAATACATCAGATTTATTTTGAATACAATAAATCCAAGTTTTTCTAGTTACATCATCAATAAATGTAACATAATAGTCAGAGCCACCGAGAGATGATATCTGAGAAGATCCCCATACATTTGTATGCACAAGCTCCAATTTTTCACTCTTCTTTTCTTTCCAAACTCTGAGAAATCTGACTCTCTTTTGTTTTCCATAAATTCAATTCTCTCAAAAATCCAAATCAACATTCTTCAAACCTGGCAACAAATTTCTTGAGTGGAGAATCTTCATCCCCTTCTCACTCATATGTCCGAGCCTATGATGCCATAATGTTGCATCTGCTCCTTTGGAAGTTAAAGCATTAATAAAATTAGAAATATCATTGCATAAATACAATGTACCAACCTTTTCACCTTTTTCTATTACCAAGGCTCCTTTGGTGACCTTCCAAGCTTTATCTGTGAAAGTTGTCACACAACCTTCACCGCCTAACTGCCCTGTTGAAATCAAATTTTTCTTTAGATCTAGAACATGCCTTACCTCCTTTAATAGCCATTGGTTTCCATTCTGCTGTTTTACAAGAACCTTACCCATTCCAACAATTTTACAGGGCTTATTATCACCCAAACGAACTTTTCCAAAATCTCCTTGAACATAGTCATGAAAATATTTCTTATCAAGTGTGGCATGGAATGAAGTCCCTGAATCTACGACCCAAGAATCAGTAACATTTTCGAAAGAAAGAATCAAAGCATCTTGCAACACATCACTTATCACATTTGCTTCATGATAATTTTCTTGTTGTGCATCTCCTTCTTTTCCCTTCTGAGATCTACAGTCTTTCTTTAGGTGTCCTTTCTTTTTGCATTTCCAGAACACTATCCCCGATCTGGACTTGGATCTGCCTTTCCTTGATTTACTGCGATATCCCGAGCTCTTTCCTCTTTCCATTCTTCTTCCCCTAGACTCTACACTCAAAGCATTACCTGATGTCTCACTAGAGCTTTTCCATCGCATTTCCTCGCTAAGGATAGCACCGACAACATCATCAAAATTTAAAGTACTAGATCCAGAGACAGAGTTACTAATGGCCATTACTAAACCATTCCAACTCTTTGGCAATGAGCATAAGAATAATAGAGCTCTAAGTTCATCATCAAAGTTTACCCCTACAAAACTTAACTGACTGGTAACTGCATTAAAATCATTTAAATGGTCTGCAATAGATCCACCTTCCGACATCTTCATATTAAATAGTCGTTTCATAAGAAATACCTTGTTTGAGGCCGAGGGTTTTTCATATAGTTTTGCCAACGTCTACATCAAACCCTCTATTGTTGTTTCCTTCGAAATATTGAAGGCGACTGATGCCGCAAGGCACAACCATAATGTTCCGAGTGCCTTTCTATCGAGAATGTTCCATTCCGTGTCTGTCATGGCTGCCGGCTTCTTTTCTTTTCTGCTCAATGGTAGGTACAGATATTTCTGATACAGATAATATTCCATCTGCATCTTCCACAGCAGGAATTTTTTGCCATTAAATTTATCGACCCTAAACTTAGCATCTTCCACCATTGCTTCCACTCAAACTAGGAACCCTTCTTTCCTGCGAGTTTATCAGCCAAATATACCTTCGGCTCTGATACCAGTTGTTAGAAAATTAAATATTACAGAGCAATGCAACACATAAAATATGCGGAAAATACAAGCACACAAAACACATTAAACCAGAGAGACACAGATATACGTGGTTCACCCATTTTGGGCTACGTCCACCCCGAACAGCCAGTCCTTCCTTTCTATTATCCATCAAAATGAAAAGACAAAACCTACAGTAGACCCGTTGTAATATCCTCTATTCTCTCTCACAGTCTCCCTATTTGTTTCCCACTCAGAGAATACACATGCCATGTGTAGCTGAAATACAATACCCTCATAAAAGCGAGGGGTTTCCTTCTAGGGAAAAAAGCCCTAAACTAAACATAACTTCTACCGTCAGATCATCCACCTAATGAACGGCCCAGATTGACTAGAAATTACTATGCTTTTACAAGGCAATTTTACATCTATTTTTGGCTTCGGGGTGCTGTCCCCGAAACCCCCGCCAGGGGGCCGCTGGCGCCTGGAACCCCCAATCGGGGGTGGGGGGGTCGGCCCCCCCGGGCCCCATGGGGGGGACAAGTCCCCCCCGCACCCTTCCTCCGGCAAGGGTGTACAATTTTCCTGGGGTATACATCCAGCGAAAATAAGGATCTCTGAATCAGGAGAAAATCAGGCTCCACACCCAACAGAATTATGCAAATTTAAAAAACAATAAACACCTTTTTCTTTCTTTTGAGGAGCTTGATATTGAAACTAATGTATCTCTGTAATTTTGAATACCCAAGATTTTATCTTCAGTCCTTTAGTATCCCTTTTAATATTCTTTCCAATGCCACAGTTCTGACCTGATTTGGATTCTTCAAGGCAATGTTATTCCCAATCTCCCACAATGACCTAATTATGGACTGGTTCAGTTAGTACAGTGTTCCATGTTTCATTGTTTCCTCCTTTGGCTCTGAAACCAATATAAAGGAAATTGAAGTCTGTGTGATTTCGGCCACTTTTTATAGCTTTCCAATATGATTCTCAAAGTGAGAGTTAAGCCAATTTTCCTAATGTCACCTCTTTGAGATGAAATTCGAGAGCCTACAAAAACTCTATCTTCCACATATCATGTCTCTGAAAATATTGTGAAAAAATATCTGAAAATTTTCCATGAAGTTCCTTCGCATTTAAGCACCATTAGTTTTTTTTTAGCTTCTTAACCTTCATATAAATAAAGTTATAGAAAAATTCCATGATGACAAGTTTGAAGCAGCAAAACCCTAAAATCGAAAGCTATGATACCAAATGTTATGAAACCAGCTCACAAAATACAATAAAAGAGAGATCAGCGACTTAGAAATAAGCCTGTTTGAGGGGGAAACCTCATTTACATTACATTAATGAAAAATTCTTAGATGATTCAAATGAAAAAACCTCCTTTGTATATATAGGAGTCCATCGGGTCACAATATAATCCTATCCGACCTAACAATAATAATGTATGGGCACAAACATCAAAGTAGTGGGCTATTATGGGGCACAATGATAACAATATGGAGACTACAAGGGTACAAAAAATAATAAAGGGGCTACACTAACAACAATAATGGAATACACTAGTAATAAAGGGCCCTAACAGAAGACAACATAAGCATTGGACATTTAGTGTTATATACAACGCTAAAAAATAGAGTGCGGATCAACCAGAAACTAGTGAATTTCTTCCAAATCAACAAACTGAATTATATAATATAAGAATCAAGGGACCTATTTCTAAGTAGGATATTAATAAACAATTGTTACGCAGAAAACTGTCGCCTTCAAATTCTTCTAAAAAATTCACAGAACAAATCGGAAGTGATCTTGCTTCAAAGAACACTTCCAGCAACAACAAAAACAAGTCTAAAACTCCTGCTATTACAGAAAAGCCACACCTCATGACTCATAAACATATCTCATTGCAATGGTTAGCACATATTATAACATTGTGGAAGACACGAAAAGAACTCGTGTGAACATTTCTCTTTTCAATCTCACAAGGATAATGGGCCAAGCTCACCTGATCCTCCAAGTGCTCTCATCACACACTCTGGTAGGTAAAGAGGGCTCTGCATTATAGGTAATGTCCACTAGCTCTCGTGATATCCTAGAATCTATTGCAAATGCTGTAAATTTAAATTCTAACACACTATTCCCACCTTTTCAGTTGACTTTTGAAATTTTCAATTATAATGTTCACAATTGTTTAGTTGATTCTAGTGCATCTGTGAATATGACACCATTTTAAGTTCCTAATAAAATCAATGCACAATGGGATAATACCGATGCATGGATTATACAACTAGATGGGTCATTTTTCCATGTTATTGGTGAACTCAGGAATTTTCTCATCCATCTTTCATTTTATCACTAAGTTCATCATTGTATCAATACTGTAGTTGTGGACATTCCAGAAGCATATGGTTTACTACTAAGTAGAGATTGGTCTAGAAAATTTCAAGGATACTTTGTGATGGAATGGTATCACTTATGGCTTCCATTCAAGGGTAGGAATAATCATATTTCGGTTGATAGTGAGCCATACCTAAAGCGCACCATGATACAACTTGAAGAGAAAAATGAACCAATGTGCCTCACAAAAGTCATTTTCATAATTTTTTTTTGGAATTTGATCATGGATGTTATCTGGCTTTGCCTTCACCATTACCATCAGATGAACAATTGTAACTCCTTGCTATAAATCCAACTGGTGATAATGATGTTGTATAGTAGATGTAGTTAGTACTAGTGTAGGACATAGCTCTAACTTTTCTAATTTTTGTATATTATATTTTAACAGTTCAAAAATGCATGAGGGATCTAGAGCTCGTTGTGTTTTAGTAGACCTGCAATATACAAAGCATATTATCTCTTACCACTTGGAATTTGAATACATCAACAACATCACAGAATATGAAGCACTCATTTTGGTCCTAAAGAAATCCATCGACCTCAAAGTTGAGGTACTTAAAGCAATAGGTGACTCTAAGATTGTCGTATGATAGGTACTAAATAAAATATACTATGTGTCACCTAATCTTAAAGGCTATCAAAAACAGGTATGGTAGTTAATTTCACAATTCAAAGATTTTAATATTATTTATATTCCTAGGATTCGTAATGTTGCTGTTGATATATTGGAAAATTGTGCTGCTAGGTTTTCGCCACTAAGGGATGGCTTTTCTATTGAAATTATTTATAAGCCATTCTTACGTAATAATATAGCTAAATTTCATGTTTTTAATGATGACCATAAGATACTGGAATTTATCAAAAATGTTGATGTATTTAAATATGCAACATTAATGAGGATGAGCATGATAAAACATTGCAAGATGCAGCATAATCAAGCAAATAAAACCCCATGTCCAAGGGTGTGGTTTCACTTGAAACGCTATATGACTTGCAAAATTTCTTCAAGGGACCAGTCAAAAAGAAAACTCACAATTCAACTCTGTTGCATGAGCAGATCAATCTTGGTATAGAGAATGATCCAAATGATGTCAATCTCGATACTTGTTTTACACCCCATGAGCAACAATATTTCATCCAACTTTTTAAGTAGTACTCGAACATTTTTGCATGGACATATAATGATCTCAAAAATTATGACACATGGATAACCAACATGTGATCCAATCAAGGAAGGGGCCAAGCCTTTTCAAAAGAAGTTGTGGAAAGTTCATCCAACGCTTGAGCCCCTGATTCAAAAAGAGTTACAAAATTTGTTATATACTTAAATCATCTTCAAAGTGCGACATTCAATGTGGGTTTTGAATTTAGTCCCTGTGAGAAAAAGGTCTGGGGAAATACACTTGTGTGTAGATTTTTGAAATCTTAACCATGCCTCAGAAAAATATAACTATCCAATGTCGTCAAAGGATTAGATTTTGTAAATAGTATTGAGGTCAGAGATGTTTTCCTCACTAGACGGTTTTTCAAGTTACAACTAGGTTATAGTGCAGAATCTGAAAAACATAAGACAATGTTTCGAACTAAGTGGGGTGTTTTTTCCTTCAAAAGAATGTCATTTGGATTGATCAACATAGGTGAAACTTTTCAATGCTCGATGGACATTGCATTCTGTGGTCTTATGAGTCAAAATTTAGTAGTATGCATTGTTGACGTAACAATGTTTTCTAAAAGAAGGTCAAATAACTTATACCATTTGAAACATATTTTTGAGTGATCTCGTAAATACAGGATATCGCTCAATCCCAAGAAGATGATTTTTCCAATGTCTAAGGGGAATATCTTGGGCCATATTATTGAAAAAAGTGGGATTAAGGTTAACCTTTAAATGGTTGAAGTTATCACACATATCACTTCCACCGTGAGAAAGAAATCCATGTAGTCCTTCTTGGGGAAAATTATTTTCCTCTACAAATTCATCTCCAATTACGCACAGTTCGTGAAACCAATGCAGGAGATGTTAAATAAGGATGAAATATATAAATGAGATAATAGGTAAAAGGATGAATTTTCTTGTATAAAGCAAGCCATAAAAGAATCACCAACATTGTTCAGTCTTCAATAAATATTTCCTGCTCTACACCTTCAATTTTGATTCTTCTTTGTTGTTGTTCTTACGTAGAAATATTATCAACATAAAAAATCCCCTTATATCATTCATTTGTGACAGCTTACAAGGGCCTAATATTAACCACCATGTGATCGACAAGCATTATTACATAGTTTATAAGGTGTTGAAACATTTTTCGGCCTTAACTTCTGAAGAGTCATTGCATAGTCTTCTTGCCACACCCAATAGTGAGATCATTGTTTGCTCAAAAAGATATGGGTGAAATAATGGGAAAATTGGATGAATCTCTTAGCAAAACATGATATTGAGCTAAAACCATTTCACACCATTAAAGGCCATGGAAGTTTTTGACTGGAAGCTAAAGTGGTGAATGCACCAGAAGACGATACTTTTGGATGGGATCAAGAGATTCAAATGTACAATATCGAATGGGATGACCCCACTGATACACAAAAATCTTGGTACCCAAATGCGCGATAGTATCTCAAGCATGGTACTCTTCCCTCTCACTTATTTGCAAGATATAAGAGGGAAACCATATTGAAAGCTCTATCTTATCAATTGATCCATGGAGTGATTTTTAGAAATCACCACAACAAAGTCCTACTTAGATGCTTGGAAGCACCTGATTCAGAAAAGGATTTGCATGACCTCCATGATGGACCAGTCAGTAGATGTTTCATGGGTAACATAATTACACAAAAATTTATGTGGGCCAGTTTTTATTGGCCCACACTTTTCAAATATGCACACGCTTATGCATGCAAGTATCTAGTCTGTCAGAAATGTGTTGATTGATAAAAGAATTCAGTCACCCCATTGCAACCCATCATTGAAGAAGAACCATTTCAATAGTGGGGTCTAGATTTTATTGATGATATATTTCTGCACTCATTAAAAAAATAATGTTATATTCTCACTGATATAAACTACTTCACGCAGTGGACGAAAGTAGTTCCCCTCAATCAAGTGAACGATCAGGTAGTCATCAACTTCCTCAAACAAAATATTAGTACCAAGTTTGGAATTCCTAATTCACTTGATTTTTACAGTGAAACATATTTCTCATCATTAAAACTTTATTATTTTGCATTGGAAAGTGGTACTTTATTTAAACACCTATCTAATTATTTTCTACAAGGAAATGATCTTGTTAAGTCAACCAATAAAAATATTATCCACATAAAAAAAAATATCATCTTCTCTTAACAAAGGAACAAGCATTTTTCTTTGGTGATCTCCCCATGCGATGACTGTGTCACACATAAACCTTCCTTGAATACCTCTCCTTCCTTCTTGGTGTATGGAAAAGAAGCCATCCTATCTCTGAACATCTATCTTCCTACCCTTCAACTCTCATATGAACCATAGGGCAAGCCTTTCCTTTTGGTTCAGGATAGGATAGACACTCTCCTTAAGCTACAAGAAGAAAGAAAGAAAGAAAAATACATTTTTTCTCTTCACCAGAGTCATATCAAGATATGGTTTTACAAGAAGTATGTGGGGAAAGGAGAATTCAGTGTGGGTGACCTTATCTTAAGATGGGAAAAATCGCAGGGAGATAAGGGGAAATACATTAAGTTCCAATCCCTATGGATTGAACTGTTTGTTTCTCTTAAGAAGCTTGACCATCACACTTATCTTCTTCAATATTTGGATGAGAATACCAACTCTCTTCTTGTAAATGGCCAAGATTTGAAACCATATTTTCAATAAGAGTCTAGGGTTATGCCCTACCCTATGTACACAGTTTGTTTTCTTGTTTTGGTTGTGTGTACTTTTCATTTTCCTCTGCTTTTTTATGTGAATAAGTGTTGTGTGAGTGTTTTTTGATTCCATTTTGTGTGGCTGTATTGAAAAGAGTCTTGTGACACTGCAACATTTGTGTGACCTTCCGCCCTCCTTCTTCGTCTTGGTTATACCTTTTAGTCTATGATGTTTTGATGGAAAATGTGATCCTTGTGTAAGGAAATCCTTTTGCTGAACCATGATATCCATGTATATCATGAAACCATCATTTATATACTTGGTTCTTTATGTTTTGGTTATTTCCACTCTTATCTAGTCAAGTAGAGGAGGACAAGAGGAAAATTTAAATGAGAAAACCAAAATCATAGGTCTTATATATACTTATCTGAAGGAACAAACAATTATGCTCTCAATAACTTGGGATCCATATTCCTACCATGAAATGAATAAGTCTCAATACATAGTCCTATTAATAAAATACATAAATAAAGGGTGAAATAAGAGAAAGGTTTTCTGCGTAGAGGGGTGAAGCAAGAAAAACCATAAGGGTACTATCAAGGCTCACTATCAAGGGAGCAATGTTTATGTTCCTATAGTGACTACGTCAAGCATTTGTCTAGGCCTGTTGGCAGTGGAGAAACAAGAGATATGAAAAAGTTATACTCCAAAAAACTAAAGCTCACGAACTATATTAACCTTTCCTAATTCGAAACATTGTGATATTTTTGGTCTTATTTTTGTGTTCAACTAAAAAACGGGATGAAGGGGACTATGCTTATGAATAGGGTAAGTAGGGCAGCCAAGGTAATCTGAATGATGAATCAATACTCCCTGAAGAATTAGAACTTGTACAAAAGTATTAACCAATGAAGAGAAGAGGGAATTCTACCAGTGTGTCGCCAAGTGTTGCCGCTGCTACAAGGCCCTCCAAAATTTTGGCCTACACCCAATTTTGGAGCCTACTTTTTCTTTGTGTACTATCATCACAAATATTTAGTGTCATCACATATGTTTTTTCTAAGTATTCTTGTTCCTTTTTTAAGAAAATAAAAGTGTCGTCTTTTAGCTAAGGCAGATATTGCACATCGCACAAGTGTGGTTTTGGTCTGTTTCAATGGTGATATTTGTGTTAATGAGTTGTACTTACCATGTAAACATGTATCACACTCATTTCAAAAGTCTCAATAATATTCACACAAGTTTTTTCACTATCATCACAAAGTGTATCTTTGGTTTCACACTTAGTGTAACCCATCACAAGGTCATCACATTGAGGAAAATTATGTTTTTAATTTGTTTTAAGTTTTCCATGTTGTTCCATCAAGTAATCTAAGTGTGTGACCATGTTCAAGTCTTTCTTTCTTTTAGCTCCATCTCATTGATCCAACACTTAGTGAAAACTTGGAAAACTCCCCAGCCAGGCCACTCAGTCTCATTCAACTATCTTGAACTATGCAATGCATAGTCTCAATACTCAAGTAATAACCTTGCCTCTTGAAATTGCACAATGTGCAATATCTTCCACCAATAAATGTGCACTGCGCAATATCAATGCTCAAGCCCAACCCCTGAGCTCCAGAACTACGCAATATTTATCTCTATCCTAGCCTAAACTGTGCATTGTGTAGTCTTAGTCCTCAAGCCTCAACCTTGAGCTCCTAAACTATGCAAATGCATAGTCACTTGGATTTTTCTCCTTTTAGAACTCTGCAGTGGGAAAACTCAATGCTCAAGCCCTCAGCTTGCCTCCTTGAGTCCCTCAGCTTCATTGTTGACATGACCAACCCAACCTAAACTATGCACTGCGAAGTCTGAAGGCTCAGTCCTTGACCCTAACATCTTAATATGCGTAACTATGAAATCCTTGACTTTGATTTCCATCCAAGCTCCTAATTCTAGCTCAGTCAATGGATTGTTATGCATCGTGTTAAGCTAGGGATTTTTCGGATTTATTTCACCTTGTCATGATTGGATTTTAGTTGGAGGTGTTAATTCATGCTATGAAAAGCTGATGATGAAGAGGATGAAGAAGGATACCTTGTTACAAGACACTTTTTAGTATGAAAGAACAAGTTAAGAAATCAAAAGAAGACAAAGGAACATAAGTTGCGATAGAAATTGGAGGTCAAAGATCACATTGAGACCCATTATCCTCAAGCCTTATGGAGGATGAAGAATACCATGTTCCATCCATCAAGAAGAGACAAATGAAAGTAGCAGCAAAGAGTGGCTTGAAATTTCCATGTCATCATGCAGTTTATGTCATCAATGTCATGTCATGAGTCACCATGTGCCACATCATTTTGTGGATTATGTAAATTTTTTATTGAAAAATTTAATTGTAAAGTGGAAGTCCAAGAGGGAAAATTTTAAAGAGGGAAGTTTATCTTAAAGTTCAGAAACCTTGGAAAATATTACTAATCCCCAATATGTAAATTGTAAAAAATTTGATGATATTTTTGTAAAAATATTTAGGTTTCTAATAATTTTATATTAGTATATATAAACATTTTGCGATTTTTAGGGTAAAATAATTTTAGACTATTAAATTTGAGCAAATAAATTTTTGAAAAAATGGAAATTGGCGAATCTTTTTTTGGAAAAAGCATGGAAAATTAGCCCACCTGCGAATATTAGCCACTAAAATTTTCCCTCAAGTCCAAGAGACATATATGTAATGTGAAAATTCAAGTAGGAATTTGAAAGGTCACAAGAGGTCAAATAGTCATGAGGGTAGTCAAATATTCATAAGGAAGGTGATGGATCACACATTTATTGTATATACACCCTCATGGCTCATGTAAATAAATTTCACCTTGACACCTCCTACCAGGCATTAGAGAGGAAGATAATTCTTTTTGAGGACCAAGTGGTTCTATCTGGGGCTAGTGGTTTTCGTTGTATTGATGTATCTTGGAACTTATACTTAATTTAGAAGCTCACTGCGCCAACTCACTTTTCATTTGTATGTCATAAATATTGTAATAATATTATTTGGATGTTTGTGATATATGTTGTTTTCATCTGTACTAAGGATATTGAACTATTTTGGTAGGTTTGGTACTTATCTTATTGATGGTGTGTTGTGTATGTAGAAAATCCACATAGATTCAACTGATCTTGTAATATGATCAAACAAAATACTTGAATCTATTATACAAATTTTGGAAGCCAATTATGATCGCACAATCACATGAGCAAGAAAGAGAAAAATAAAGAAATCACACAACACAAAGATTTATCTGGGGAAAGTCTTCGCGAAAAACCCCTCTATTTTTATACTGCATAAGTCAAGAATGTGAAAAAATACAATGCTTCTCTCATGCTTGAGACCTCTCCACACTATCTCTGACTGTCTCACTCAATCCCAAGAAAGTTTGGTCCAATACTTAACCAAGTTATTTCCTCTGGATGCCCTTCCTTGCTTGCTCAATCCCTAGGGAAATTTGCCCCTATTAATTAGGAAATTCCCAATTAATGATTGTGAAATACATCTAAGGCCTTTTTTTGACTCCATGTATGACATATACATTTTTCTAATTATACATGATCCAAGTGGATATCGGTGGCCACCCACCTATTCCATTTGGACCAGCATCATCAATTCTTGCAGCTTTTCATATTCAACACAACTTACTATTTTTAGCAGGTTTTCGGGTCCTCCACTCTCGGAGCCGGTTTGGGGGCTTAATGATCCAGGTGGATATTGGTGGCCACCCACCTATTCCATTTGAACCCCCATCTTCAGTTCTTTCAATTTTCAAGTTGCAACATAACTTACTATTTTTAGCAGTTTTTCGGGTCCTGAACATCCAGAGCCGTTTTGAGGCCCTAAACAACGTTTTTTGGGCATCGCGCCGCCAACGAATTTGATCATCAAATTCGTCCCGAAAGTTGTAGTCCTTGGATAGAGCTTTCTAATGATGTCTCATGTGCGTCAAACTGAGATAGTATGCCAAAGTTACGTCCCTGGGAAGTTGAAACACCAATTTACCCAAACGGGGCCCATAGTTTTGGCGCTTCATCTCCTAGGGTTAGGTGTACTAGGATGTTTAGGGTTCTCCATTGTTTCTCAATAATAAATAGGCCCTCGAGCCTCATTGTAACGTAGTTCGAGGCACAGCAACATACACATCTCTTCTCATAGATAACACGATTATAGCTAGTTTTATTTCCATTCTGTCTGTAAGAAAATTTCAGTTCTTTGATATTAATGAAATGAAGTGTTATTTCCGCTGCATCTCTGTATTTATGGTTATATGTTTATTCTGTTGCGTTCCTGCATAAATCCGGATCAGTGGTATCAGAGCAGGTCTGCTCTTTCTTTGTTTTTCTTTGCATGTCCCCAATGCGGTCAAGGTATAAGGATTTAGGGCTCGATCTGGTTGAACCCTTGCAAGATTAGCCTCGCAAACCCCGGCGACCTCCCATGGCGGAAGAACAGAAAGACGAGGGAGCAGGAGATCCTATCAAAATACTGCTCGAGGAGGCCCTCGAGAAGCAAAGGAACGTGATGATGGATAACTTTGCTCAAATCCTTCAACGACTGCCCACATATGGCGCATCTGCATCCAACAGCCACTCTGGAGGCGCCAATCCCTTCAAGGTACAGGTAAAATTTGACATTCCTATATTTGAAGGAAAAATAGATGTAGACGCCGTAGACAGATGGTTAAATTTGCTGGAAGGGTATTTCTCGTTCCATGACTTCTCTGACCGAGAAAAGATTATTTTTGCACTCCTCAAAGCTGCCCCCCATGTCAAAGACTGGTGGGAAACCTACCATGAGAAAGAGGGCGAAGGGGAACCCTCTCTGTTCTCGGCCACACCCACTTGGAATTCGTTCCGAGACGGCATCAAGGAACAATATTACCCCGTGGGGAGCTATGAGGACAAATACATCCAATAGACCACGCTGCGGCAACAAAAGGATCAAGATGTGCACGAACTGACGAATCTGTTCCATACCCTGCGCACAAAGTTGGGTATTAAAGATTCAGAGAAACATTTGGTGCTCAAGTACCGCGGATGTCTGCACATTTGGGCATCGTGCCGCCAGCGAATTTGATCATCAAATTCGTCCCGAAAGTTGTAGTCCTCGGATAGAGCTTTCTAATGATGTCTCATGTGCGTCAAACGGAGATAGTATGCCAAAGTTACGTCCCTGGGAAGTTGAAACACCAATTTACCCAAACGGGGCCCATAGTTTTGGCGCTTCATCTCCTAGGGTTAGGTTTTTGGGATATTTAGGGTTCTCCATTGTTTCTCAATAATAACTAGGCTCTCGAGCCTCATTGTAACGCAGTTCAGAGGCCTGTAGCCGCCACATCTCTTCTCAGAGATAGCTACCAGTTCCCTAGCTAGTTTTATTTCCATTCTGTCTGTAAGAAAATTTCAGTTCTTTGATATTAATGAAATGAAGTTTTATTTCCGCTGCATCTCTGTATTTATGGTTATATGTTTATTCTGTTGCGTTCCTGCATAAATCCGGATCAATACAACTGATAGTACACTTGCCTTTATCTCCAATCTAAATTGGGTCTTCCTCAGAACTGACATGCAACAACTTTTTATAGTGAATTATCAGTTATCCAATTAATCACTTCATGTGAATTAAATCAGCTTAAATTCACTAGCTCCTCCATTAGATAGAACTAGTTAAATTGATTTCAACTCAAATAATTAAGTTAAATAATTACAACTGAAAATATATTGTAACTAGACCCCCTAAAAACTTAGACAAAACTTTACATGCCTCTAGTTTGACCCTCAACTAGAATGACTGAGCTAACTATGTCTTCCTAAATTATTTAACTCATGCAATATATCATGTGATGTGGAATTACATTTTCCTTATAATTTAATTAAGGGAAAATCAAAATTATAACCCTCTTCTTGTTTCCATTTTCAAGACTCCCACTCAACAAGAAATGGATTATCTATTACCTCGATCCTGCCTCCGCGAAACTAAAATTTTCCTCTTAACAGTGCCTTTGTCAAGACGTATGCATTATTCTCCTCTATAGTAATGTACTCTAATGAAATATTCCACCTCTACACACAATCTATGAGATGGTGATACTGGATATCAATATCCTTAGACCTGTTGTGAAAAAATGGATTAACCAAGAGTTTGATGCAACTATGGTTATCACAATAAATCACTGTCTTATCCATCTATTGACCAAACAAAGAAACAAGTATCTTCCTCATCTAGATGGCCTCGAAAGTTTCTCGAATAGCAACCATGTGCTTTAACTCTACTAAACTGAGTGCAACTGATATCTACTTTGGGTTGTATCAGGAAACTCTTGTTGGCCCAATATTGAATATCCTCCCTGATGTGATCTTCCTTTCATATGGAATACCTGCCCAATATGCATATGTGAAGCCTTGGAGCTTCACTCCCTCTGTGTGCATGTACCATAGCCCAAACTTTGTGGTGCTTCTAAGGTATCTCAACACATTCTTTCCTTCCTTCCAATAGAGTTTAGTAGGCTTAACCATAGCTTGACTAAGCAGGTTAACCACATAGCATATGTTTGTTCTTGTTTTCACCAAGTACACGAGTGAACCCACAAGATGCCTATAGATGGTAGCTTCTACTACTTTACCTGAAGTAGAATACTCCTCCCTCTAGGTCCCTGCTACATGAGTCTCCATGGGTCTTCTTCTCTCCATGTGAAGCTTCTTCCAAATCTCGTTGGCATACATTCCTTGAGATACAAGTAGTTCACCATCTCTTTTTAAAAATTCCAATCCAAGGAAATAATGCAAGAGACCCATATCATTCATCTCAAATTCTCTTGTAAGATCCTCTTTGCAACATTTGATCAGATGATCATCACCTGTCATAATAAAATCATCTACATAAAGTACAATGATCAATAATTTACATTCTACATAAATATGGTAAAGGTTCGCATCTTCTTCGCTTTTGGTGAAGCCCAACCCAATGAAGTAGTTGTCAATCCTGGTGTACCAAGCACAAGGTGCTTGCTTCAGTCCATACAATGCTCTCTTGAGTCTACACACATGTGACTTTCCGTTGAAGGTATCAAAACTTTCTAGCTTCTAAATGTACTCTTATTTCTCAATCACTCCATTGAGAAAGTCTTTCTTTACATCCATGTGATTTATCTGCCATCCCATCTATGATAAAAGTGCAAGGATAGATCTGATTGATGAGTACCTTGTAACTAGAGAAGATGTATCCTCGTAATCAATTCCCTCCACCTGAGAGAACCCTTTGGCCAAAAATATGGCCTTATCTTTCTCCACACCCCAATATGTTGTCTACTTCACCTTGTAGATCCACTTGGATCCTACAACTGACTTTCCCTTCGAGATTGGGATAACTTCCCATGCACTGTTTCTAATAATGGAGTTATACTCCTCAATGATGGCATCAAACCAAACTAGTTTCTGCACTGGTTTCTCAAATTCCTATGAATGAGTATCTACACTCTCGCTCATAAGATCCATGTAACCAGTGTACCACTCTCGGTACCTTCTCTGCCTACATTGTGATGTGGGTGCTCCCCGTGGGGGCTTCACCTAATGAACCTCTAACATATCATGTTTTATCATAGCATATTAAAAAATGCCCTTAATTTGAGTATATATTGGAAAATGCCTCTAAAAATCACATTTTTTAACCCCCTACCAATATAAACCCAATGCACCTTCCCAATTAAAAAATCCCCTATTTTCACAATTTATTGTAGGTATCCATATTTTTGTTAACATTTTTTATACCCCTTTATAGTTTTTCATTAAATTTGAGCTCCATTTTTATACCTTCCAATATAAAAACCCTTTACTCCCTATATATCCCCCAATATATCATGTCATTTTTTCCTCATTATATATCCCCCAATATGAACCCACGTGCTATAGTATTTCTCCCGTAGTGAATTCATTGTGGTGTTCCCACATTCTCTCTATCATCAAGCACCAACCTTTCAGCCTCTCTGGTGCACTTCCTTCTGTCTCTATATGTCTCTACATGAATGGGTGCTTTCACTCTATGTTCCTATTGTTATGGCTGCTCCACATGTTGAGGTTCTTCTTTTGGAGCTAGGAGCTCCTCAACTGCATGCAACTGAATCTCCCTCTCAAGGGAAATTCACATGGCCTTCTCTTGATCAAACTTCACAACTATCCTCACCTATTTCATCCTCTGAGATGGAAATTACACCCAAGAGTTGTGAGGTGTATCGGTGTACCCCACAAATATTCCCAACTTAGTTGTTGGTTCTAGCTTTTTCCTGACATATTTGGTTACATGGAAAGAAAATGATGAACCAAAAATTTTAAAGTGCGCCACATATTTTTTCTTACTTGAAAAATCTTCCTCTGATGTACTCATCCCAAGAATATGATGAGGACTTATTTTCTTCACAAATATTGTTGTGTTGTATGCTTCATCCCACAAGTGAAATGGTAGGCCTTGATCATGCCACATCTCTCTTCCTCTCTAAAACCCCATTCTACTATGGGTTATGTGGTGCTATGAATTCTTGTCAAATTCCTTTTGAAGCACATAATTTCTTGAATTCATTCGAGGTATATTATCCACCACTATAGCTAGCCTTCACCTTCTTCCCTGTATCTTTCTCGACAGGTGCTTTGCTGTCACAAAATTTTGAGATCTTTTGATTTTTCTTATACATGAAGAATATCCAACACTTGCATGAAAAATCATCTACAAAAATCACATAATACTTGTCTTTTGTTGTGGAGGCTGTCAAGAACGGTCTAAACACATCTGAGTGAACTCTTTCAAGGATCACTTTCACTCAAATGTCCTTATCATGAAAGGTGTCTTTGTTGTACTTACCAAATGTACACCCTTTTCATGTATCTCACTGCTAAAGTGCACCCTTAGGAAGTATTGTAGAAATATGTTGCATGATATTCAAAGCACCATGGTGTATATGACCCAATATTCTATGCCATATCTCACCAATTTCTTTTCTCTACACCTTCTCTACTTTTGTTCTCAAGGCAACACGATATTCTACATCCAATTTATAGAGGTTATTCACCTGAATCCCAATATTCTTCACCTATCCCATGGCTTTGTGACAAATAAATTCCTTTCCTTTGTTAAATATCATAGCCACAGTATTCTAACATAGAAACTGAAACTAAATTATTCTTTAAACCAGGAACATACATGACATATTTTAATGTGAGAGGAGTACCAGAGTCCCTCTGAAAGGTAACAGTGCATAGGTCAGTCGCACTATACCTCCCATCATCTCCCATATCGATCTGCATATGGAGATCCTTCTCCTCCAAGTTGCTAAAAAATTATTTGTTGTCAGTCAGATGGAATGAATCTCCACTCTCCAAGTACCACACATAACCTATCACCTATGACACCATACATGCGGAGAATGAAATCCAACTTGCATTGTGCAGAAAGTGCTTCACCTGTTGCTCCTCTTGAGGGCTTCTTTCTGGACTTCTTGTGTGAACACTTTGTGTCAAAGTGTCCAAGCTCATGACAGTGAAAACATCTAATCTTCAACAAGTCCTTCTTCTTAATTTTCTGACCAGAATATGATTTGGAATGGCATGCCTTCCTTTTCCATTTCTTTTCCTTTCCAACCAAGGGGAAATTATCCTCATCATCATTTTTTGATGAGGATCCATCTCTAGTATTCTGATGAATATTTTCCTCTACAAAATTGGACAACAATCATTCCCACTCTGGTAGCTTCTCCCTCTCATTCATCGAATCTTGGTAGTTGTGCCAGCTCTTGGGAAGGCCTAGACATGTAAGGCTCACCAGATCATCCCCAATAACAATAACAACAACACTTCCAAGCTCATCTCAACATTGAGTGAACTTCATCAAGTGTTTTAGTATTGTGTTTCCCTTCTCAATCTTGGTTTTTCTAAGCTTGTCATTCAATTCCAGCTTCCTATGGTAGTTGATGTTCTAAAAAAAATCTGTTAAGTCCTTCCACATAAAATATGGAGTTCTAGTTCCATGGAGGTTCGATCAAATATGATCTCTAACTCCTTTAAACATAATACTTCTCTCATTTTCTACATTATTGTTCCATGCATCAAAATTTGAGCATTTGTTGTTGCGGTCCTGGGAATATCACTTTCTATTAACTCCTTCAACACATTGTCTTCCAACATTTCTTCCATCGTGTCCTTCCAATATATGAAATTATAACTACCCTCAAGGGAATTTTTGAGTCTTAATCGACATAAAGGCATCTTGATTCTGTTGCTGGTCCTGAAGAGTAGATCTACTAGTTCGATTCACCTGTTCAAAAAAAAATCATGTTCTTCTACTCTATAGTGATTCCTTCTCTTATACCATGTAGAAAATCCATATAGATTCAACTGATCTTGTTATATTCTAAAACAAAATAGTTGAATATATTCTACAAATTGCGCAAACCTATTATGATCGCATAATCACATGAACAAGAAAGAGAAATAATTTCAATCACACAACACAAAGATTTATCTCGGGAAATCCTCAATTAAAATCCCCGATATTTGTATATTGCATAAGTCAATAATATGAACATTACATTGCTTCTCTCAGGCTTGAGAGCTCTTTGCACTATCTTTTACTGTCTCACTCCATCACAAACAAGTTTGGTCCAATATTTAACCAATTTTTTGTTTTTGGATGCCCTGCCTTGCTTGTGTATTCCCTAGGGAAATCGAGTCCTTATTAATTAAGAAATTCCCAATTAATGACTGTGCAATACATGTAAGGCATGTTGTTGACTCCATGTATGACATGTATAATTTTCTAATTATACAACCCATAGTACACTTCCCGTTAACTCCAATCTCAACTGGGTCTTCCTCAAAACTGACATGAAAAAAATATTTAAAGTGAATTATCAATTATCTGATTGATCACTTCATGTGAATTAAATCAGATTTAATTCACTGGACTTCTAACTATCTTCTCCATCAGTTAGAACTAGTTAAATTTATTTTAACTCAAATAATTAAGTAAAATAATTACAACTCAAAATAAATTGTAGCTAGACCCCCTAAGAATTTAGAGAGAACTCTACATGCCTCTAGTTTGACCCTCAACTCGAATTGACTAAGCTAACTAAGTATTATTGACTTAGTTAACACATACAAGTTGTCATGTGATGTGGAATTACAATTTCATTCTAATCTATTTAAGGGAAAATTACATTAGAAGCCTCTTCTCGTTGCCCTTTTCAACAATATATGTTAACAATCACCTCTTCTTGTTGCTATTTTCAACAGTACATGTTAAAAATCGTTGTTGCTAAGTGAACTATTTCACTAGTTGTCCAATCATTCATTGATATGTTATGTTCATGTGTCTTTCCTATTTACTAATATTTCTTGTCTTTGAAAGGCTCACTTTTATCTCCCCCCTTTGGTAAAGGAGCCTTCATACATTCTAAAGTTGGACAACCACAAGGCATACTCACTTAATGCTAATCCAATATTACATGTGCATCACTCTCTCATGCTGAACTTTGAAGGCAAGGCATAACTTTAAGAATATGGAAATTGAGCCTTTAGTCTGGAAGGGCTACCACACCACAAACAATGTGACGTCTAATTGGGACCTTTCATCAAGGATGCCCCCTTGCATGTTGGTGCTATCCAACACCATCAACAATTCCCTAATGGGATAGTGAAGGTTATCAATGGAGCTTTTCACATTTTGGGTCTAGCATTGAACTTAATATTATTAATAAAGCTTAATTATGTGGGTGTGAAGTTTTTTTTCTTTGATAAAGGGCGAGGAATGTTTTGAGGAGCTACGATGTTAAGAAAGGGTGTTTGTGTGGGAAATTTCTCTAGCTTAATGTGTGCACCTTATAGCGTAATAGTTCTATAATCTTTTTAGTAAATATATATATAGGATATACACCTTTACAATTAGAACCTATATCTACTTGTAATTGTCAAGATTTCTAGGAATCCAAAAGGGCGCTTCTTAAAAAAGTAGGTTACATGTAGAAAATATAATTCTATGGCACCAAATATTGGGAAACATAGGTGAGAAGGGCCTATATGACTTTAAAAACAAAAAATGTTGTTAATGGATAGAATTATTGTGCTCTTTAATTTTATTTTTGTAAGCATCATATATATGGAAAACAAATATGTGTTCAATTTTACTCTACTTCTTAATTTATATTGAAGTATTTGGTCTATTTAAAGATTTTTTGATATCTAAGGATTTGTATTATGTGTCATTCCTTAATATTTATTCCAAATGAAAAAGGATATATTTTATTATAAAAAAATTGAGCTTTTCAGTTGGTTTAAGGAATCCAAACTCTCTTGGAAAATCAAATTGATGGGATTATAAAGGCATTGAGGAATTATAATAGTGGTGAGTTTTTTTTTTTGAAAACTTTGACAAGTTTTTAAATGAGAATGACATTGAAAGACATAAGAAAAATCAATATACCCATCCAAAAAATGTAAATGTAGAGCATATGAATAAAAAATTTGTGGAGAGAGCTAGGAGCATTCTTAGTGGAGTCATCTTGGAGAATAAATTCTAGGTAAAATTGGTTGGTTTTACATGCTACTTGATCAACAAGTCTCCTACGTTGGTTCTTCTATATGACCATCATGGAATTTAGGATAGTTAATAATCTCTCCAATGTTTTTTTTTTTGAGGAATATGCTCATATGCCTAAGGAAAATAAATTGAAATCTTATAACAAGGTCATGAAATGTGCATTATTGGCTATGAATTAGTGTGAAATGACACAAGTTTTGGAATCCCATGGATGGAATTTTTTTTTGTAAAAGGAACATTATTTTCGGATAATTTAAGACTTCTGAAATAGTGGTCAACTAAAAGAGGATAAAAAGAAATAAATGGTTCAACTACCACCCAAGGTTGGGAAAGATAAATGAGAAATGAATACGAAGTTCATGATGGACCTAATGAGGAGGAAAATTCAGAGAATTCATAAGAGGAAGAGGAAAATCCACCTAAAACTTAAAGGATATCCACTCAGATATAAATGAATCATGATATGTCTCTATGTGTGTGTGTGTGTGTGTGTGTGTGAAAGAGAAAATAGATATGGAAGATAAGGAGTCTTGAAAATTGGACATAGATGAGAAAATTTTCAGACTTAGAAAAAATAATATCAAGACATGTTATAATTTCCTAATGGATGGAAACCCATTGTACATAAATGGGTGTTAAAAAGGAAGTTTATATGGTAATTTTGAAATTCATAATTCAAGGTTGATTGTAAAAGGAAAATTTCCCAATTTGAGGGATTAGACTTTGGCGATATCTTTTTCCCTAGTTGCTAAGTTAACATGTATTAGGTTCCTATTGTTTGTAGTAGTAACCTTTGATTTAAATATAGAAAATATGGATGTTAAAACAAAATTTATACTTGTTTAATTGAAATTGGAGATCTATATGACATAGTTGTGGTACTATGTTCAAAAAGGTAAAGAGGCATTAATTTTGAAATTAATTTTTTTTTATATGGTCTCAAACAATGTCCGAAAATGTGCCATTAAAAATTTGGTTCTTTTGTGTTAGTATTGGGGTTTTTCAGATTCAAATTGTATTTCTATGTGTATTATAAAGAATATGGTGGTAATTTTGTTGTTATCACTCTATATATAGATCTATGTTATTCTTTGGTAATAGTAAGATGCCATTCATAATTTGAAGCCTCAACTTTAGTGAAATTTGATATGAAGGACTTAGAGGCTACAAAATATATCTTAGTAATGCACATCAAGATATATTTAGAAAATATAAATTTTTAGTTGAGCCATAGTAAATATGAAAACTCTGTGCTATATATTTTTGGCATAGTAGATTACAAACCATTGTGTTCTAGTTTCTATGGAACTAAACTTTCAATTGATAAATGTCCTATAACACCCATAGATATGGAAGATATGGCTTATATTATTTATACTAGATAATTATTAATTTGATTTATGATATGGTTTGTACTAGACTAGATATTTCCCAAGAAGTGGAAGTCTTAAATCGATTCTTGGTCAATTAGTTCATCAGATATTTAAGAGGTACTTCTTAATATTCTAGTTACTATCATATTGATGTTTCAAGGGACGCACACTCAGTGGACATATAAGGTTATGAATATTATAATTGGTTATGGATGTAGAAAGAAGGAGATCTGCAAGAATATATATGTTTCAATTTTTTGGTCGAGCAGTAAGTTGGATAAACAAGTGACAATATACGGATTATTTCTCCAAAACATAGGAAAAATATACAATAAATAGTCATGCATGTAAGGAAACCATTTGGATTTTGAAACTTTTTCGAATGTAGGGATAAGTTATATAATTACTAGAGTTTAATGTGATCATAATGGTGCCATTCGTATGCTTAAGAATCACCCTTTCATGCAAAGACAAGGAATACAAAAATTAATATCATTTCACTAAAGGCATGGTAGAGGATGGAAAGATGATACTAGAGAAAATTAACACTTTGAAAAATGCTTCTTTTATTGCTTTTGGATATAAGATGTGTGAGCGATAAAAAAATTCTCTCACTCACACATAATTTATTTCCATAAGAAATAAAACTTTCATGAATAATTATGGAAACTTGCATGTACATATACTTTTCAAGATGTTGTATATGCATTAATAAAACCAGTGAGAATAAGAAAATTCAGGTGGTGGTGTGATTCTATAGATATTATGGCCCCTATCAACTAGCTCACAATTTGACACATTCTCCGTTATAATATTACAAGGAATATGGAAAGTGGGAGAATTTTGAAACAAGTGTTACATATGCTTTATATTTTTGTAGTATATGAGGGAATAATTATTTAATAATAATAGAGAATAAATGTTAGGAAATACTAGTGAATAAATACTGAGTAGTATCCCCCTACATCAATTGAGAAGGGATATGAGTTGACTAGGGAATTGAGAGGATGTTGCCACATCCCCTATGGAGAGGGAGTGATGTTCCACCCTCCCACACCATTAAATAAGACATAATATAATTCCAGTTATGTAGTTTAATTATATAAGGTAGGAGTTCATGGTTGATGATAACAGTCATATGGCTTTGAAATTTAGTGTACACTCCACAGTGCACGTATCAACAATCCCACTCCTAGTTATTATGGCACTCATATTTTACAATATGTTTTTAGGCCATCCTAGAATATTATAAAATCAATGGAATTTTAAGGTGGCTTCATGGTTGTTATCTTTCCATAAATTCCATTTCTTCTTGTATTCCATGACTTGGCTCTTCCATAGGTAATTGAAATCAATAACATGTTTCCATTCTTCTCTCTAGATTTTCATTGTGGGATTTAGCTTTTATTTTCATATTTTATCCTCCATTTAAATTATGAGAACTCCTCCTCAACATCCTCTATTTTCATTTGATTTGGTTGTTTACTAGTGAAGTTTTATCAATGGTTTTCCAAAGGGATCATTGCCACCATGATAGAAGGGGTTAAGGCTTATATGGAGGATTGTAGGCATGAATGTGGGAAGAGACTTAAACAATCATTTTCAGGGAACAATTCTCTATATAAATTCAAGTTCATATTAATGAAGTTGAAGACAATTTAAAGAGACAACACAATTGATTATTAGACATTGTGTCAACTTGGACTTCAGATGTTGGCCACATAAAAGGTAGAAAAAATAAATATTTATATACCATAGATATATATTGGTGCATGAAAGCTCTTCTATGTAGGACCATGTTGGATAGGAATGGCGTGGAAGAGGAAACTTTTCCAGTCTTGGATGATGTGGTGCTACAACTCATAGATTTGAATGCTCGTTCAATGTGCATCAACAAGGTCCTTGACCTTGGAATAACATTAAGCCACCATATTCCTAATTTTCTAGAGCCAACTGAGGTCAATGCATCTAATTATATGTATTAGTCATATGTTTAGCTTCTTGTTTTTATTTTTGGATTTTAGTATCAAGCTCGATAAGGATGATAGGCCTTTAAATAATAGCTTTTATAGGTATATATAGTTAGCTAGGCCCTCTGAAGCTTATAAAATTTTAAAAATTATTATGTATACTCTTGTTATGATTTGGGAAATTTTCTCTTAGCACTTTGACAAAAAAAATTATGTTACTAGTCTGGTTTCTCATGTCGAAAGTTGTGACAAATAATAGATAATGAATTATTTAACTAGTAGTTACTAGTATAGATATTAGTTCACAAAAAGACTACTTACTACTAGCAAGAAATAAATGTATATTACTACAAGGAAATGGATTATGTGCAAATTCTAAACAACGATAATGAACTGGTTAATTACTAATGGTTTCAAGCATGTAGAACTGCAAAACCATAAATGGCTTATGGTTTTGTTATTTATATTTATTGGGTGCAAGAATAGTCAGAGGAAAACAACGTGTCAGTTTAACTTACTAGGATTTTGAAACCACAAAGACTCTATAACATATTATAACCATTTAGTTGTTGAATATTAAATTGAGGGTGTTTTATAGCAAGTTTTTTTTTTCTCTGGGAAGGGTTTTCACCAATAACAAATTGTGTAATGGTTTGCTATTATTTCATTTGTTTTATGTTTTTCTTCTACAAATTTTATTTTATAGTTGTTTTCACATTATTCTCTTATTGATTAGTGCAGTAAGAAAATTATTTACATTCTTATCTCATTGGTTTGTGTAGGAAATGTATTCTAGACATTTAGAATTTGTTTTCAACCAGATTTATTCCATCCTTATAATCGATAATTCATATAAACTAAAGGATATTCATTATTTATATTATATAAAAATATGAGAGACCATTGTGTTTGGCTAAGCATGGTATTTCATAAAAGACAAACACCTTCAAATAACTAATCACATAACAGCTAGATCAAAGATCATAATGGCAATATTTTTACATTGGTTAAAACCCTCTAAGAAGGTAACAGTCTACGACCCTAGCCAACGCAACCACTTGAGGAAATTTTATTAACGAAAATAAAATATTTTACATAAGATATTTCTCAAAATAAATCATTAGAAATGCCCCTCCATTCTCTTTAAATAGAGATCATGGACCAATTTGGTGTTAATCCATGGATCAATAGTTGTTAGTATTAAGGAGAATATCAATAATTGTATCACTTTGTTTCTAGAACAAATCATGGCCATTGGATTATAATGTAACTAATTCCTAATAAATAAATGCACCAACAAACATACTAGGAAACATACTTTTACCTAATAGACATATTAGAACAAGTTGAACGTAACTCAATCCTAAGTTTCTAAATATCCTAATACACCTCATTAAAAAAAAATTTGGATAGGATTGAATGATTTAAAAAGGTTACATGATAGGATAAGGAAGCAGGGATTATAGCCTATCCACCATTAATGGAAACTTCCTAAACTCCCAACATATATCAAAGTCTAGAACACTTCTCTTATGTAAGATACTTTGTAAAAATGTTTGCAACTTGATCATTTGTATGGAAAAAGTGAACTCTTATAAATCAATCATGAATGATATTTCTAATGAACTAAATTTTTAGCTTAATGTGTTTGTTTTGTTGATGTTAAACTAGATATTTGGCAAGCTTGATGGCATTCTAATTATTGCACCATAGAGTGGTCAAAACCTGCTACTAGAATCCAACTCTGAAAGGTTTTGTTGAAGCCACAAGACTCATTCACATGCATTAAGTACTCTTAGTACTCTACCTATACTAAGGAAATAACAATATCCTTTTTTTTTTTTTTACAATCCCAAGTAATAGGTATGGAATTAATATTAAATACATAACCTATAGTAAACTTAAGATCACCAGGGTCACCGACCAATATGAATTAGTTAAACCAACCAACAAAAAGTCCCCCTTAAATTGTAACATATATCAAACTAAATTATACCCCATATATATCAAATTATCATTTATCTCCTTTCCAGTGACTTCTGCCGTGTTTGCACATATCTAGAAAAAATACCAACAATAAAGGAAATACCAGGATGAGTATGAGTCAAATATGAGAGGCTACAAGCTAATTGACATTACAAAGTGGCGTCAACTTCAGGTGTAGTTTAGGTGGCAATAAGTTTGACTCCAAATTGAAAGGTAAAATGGGTTGGTTTACAATATTGTATGTGAAAAAGGTGAAGAAGGTCACATGCGTACTTATATTAGGAAAGATAAATTCCTTCCTCGGTTTGTAGTACTTGGATACCAACGAAATAATGTAAATATCCTAAGTTTGTCATTTCAAATTTATTTTTAAGGATTGAATTCACATGGTTTAAAATTTTAGGTTCATTACCAGTGATGATATTAAACATTATGTGATGGATTACTACTACTTATTTTAGGCATCAGGGTCACAGATATATCTAGAGAAGCTTGTGTCAAGAAGATAGCTACCCATTTTTTCATATCAAGCTTAGGTAGCTTGTTTAAAACCATAGAGATATTTCTTAAGGTGACAAACAAAGTTGGAGTCACTTTGAACATAGCTAGGAGGTTGTTCCATGTAGAGTTTTTCTTGTATATCCCTTTGTAATAAGAAATATATAACATCCATTTTATGGATCTCCCATCCATTTGAGGAATCAAGGGTTATAATAAGGTACATGGAATTTATTTTGACGACAGGAGAAAGTGTTTCACTATAGTCCATTACTTAAACTTGAGAGAAAAATCTAGTAGCTAATTATGCTTTATGTATCTCAATACTTCCATCTAATGCATACAGTTCTATATATCCATTTACATTTGACAAGTTTTCTTCCGTTTAGAAGAGGTAAAAGTTCCCAAGTACTATTCACCATCAAGGAACGATATTCTTCATTCATTGTTGTTTCCCAATATGAATGGCCTAATGCTTATGCACATGTTTCTAAATCATGAATCTCCAAAAGTTGATCCAAAATTAAAGAGGGTCATTCAAACTATGAATGATTATGACATTAATATATAGGATTAGTAATATGGTAACGAGTTGCTTCACATGTTGAATGGCCCCATTATGGAAGTTGTGGTGTTAGTGAAGGTTCATGTTCAATGGAATCATAAGGAAGAAGGTGAGGAGGAAGAGGTGGATTTTCATCGTCATTGTAATCATTGGAAGAGGAAACCAAAATAGGAAGAGAATGTGGAACAAATGTCGAAGATGGTGCATAGGCTAAAGAGGCAAAAATTGTCGAATTATGCTCATATTCCAAGAGGATTTTAATCAAATTTAACATATATTCTAATGATTATTTCAATGGAGTGAGATTGAAGAACTCTATAAAATTTTGAATATTCATAATATCCAATAAAAATACACTTATGATTTTTAGTGTGTGTTGTAGCTCCTAGATATAGCCCCTGGGTTGAGGAGAGACCAGTTCCTAGGGAATCTTGATGAGTGCTTTAGAGATTTCTTATGAATGTCTATCACACACCTTATTTAACTTATTTGAGAGGAAATTGATTCAGAGCCTTCATTAATATGAGAAATTCAAATCCATATGCAAAATATTACTCACAGAAACATTAATATCAGACTCATTGTAGCCAAAATCACATGAACCTGCAGTTTATCAGTCGTTTGTAGTATATTGGATAGAGGACTTGAGAAGAAATAAAAATTAATACAGAAGGCTTATACTAATAATTTTTTTCATCTAATTTCAACATGAAATGGATGAGACAAACATTTGAATGGAATGCTAAGATATTGTTTGTCAATTTAATTGTCTTGAATTGTTACATGAATTATCAACCAGGATCAGTAGACTGACGAATTGTAAGTGCACTATATGTGCTTGAAGCCTTTAATTATTCAAATTGAAATTTATATGATTTAATTAATTATTGATATTATTTCTATGAAATATGAAGACACTCTTATGAAAATGATACCTAAATATAACTTAAAAAGAAAACAATTAAACTATTTGTCTAGAAAATCAACCTCACACTTGCAAAAATAAACTTAATTCTTGAAAATCGTCAAAATCGATTGCATGTCTATCATTTTTTTTTATAAGGAAACTTGAATCTAAACAACACACTCTTACATGAATAAAATAAATCCTTTCTTGAAAATAATCACACTCTCTTAAATTTATAAATCAAGCATGAATGCAAACTGTAAATAAAAATCTGTTTTACAAAACTGAATCCTAATTTAAGTACATAATTCTATCAATTATCACTACTGCTAAATTCAATCATATATACTTTTGAAATGAGTAATGAATCATCAATCAAGTTCTATTATGTAAAATAAGAACGGTGAAAGGAAAAAAATGTTGTAATAGATGCATCTACTTATCAATAACAATGAAATGAATTGAACTATACAAAAATCTAATGAAGAACACAACTGATAAATTGAAAACAAAACCTTACTACTTGCAAGGGCCCTCCACAAGAATATGGTTGCAAAACAAGATCAAGACTCAACCATGCATTTGAATTGAAATGTCTTCCTTTATAATTAAAAAAACGGAGTTTTAGCAATTCACTATATGCTTCAGAAAAATAACCTTGTCTTCATGTTTCGATGGAGTGTTTATATAGGCGTTACAATGTAACTTCATGGAGATTCATATGGCCAAAGATAAGAACTAAATGGACACCTAGTTGCCATGAATTTTATGAAGCACAATGCATTCCAACCTTTGTTTTCTTGGCTAGGCATTTATTGACACATGATTGTATTGTTTGATTACACAACCTACAAAATAGGGCTCCAAAGAACTTGAAATATCTACCAAATGGTAATGAATTCTAGAAAATTGCTCACAAAGAACTTAATTGGGCCTGTTATGAAAAAAACCCTTGTGTTGGTTTTCCTCGATTCACTTTCATTTTCTTAGAAAACGCGTTTGAAGTTGACTAGTCAAAATTTTTGCGAGTTTCCCTTGATTTGATGCTAGAGATACACACATGTGAGTTGGGTGGAATTTGACCAATAAAAATCCATATTGGAGCTTCTAGAAACCAATTCCAAGTGTCATATTTCATTCTATTAGCACTTGAATTGGACCCCAAGCTGCAAAAGGCAAATTAGGGTAACAACTAAACCACACTCAGCCTTGTAGCTAGCCCTACAAGGACAGGAGAGGGCTCTCTCCGTAAAATAATATTCAAAGGAATAAAATAAATGGACTGATATTAGGCTAGATAAAATGATGGGAAATTTTTTTAATAAAATGAATGAATTTTTCAGGGACGTGTGGGATAAAAAGGGACAGTTGAAACCTGGAATTAAATCAGGACACGGGGTATTTCATGGGGCAAGATAGGCAGGAAAATTAGCAATTAAAATTTAATGATGATGGGATAGAAATACTGGTGCGGAGCTGAAAAGGGCACAATAAATGGATCATTTTCAAATAGAATAAAAATATAGAGTATGAATGATTTCCCAAGGCAGAGCATATAGAGATGGATTCTACCTTTCTATCTTGAAAGCATTCAAAAGGAAATGTTTATGGATGAATGGAACACATACCAATTCACATATGAAACAAAGGAGAAAAACAAATGCTAAATCTCATACCACATGGATCCCACAAATCAGAGTTGCATCTCTTATTAATTCCTGTCAAACTATACAATGTAGCACAGAGATGTTCTTCCACACTATTCCCCTACTTTCTGAGTTACAGAATTTTTCAGACTTTCCGACCTTTAGACTGCTTTACAAATGATTTAAAATTACATTAAATAGGCTGAAATGTGGGAGCATAGATCCACAAGAAAAGGGAGTTGTTTTAACAGCTGAAGAACTGAAATACAACCATAGCAAAGAAATACAACAATTTTCCCCTGAAAATAAGGGACATCATTGCATTTGACCACTTGGAGATTTTGTTGTTAGGATGTATGAAAGAAAATAGGTAATCCGATGGAAAAATTTCCTATTTTGCTGCTTGCTGTAACAATCTTTGTTTTAAATAAGCTCTCGGCCCTTTGACTGTTGCTTTTCTTTCCACTATCTTTTTGGAGAGAACTGACTTTTTTAATAAACTACCGTTGAAATAAAACAGAATGAAATTATATGCTTTCGTGAAGGGAAAATTTATTTTTAAATGGGAAAAGGGAAGAGAAATGGGGCGGAAGTCATATGAAAATCGCAATCGGAATCGTAGCGGGGCGGAGAGATAAAAGATAATAAACATAGTGTAATCACAATCAGAATGGATGGGCAGAGGGACCAACATATTAAAACACGTTGTAATACAATAAAACATATTAATATGATAAAACATATTATAGTATGTTCATCACAATCGGCGATCGGGGAGTGGGCGGAGTGATATTAATATGAAACGCTGGTGCGATTGGGGAAAACCTTTATGTAATGAAATTAACCAAAGTTTGGATTAAAGGGGAAAAACTCTTTTATATATGAATGGGAGGAATATTTAAGTGGTGGGACCCGCATAATCGCATCGGACGAAAGGGGTGTGCGATGCGATCAGAGGAGAGAAGTGCGATCAATCGCATCGGAGGGATTGGATCGGGGGTGCGATCGAGTCGCATATATAACATTTGTGATGCGATCGAATCAGGGAAAGTTGCAATCAGTGTTTGTGATCGGGAGTTATCTTTAAATAATGCGATGCGATCAGAGGAGGGACTTGCGATTAATCGCATCGTATTAATCGGAAGAAGGGCTACGATGGAGCGATTAGATCGGGGGTTTGATCGGGAGATGTTGCGATCAAAAGCGCTCAATCACATCGGAGCTTGCGATGAGCCGATCGGAACACACAAATAAACGTTGCGATTGGTCGAACATTGCGATTGCGATGAAAGGTTTTGGATGGGCGGGGTTTTTATTATAATAAAGACTTTAAACTTTATACTATAAATTTTTATCATAAGCATGGTGGGGAAGTGGTTAACATATAAATCGCATTTTTATTAAATGATTTATAATGCGAATTTATAATCGGAAAGGGGGAAAAGGGGTTTTGAAAGGGATATAAAACTTTAATTAAACAAAGTTTAAGGGAAAAAATGGGAAAAGGGGAAGGATTAGGATATAGAGGGCTTTTACTTCACTTAAGCATAAATTTCAATCCAGAAGTCAGTTTTGAGAGTGTAGTATACCGTTGGAAAGCTCTTTCCGGGCTCTTTCTAATGGATCTACTTGGAGGATGATTTGGCACTAAACATGCTAATGAAAACTTCTCTGAAGGCAGGGACATCACTTTGTGGAGATAACAGCTTCTGAATTGTGACTTATTACACATTATGATATAGAATTACATAATGAATGATAATAAAGGAAAAATATCACGTTTTCACCTCAAAACATGGTTTTGAGGTGAAAATTACATCAAGCTGAATAAAATATCTTTTTGATCTTCCAGGTGCTGTGACTTTGTATTTATTGACTTCCTCATGACCTTGCTGATATTATTGGCCTATGACTCATTAATTTGACCATGGTGAGAACCTAGAAACTAATGAGACCCGTCATATGACCTACTGATATGATTTTGAGAATAAAAGTGACTAATGACTAAAGACCATAGAAATCAAGTACCTCATGAGGGAAAACTGATAAAAAAATTACTACCATCAATGAATCCATGACCTAGTGGAATGGTGAAATTTATTCGGTATGAGACACCTAATATGCAAATGCAAAAGACCAGTTTTGATCACTGATGGCAGTCTGACTAGACTGGCACTAACACATTCTAGAGTGGTGCCACTAACTTAACCATGGTGATAGCTATGGAAACTTGACGAAACCACAAAAACTTGAACTTGCTAAAATGTCATTAGTAAAACCATGAAAAATTATTCTTAATTCCTTAAAAATAATGGAAATAATAATAATAAACCATGTAAACATGTATGCAGGAATTTGGTGCGTTTGTGAATAAATATGGTTAAAAATGATGACAATGGGTGAATGGAATGATCTGAAAGTGGAAGGTTTCATCAACAAAATTATGACAAATTGCAGGCCCAACATTCCTCCATACTTGTGATTTTGCATGTCCTCATGCAAATAAACTAGGCATTTTGAAAACTTTGCAAGTTTTCCAAAATTAATGTTTTGGAATTATCTATTAAGATTGACCCATGTTTTGTTAGTTCATGCCTTAAATCAAGTTCCTTCCCTTTTAGATACTTCAAAACATATGCAATTTATCTAAGCAAGAAGTTTTCTCCATGAATCATAATCTTGGAACCATTGCTAAGCTCAACACGAGTCCTGTAAATCCTTCTTAAAACCATTGCTGGAATGATTTATTTATTGCCATTGGTTCTATATCTCCTCTTTAGCTTATTTATACTTGAATCCTGTAATAACAACATGATGCCTTTATGTTCTATTTGCCCAATTATTCCTTTATGAACTCTAAGTTATTTGGGCATTCTCCTTGGGGTAAAAATTATCAAAAACAACCACTTTTACACCTCGATTTTCATCTCATATGCTCATAAAAATTTCTTATGGAATACGATTATTTCATGGGAACATCAAAATTTGCTTCATAAAATAGATAAATCTACTTGGAAAAACAAATGTATACTCATGGAGCATCCTCGCAGAAAATAAGACTATGAACATAGTTCGAAATGATGATAAATTGATGCATGTAATACTTGTTTTCTACTACATCCATGCATATTGGTTTAAAATAAAATTCAGTCATCAACTTGTGTAAAAAATATTTATGCCTTGCTCAAAAGAATTGATCCACTGGCCAAAACACTCCTTTGCAACAACCAAGCTTATTTTATAAGTCTCAAAAATGAATAACGATGTTCATGTGCATTATGTTGTCCAATTAATGCAATCAATTTTCCCCAATTGGAATCATAAGTGTAGTGAGGTTCTTACCATGTATGGTGTCAAAGAATAATTTTACCCCTTCATATCTGAGCATAAATAGTTGCATGGAAAAAAGAATTGCTACAACCCTTCCTTTATATCCTTTTCCCCACTTTATTTTTATTTTTGTCATCAAAAATATGTTATTTCAAAGGTGTCAAAGGTTCCACATGTGATTGGTGCTTCATGAGTTGGATTGCTTGTCAATATGGATTCATTCAATTTGCATAGTAGAAAAAAGGAAAAGTTTATACTAGGGAATGGCGAGAGTTTTAACATTTTGACCATAAAAAGATATCATGGAGAGAAAGGTACTTCTAATGAGGAATGAATCATAGCATGTGGGATTGGTGTTTAAAGTGTATGAAAAATAACAATGGAAGAGATTGGGACTACATGGTTGCAATAACTTTCTCCTCAAAATTTCTAGAATTTTACATAAGTTAAAAAGTTTAAAGCTAGATTTACCTCATGTTTACCTTTTCAAGAACTTGACACACTGAAGTAGGGTTGTAAGTGTTTATTTGGCTCAGCTACGTTTCTCCATCACTTTGACCTTGCTCCACAAAATGTACCATTTTCATGTAGCAGACTTGTTTTTGAAATTTCTCTCAAATTTTAAATCAGATTCTCTTGAATTTTTCAGAGGTTGTTACCATTAGTTTTATGCATATTCCCACAATATATCATCTAATGGATGCACAAATCATGATAAAATTGAGAAATGGTTGTAGGTTAAAGTGACAAATTTCTTGAAAAATACTCACTGGAATTTCTTGAAAATTTGTGTATTTATTTACCCTACCTCAATGCATTTACAATAAAAATTTAAGGACAAACCGATGCACATTTTGCAAGTTATTATCAAATCAATTTCTTCCTTGTTTCACTCTTCACGCTACCCAATGTTGCAACAAAAACATATGCTACGAACTCATTTTAAGGCCAAATTGAGTGTTTCGAATGGAAATGGTGTATTTTTACCTTTTTTACTATCACATGCCTTCATAATCCCATTTTGATGAAGAAAAGATGTTGTTGTGAAAAAATATTGAAATTTGGCCTAATCTATCCACAATGGTGAAAAATGAAAATTGGCCTTTAAAACCCACTGAAAATTCCTGGAAATTTTAACTTCTTGGAATTTTTCCTGTGTCTTAATCAAATTATCATATTCTGAGGAAACACAAAAGCTCATAATTTTTTATTTCTGCTCCAATATCTTGCAATATTTGTTCCAAAACTGTCTCTGGAACAAGCTGCTATAGCAAAAAAGGCTATTACAACAATAGCTACAGAAACTGCAACTTTCAATAGATGTTGCAAAAAATATCAATTTTTGCAACAAAAAAAAAAATCTGTGAGTTTTAACTACTGATTTGGATTGTGTATTGCATGTTGAAGTAGAAACCATGAAACATAATGCATATTCACTGAAATAGACCCAATTTTATTCTTTTTCTTTGAAAATTAAATGAATGAAAAATAGTAGTAATGGTGCCATCATGTTGTTGTTGAATGAAAACAACATGAACATGCTACTGCAAGTTGTTGTCGATTACATAAAAATATATAGTCTTCATCAAAACCAAAATTAATGGTACATTTTTGACCATGCGAATAAATGTGTCGAAGTTGAGCATGGGAAGAAATCATAGGATTACCGATCTATGATGAAAATCATTAACCAATGCGAGACAATTCATCGATAATGTAAATGAGTGTCAAGGTACTTGAGTGCATCTTGATAGGGATGAATGAATCTATTGAATTCGAGTCACCTGCAAGATATGAAAATCAAGAGAAAACGGTGTATTCCCATTGTTGTCAATGAAGAGGCTCACCATTGATGTATGCAAGTTCCAAGGTGCTCCAAATAATCTATGATCTTGATCCCAGATAAGGTGTTGAGGTCGATGGGACATGATCTATTGGAAGGTGGGGCTTAAGGAATCCCACATCAGACAACTCAAGCATAGAACAAAAAATTATTTTAAGACCATAATAAAATATTGAAGCCGTCATAAAATTTCAGAACTTATTGTGAAATTTTCTCGCTAGTTACCTGGTTTTCAAGCGAAGCTCATTTCCAATTGCACCAGCAAGCTATTTTTCACAATAGGAATTATTTTTCTCTTTAATTTATTTTTTCCTACTCTACCTGAAAATCAAACCTCATTCAAGTATATGAATACCTCCAATGGAACCATGTGTGTAACAAGAATATAGATAAACTCATATGCAGGTTTAAAATATACTCTTTGATATGTACCAGTATATGAGAGGCCAACTGCCTTGATTGAGATTATGCCAGAAGATACTGAAGACTGGAGTACTGGGATTCAATGAATGTCTTGAACCAAGATTCAATATAATATTGTTTTCCTTTGTTTCCTACTATCATGCCATGCAAGTCTTTAGAGATGTGATCCTCATTCATAGAATTTGGTGATAGGCATGCAAGACACTTTTCAATCTTAGGTTCCAACAACTTCTCTTTATAAACATACATCCTACATTATTGGACCCTATCTGAATATTCTTCTTCTGGTTGTTTTTATTCAATGGTATTTGGAGAATAATTTTTTAATAACTCAACATTGTAAGTGGATTCAGGTGTTTTATTGTTGGGGACATGAAATGGTTGTGGAGGTAGTGGAGTGGTAATGGATCTTTCGGGTGCTTGTGTGAGTGGTAATGTGAAAGGTTGAATTGGGGTCAATTGAGGGTGAAGTTGATGTTGTGGTGGAGGTGAATGGTATGGATAAAATTTATATTGGTATTGAGGACAATGAGGAAAATATTGAGGATATGGTGGATTTTCTCTGTAAGTCCCTTGTCAACCTTGTTGTCAAGATTGGTTTTGAGGTTGGGATTGACATGGCCAAGGTTTGCAAGGCAAGTGTGTTTTCCAATTACTTTGATGTTGTTTTCCATAACCCTCAAATTGAGAATTAAGATCTTGCATCATACTAGGTTGATGAGGCTTCCATGTTCTTCTTGAAGATACATAACATGATTGTTCCAGTGTTTGATTTTCTCCCTGGTAAACTGCCTTTAACCCTAGTAATGATAGGTAATATTTAGTATTATGTTATCCTACACATATTTCACAAATTTTAATGTTATCAAGTGGACATTCATGCAAAGAATATTTCTTTCTACATTTAGGGAAAAATATAAATGAAGTAACACTCTCAACTTTTTGCTAATTTTGCAGTATTAGCATATCGATTTGTTCATTTAAATTACCAAGAATATATATAAAATTGCTAAGTTTAGTTTGACTTACCAATCCTAATTCCGACTTACTTTACCTTGCCATATATCAATCTTGAGGGGATCTTCCCTAATTTTATTTTCCTCTTGATATGTTCCTGCATAATTCACAAATATCTTGAAATGATAATTAAGAGACATCTTCTTTTCCCACCAGGTTAATAAGATCAATCCATTCATCCCTTTTAGATTTTAGTAGGATAGTTTTTAATGTGTCTAATATTAAATTATGCCATTTAGATCTTTTGACATTATAAGTAGATCTCTCGACTAAATCTTCTAAGATTTCATTCTCTTTTTGGTTCATCTTAAAGACTTCATTTCTAAGGTCATGGTGTATGCAATAATATATATATATATATATATATATATTTTTTTTTTTTTTCCAAAAATAATCTTTTCATATCATCCCATGTTCTTATATAATTTTTTCCTAAATTCATCAAACATCTAAGAGCTTTATCCTTCAATCTTGCCAGAAACAAATTCAATTTTTGAATGTGTAATGAGTAGTCATAAGGTCTACAAATTATTTCAAATTCAAAAAGAAAGGTTTTCGGGTCTTCCGATCTCATACCTTTGAAGTTAGGAAGTACGGATGGAGGGATGCTCTTCATATGACCATTGACATCAGTTTCTTGAATGGGAAATCCAAAATGACCTTCCTCATTATCATCATCTTCATCCATTTCTTCTACCTCCTTTTTCACCACTTCTTCTCCTTAAAAAACTAGGAATTCATGACGTGGATGTGTGGCTCTTACTGCACCACGTGATATAGTGGGGGTGATAGGTGAAAATATTTTTCACTTTTTAAATGAAAATAAAAATACTCCTATATACACTTCCCCCGCAACGACACAAAAATGTTTGTCAATTTAATTGTCTTAAATTTTTACATGAATTATCAACCAGGATTAGTAGACTAACGAAGTGTAAGTGCACTATATGTGCTAGAATCCTTTAATTATTCAAATTCAAATTTATATGATTGAATTCATTATTGAGATTAATTCTATGAAAGATGAACACGCTCTTATGAAAATGATATCTAAATAAAACTTTAAAAGAAAACAATTAAACTATTTTTCTAGAAAATCAACCTCACACTTGCAAAAATAAACTTAATTCTTGAAACTCTTCAAACTCTATTTCATGTCTATCATTATGTTTTATAAGGAAACTTGAATCTACACAACGCACTCTTGCATGACTAAATTAAAGCCTTTCTTGAAAATAATCACACTCTCTTAAATTTATAAGTCAACCATGAATGAAAATTGTAAATAAAACTCTATTTTACAAGAATAAATCCTAATTTAAGTACAAAATTCTATCAATTATCGCTACTGCTAAATTCAATCCTATATGATTTTGAAATGAGTAATGGATCATCAATAAAGTTCTTCTTTGTAATCTAAGATTGGTGAAAGGAAAAAATATTTCTAACAGATACATCTACTTATCCATAGCAATGAAATGAATTGAGTTATACGAAAATCTAATGAAGATCGCAACTGATAAATTGAAAAAAAAACCTTACTACAAGACATGGCCCAAGCTTCCTTACAGCAGTGCTCTTCTCAACAACTTTTGGCAAATCATTCCTGGCCTGCTCCTATGGTCAATCTGGAAAGAGAGAAGCAAAAGAATCTTCAGGAGCCAAACCACGCCTCTAGAGACAATCTGGAGCATCTTTAGCAAAAATAGTCAAGAATCCCTGGCTCTTCATACCTGGAAGGAAGAAGAAATCCCCACTAAGCCATGGGAAATTTCCATATGGGAGAAGTTGGCAACTTAAGATTACTCCAAACCAACCCAATTTGGTAAGGAACATTCCGAGAATTCATGATTGTTCGTCTCCACCTTCAACAGGAGTTGTCAAACTGAATTTCAATGGAGCTTCGAAAGGCAACCTCGGGAAATCAAGATTTGGAGGAATTTTCAGAGATTCAAAAGGTGTTCCTCTAGCAATCTACTTCAAATCACTTCCTTGGGATACCAACAATTCAACTGAATTAGAAGGCATGTGGCAAGGTCTTCACTTAACCAATCCATATAATTATTTTCCTATAGTAATTGAAGGAGATTCGCAGATGCTCATCAACATGGCTAATCAACTAATTTCTGGGTCCTCTGCAGCTAAGGTCACCACCAGCTAGTGACTCGCAGCAAGACTCGAAATGTTGGAAGAGTGGCTTAAGATCAATAAAGCCGTCTCGTTCACTCACATAAAACGGGATGGCAAAAACATTTCAAATTTATTGGCCAATATGGGAGTGGAAAGTATAGACGCTCTTAATCATGGCCCCCTCAACATTATCCATGACAGTGCTATTTTACAGGACTGCATCACACTGGTGCATAAATACACAAAAACTCCGGATGCGGATGCCAGCCAAGGTTGATGGGACGCCCATCCTGCGGAGCATCCCTATGGAATTTACGTGGGGTGGCCATATGGCCACCCACAGCAGCATTTACTCCACCATTAATTCCACCATCCTGCTCTCCAATTGTCCTTTCAATTTTCTTTGTCACTGCTTTTCTCAGCCCCTATGGATATTAATGGAGTTCGATTTAAGTTTTTCGCATGAAAGACATTCTGTATGCAGGTCTGTTGCTCCACAGAGAAGCTCCTGCCCTCCCACCTATGACGAGCCAAGTGCTCAAACACACACTGGAAGACGTTGTCTACTTCTCTACTACCTTGAAACTATGGCAGATTTTCACTTTTCTCAGAACAGGCTTTGTTGCTCGAAGCCCCAGCCCTATTTTCAGCCTGCCTCGCCTAGTTCCACAAAACAGTGTCACTCTCGCCTGTCCCGCAGTTGACATCATGTGCGCCCCTCCACCACCATGCCTCAGCTTCGTCACAGAATGAGATGTCGCCATGGGAGAAGCAGAAGTCGAGCCATACGTTCCTAGTCCTCCCCCAACACGGACTCCTCCTTTGAGGATTTCTCTTGTGGCCACTACCTAAAAACTAGAAGCCAAAGAGGAAGAAATCACTTTTTTGAGCAAGCGCGCTCCATCCCAGGCTCTCTGCCTCCCCACGTGATGTCTCCTATGCCTCCTGCTACCCATACCATCGTTTCCCCTACTCCATCTCTGTCCGCTCATTTACCCCTCCGCCAAACCTCCCAAAGAGCTGAATTTCGATTCGATTGCACTATGGACAGGCTTGTTATTACAGCTTTCATCACCATCACCCTCAGGGAAGAAGCCGCCTACCCCAACCCCCCTTTTGCTGCTGATCCTAGTACCCCTGCTGCTCCCGCCCCTCAGGACAAAGACGTGGCCAAGGATTCCAAGATGCAGCTGAAGATTGCACGAGACGACAAGACTCAGGAACAAGTGAAGGAGAATACTGACAAAGCCACTGATGCTCCTACTGCAGATGAAGAGGGCAACAATGAAGACTACAGATGTCGCATCGTGGAGGACCCTCCCTCTCCAGTCAATGACAAGTAGCCCAGACAACCTATGGTGGAACATGACTCTTCAGCCCAGGTTTCATGGGTGAATTTTTGTTTTTATGTTTAATTCTCCTCTGCTGATAGAGCAGATTTTCCTTTTCATATGTATTTTTCTGTTAAACTATCTGAACCTAATATCGGATTCCCCTGTGCGGGTGGCAAGACAAATTTCTAAGGGACTGGTTTCACCTCTGAGGGTAGTCCAGATTCATGCTTTTTGTGACCATCAAGCCCTTCTTTCAGGCTCTCTCAGCTGAAGCATTGGCAGTTTTGTACTATTATGTGTTATATAAATAGAATTAGCATTATTTAGAAAAAAAATGGAGTGCTTATAGAGGGGTTACAATGTAACTTCATGGAGATTCATATGGCTAAAGATCAAAATAAAATGGACACTTAGTTTCCACGAATTTGATGAATCACAATCCATTCCAACTTACGTTTTATTACACACGAGTGCATTGTTTTCTCACGCAAAATGAAAAATAGGGCTCCAAAGAACCTGAAATATCTCCCAAATGGTAACGAATTCGGGAAACTTCTAAGTAAGAACTTAATTGGGCCCGTTATGAACAAAACTCATTTTTTTAAATTCTGATATTAACTTTCATTTTCTCAAAAAATGCATTTGATGTTGACTAGTAAAAACTATTTTGTTTTTCCCTTGATTTGATGTTGGAGGTCCACATGCGAGCTCGGTGGAATTTGACCAATAAAAATCCATATTGGACCTTCTAGGAACCAAATCCAAGTTTTATATTTCCTTCTAGAGTGGTGCTACTACCTCAACCATGGAGATAACTACGGAAACTTGATGAAGCTGTAGAAACTTGAACTTGCTAAACTTTCATTATTAAAACCATGCAAATTTCTTCTTAATTCATTAAAAATAATGTAAATAATAATATGTTAGGTCCCTATATTACTAGTATATTCCCTTATTGTTGTTATTTTAACCCCTTATTATTATTGTTGTACCCCTGTAACCCCATTATTTTTATTATTGTGCCCTTACATTATTATTGTTAGGTCGACTAGGATTATATTGTGACCCCATGGACTCCTATATATAGAAAGAGGTTTTGTCATTTGTATCATCCAAGAATTGTTCATTTATGTAATGTAAAGGAGGTTTCCCCCTTGAAGTGGATTATTTATAAGGAATTTATCTCTCTTTTCTTATATTTTTGGAGCTGCTTTCATAACATTTGGTATCAGAGATTTGGACTCTAGGGTTTCGCTGCTCCAAATAGGTCATCGTGGAATTTTCACTATAACGGTTTTTCTACGAAAGTTAAGAAGCTGAAAATTTTATAGAGCAAAACCGAAATCCTGAGGAACGTCGTGTAAACATTTCATATATTTATTTGGAATATTTTTGGATATATGATCTGTGGAAGTTATGGATTTTTCAAGCTCCCGAATTTCACCTAAAGAAGTCATCATGGAATTTTCGCTATAACATTTTTGATACGAAGTTTCAGAAGCTGAAATTTTTACACAGCGAAGCCGAAATCCTGAAGAATGTCCTATAAAAATTTCGAATCTTGGTTTGCAATATTTTCATAGATATGACCTATGGAAGTTAGGGTTTTTTCAGGCTCCCAAATTTCATATCAAAGAGGTGACCATGGGAAAATCGTTATAAATCTCTCTCTGAGCATCAGATTGGAATTCTGTAAAAAGTGGCCATAAGCACACAAATTTTAATTTCTTGTGTATAAATTTCAGAGCCGAAGGAGGAAAAATGACACGTGGCACATCGTACAAGTTCGCTCTACTCAACCAGTCCATAAATAGTTCATTGTGGGAGATTGGGCATAAATTTTCCTTCAAGAATCAAAATCAGTTCAGACCTGTGGAATTCAAAAGAAGATTCAAAGGGCTACTACAGGGCCAAATTTCATATATTGAAGATATGAAATCACAGAGATAGTTCAGTTTCAATATCAAGATCCTCAAAAGCAAGAAAAAGGTGTGTATTTTTTCTTTCAAATTTCATAAGTCTTGTGTGAAAAATCAGTTTAAAGTGATTCCAAGCGCATATTGAAGCATAGATATCAATATTGGGTTCTAAAATGCCACCTAAAAAGAATTCAACACCCATTAAGCCTTCATAATGCTCTACTATGGCTCATGAAGAGGAAGAAGCGCAACATTATATATCAAAATTACAAGAGCAAGTGCACCAAATTTCGCTCTCGCAAAGGGAAACAAAAAATGAAATGGAAATTTTGAAGAAAGGCATGGAAGCTAAGATGGATGGTTTGAAGAAAGGCAGGAAGCTAAGATTCATGGTTTGAATAATGGCATGGAATCTAAGATGGATGACATGGAAGTTGGCATGGAAGCTAATATGGATGACATGGAAGCTGGCATGGAAGCTAAGATGGATGAAATGGAATCTCAGATCGATGAAAAAATGAAAGACAACATGTAATACATGAAGAATGATCTAAAATAAGACATATAAGGTTTTATGACAAGGTTAATATAATAAACGATTCCTAATGGCAAAAATATAGTAGAGGAAACTCATGATAAGAACAAAATAAATGTTAATCGTGATTTTATAAACTCTAATGTTGGATTGAAGAACCACGATATTCCAAATATGGATATGAGCAAGTTTGATGGAAAGGATCCCGTAACATGGATACTATAGATGGATTAATATTTTGATATCAATAATGTGAAAAACACACAAAAGGTACGCATTGCAACTTTACATATAGAACAAAATACAATTGTATGGTATCGAAGGTTTTTCTCCCGTAAAAAAATAGTCACTTGGTCAATTTTTGCGGAGGAAATGATAGCACATTATGAGGATACAAAAATAAACACCTTCTTTAGCCAATTTATAAATCTCAAACAAAAGGGTTCAATGATGGAGCACATTGAGGACTTCCAAAATTTGAATATAAGGGTAACTGATATTCTAGAGGAAGAAAATATTGATGTCTTTATAGGGACTTTAAAGGATAACATCCAACATGAAGTTCACATTTTGGAACCTGATTCATTGTAAATTTATGGTGACAAGGAAGCCTACCACTCACATCTATAAATATGGAAGTGTTGCTACTCCTAGACTTCCACAACCTACAAGGTTGACACCACAACAATTGGAAGAAAAAAAAGCAAAAGGGCGTTGCTACAGTTGTGATAGAAAATACACTAAAGGTCATAAGTGTGCTGAGAAGAAATTATTTTACATAGATTGTGAAGAGGAGGAAGAGAATGAACAAGAAACTTCAAAAGAAGAGGATATACATCAGGAACCAACCCTAGAAGAAGAAGAAAAGAGTCTGTTGTGAAACCAGCTCCAAAAATAGAAGAAAAGAGATATCAACGCCTTAGAAATAAGCCACTTTGAGGGGGAAACCTCCAATACATTACATGAATGAACAATTATTGGATGATAAAAATTACAAAACCTCCTTTCTATATATAGGATCCCATGGGGCCATAATGTAATCCTAGTGGCGCCACAATGTAATCCTAGCCGACCTAACAATAATCATTTAAGGGCACAATAATAACAATATGAGGGTTACAGATGTACAATAATAACAATACGGGGGTTACACTAAGAACAATAAGGAACTATACTAGTAATATAGGGACCTAAAATGCCCCTCTCCTTCAAAAAAGTGGTGTCCTCAATGCTTGAGTAGCTTTGGGTGCTTCTGTATAAAATTCTCATCCTCCCATGTAGAAACTTCAGTGGGTAAGTTCTTCCACTTGATGAGATACTCTGAAATTGATCGATTCCGTAGCTTTTGAGTTCTTGTTTCCGTGACCGCTTCAGGTTCCAATATGATTTTTCATTCCTCATCAAGTTCTAGCAATATTGTTTGGACTGGAATATTTTCACCTATAACCTTCTTTGAGCATGAAACATGGAGAACTGGATGCACTCGTGAAGAAGCAGGAAGCTCCAATTTGTATGCCATAGTACCAATATTTTGCAACACCTTGTAAGTACCATAGTACTTTGGCGATAATTTATTATTCTTCTTAGATTTCTTGAGGGACATTTTTTTATGCGGTTGTAGCCGTAAAAATACCCAGTCTCCTACATCAAAACTTCTCTCACTGCGATGTTGATCTTCCTGTTGTTTCATTCGATTTTGTGCCTAATTCAAGTTATCCTTTAAGAGTTGAAGAACTTCTTGTTGACGCTCGATGTGATATTCCACTACTTGAACCTTCAAATTTTCTCTTAAAGATGATGTGATGGATGGTGGATGATATCCATAAAGTGCCATAAATGGGGTCATTTTTGCTGCTGTATGGAAGGAAGTGTTATACCACCATTCAACAAGAGGTAACCACTTGACCCATTGTGTTTGTTTATCAGATACAAAAAAATGAAGATATCCTTCTAAACGTTTATTTACTATCTCATTTTGACCATCAGATTGAGGATGATAAGATGAGCTATGAGCTAATTGAGTACCCAAAAAATAAAATAACTCTGTTAAAAAATTTCCAGTAAAAATGGGATCTCTGTCTCTCACAATAACCCTTGGGTTTCCGTGTAGCTTTTGAATTGTGTCCATAAATGTAGTAGCAACTGTACTTTCTTTAAATGGATGAGATAATGCACAAAAGTGTGCATACTTGGTAAGTCTATCAACTACCACCATGATGAAACTCTTTCCTTTAGACTTAGGTAAACATGTGATAAAATCCATTGAAATCTCCTCCAAACGTTCACTTGGAATGGATAAAGGTTGTAGAAGTCCCGGGGTCTTAATTGTCTCAACTTTATTCTGCTGGAAAACCAAACATTCCTCCACAAAATTTTGAATATCAGATTTAAGGCCATCCCAAAAAAATTATTTCTTCACCCTGTGGTAATTTTTTAAAAATCCTGAGTGTCCTCCTAAAGGAGAAGTGTGCAATTCCAAAAGAATCTTTTGTTTTGGTTGGGAATTCTTACAAAGATATAAGCGATATTTTTACCATAAAGAATCATTTTTCCAACTAAATGTATCAGATGTACTAGGATCTTGCTGAAACTTTTGAATGAGTATCCATACTTCTTTGTCCTTCTTCCATTCTTCTCTTGCTTTGGTTATCCAATCTGGTTGGATAATAGAAATGGCACAAAGCAATGCTTCCACCTCCTCATTCTTTCTTGAGAGTGGATCTGTAACAACATTAAGCTTCCCTTTTTTGTAGATTATTTCAAATTCATAACCCAACATATTTGTGACCCATTTTTGCTGCTCTTCTGAAGATATTCTTTGTTCCAAAAAGTGTTAAAAGGCTTATCATGATCAATTTTTACCTTGAAGTGTCTTCCCATTAGGTAAGTTCGCCATTTCTTTTAGTGCATGTAGTATTGCTAACATCTCCTTCTCATAAACAGGTTTCTGTAAATACTTTCCTTTGATTGGATGACTTTCAAAAGCAATGGGTCTTCCTTCTTGCATTAAAACAACACCAATTCCATTTCTAGAGGCATCACATTCCACAATAAAGGTTTTTGTGAAGTCTAGTGTAGCTAAGACTAGTGCTAGGCACATTTCCTCTTTAAGATGTTCAAAGGCCATAGTTGCTTCTGTAGTCCAAGAAAATGCATCTTTCTTCAGTAATGTTGTTAGAGGGGATGCTATTCTCCCATAATTCTTAACAAACTTGCGATAATACCTGTCAACCCAAGAAATCCTCGCAAATGCTTTATGGTTGTGGGGATTTTCCATTCCTTAATGGCTTTAATTTTTGTAGGGTCTACCTTAACACCCTCATGAGATACAATATGACCAAGGTATTCCACCACATGTAATCCAAAGAAACATTTGGAGGTTTTTGCATATAATTGTTTCTCTTCCAATAGTTTGGAAACACCTGTCAACATGTTCAACATGATCCTTCCAAGACCTATTGTAGATTAGTATATCATCAAAAAATACTAGCACAAATTTTCTAAGGAAGGGTTTGAAAATGGAATTCATCAACCCTTGTGTTATCACTCAGGTTTTCCTTGAAGTTGTGGAAAAGGAAAGTATACTCGAGGTAACCACATACCAACCTTCAGATGCAGAATCTAGCCAATCTGCATCCAGAGAGGGCTCTCTCTTTATGATTTATCTTTGTTCTTAGAAGGTTTTAGGCTAGTTATAAGTCCAAGAATTTGTTTGAAAATGGTGGAATCCACAAACTAGGGGCAAGGTTGAGGTACTGAGTCCATTGGGCTATGGAGTCAAAGGATGGCTTTACTGGATTTCTATTCTACACACAAGATGGCTTTGCAGGGCAAGATAGCCAAACAGAGAACAATCCTTAAAATTTAAAGTGGATGGAATGGGTTTGAAGGGATGAAAGGCAGTTAAGAATCTTTCATCATGTTCAAAAGAAAGAAATGAAATGACTACAAACAAAGAGCAATGGAGAATTCTTTATTATAGTAATCAAGAATGTTTAAATTAGCAAAGCAAGAGCATTTAAGAATTCGTGCTTATAACTAATTTAGAGGAAAACATTAAGAATAATCACATCTGAAATCAGAGTACAATTAAGTAAATTCTGATTCAATCCTTTATGTTAACTATTCAGAAATGGACACAATGATATTATAAATGGATATAAAACTTAAGACATAGGGTAGAAAGACTTATTGAACTGCAGTCCGACACATGAATCCTGCAAAAAGTCCTGAGCTTCAAATTGTCATCCAGTAAGCCACAAATAAATTTCTCCAAAACACTTTTTATTCCAAAAACTTCAATGTCACAGCCAAGTATTAGAATCCACCCAAAATACTTCCAAGAGTGAAGTATTTATACAAATTCTAAACTAAAATATCTTGAAAAAATATCAAGATTAGTTCACAAATCTCTCCAAATGTTTTACATAAATAGAACTTAAGTAAAGGAAACTCAAATTAATTCATCTATTTGGCACTATTTTGTATGGATAGGTGATGACAAAGAGGATAATTCGAATTTGATCCAACTCTTAGTTGATGATGAGGCATCCAAGTCACTAACTGCTTCCTTTCTTTGTGCAATTCTGCTCCAACAATTCTGCAAATTTTTGGTCCAATGATACCTTTATATTTATCAATCCGTAATATATATGTAAAAATTGAAAGAGGTTATTTTATATAAATATGTTGGTGAGATAAACCTCTTTCACTTTCCTAACATTCCTCTCCAGCTGTTCACAATAAGCTCTGCAAAACGATGTGTAAAACAGAGTTTTACAGAGTCTGGAAAATAGCCTCTAAATATGTGCATGTATCTCTCAGTATGAAATCAATTTCCAAAACATGAGATAGGTTTTTGTATATGGGTCACTTATAAACAAAAACCTCCTTCAGTTTTGTAAGATTTATTTCTGATTGGCCACATTATTCTCTGTAAAATGATGACTTAACAGGAATTTTCTGCAAAAAGTGCTTTCCAACATTGTTTAATATTTCCAAAACCATAATGGCTGTTAGAAAAGTGAGCGAGGTTTTTGTAGATGGCCCTCTTAAGAACATAAACCTCCTTCAGTTTTTCAAAATTCATCTTGGATTGATCACAATAGTTTCTGCAAAACTATGGCTTAAACATGCAATTTCTGCAAAAATATTCCCTCTTGTTGTGTTTTTCATCTTTTCACTTTTTTGTTCTTTTGACTATTTTACTTTCACTTTAGACAAAATTAAATTTTGGTGAAAGTATTTTCATTTCCTTTTTACCATTTTACTGCCTTTTGTATTTACTTTTACTGTTTACCTTTGACTGCTCTGTAACTTCATTTTAACTTTCCCCGTGACTTTTACCTGATACACTTTAACCACTGATACTCTTTAACTGTTAAAGGAAGATAATCTAAATATCAGCGAGGGACATCCAAGGGTGCGACATTGAGAGCCACGAGAATCTCCATTCCTGGTTCTTGTCGATTCAGAAATGGAAATTTCGGTTTTCAATGAAAAAATGGGCACAAAACAGGTTTGGGAATGTAATTGTGGTTTCAGGATTTAAGGAGTAGACTAATCAATCAATTCTGAACCTGTTTCAATGAAATAAAATGAAAACCAAGTTTTTACAGAGTTCAGAGGGAGTTTCTAGGGTAAATACCTGTTTTCTGAAGGAAAACCGTGTTTAACAGGTACTGATGGACGACGTATGAACGCTTGAAAACTGGAATGATGGGGGTCTTCAGTAAATTCTGTTAATGGCAGTTTAACAATCGATTTTCAAATTTTCAGTGTGGAGGGCGCAATCGCTTTCAACAGACAGAATGATAGAAAATACGCGGAATCTTGTTTTATTTGCAAAGTCAACGGGAATTTTTTATTGTTTTCGAAAATGACGTCATTATGGTACGGGATGACATGTGGCAGGGGTCGGGCGGTAAGCGGTAATTTCCGCACCGCTTATGGGCAATGGCGGTTTTAAACGCGAGGGCAGCGATTTCATTGGTCAATGGACACGTGGTCGGAGGACGGTTTCAAAACCACCACGCCTCCGCGCGTTAAATATCGGACGTTGGAAGGCTAGCGGAATCGCTGTGGAGCGTTGAGCTGTAGGCGGATGATCCGACGGTTAACAAGACAGGGATATGGTGGGAAGTAAAAGGGCATGGGCTCGACATATTTATCGTTAATTAATCACTCCGGGCAGGATTTGATTGGTTGGGAATTTGGTTATTAATTAACCTGGAGCGTTAATTAACTCCTTGGTATAGTGAATGGTCGGGGTAAGAAATTTTGCGCGCGGGATTTCCAAAGTTTAGTTTTAATTAAAATTTGATTTATTTTTGTTTTTAAACATATGAATTATACGTTTAATGTTTTTTTTCATATTTTTATTATATGATAATGAAATTAGATCAATTCAATTACCATAAGGGGCGGGACTATTATATAATGATATATTTAACCAAAGGGCACATAATGTGGGTTTTTAGTTGAATGCATGGGAAATAGATACTTTGGTTAAAATCATAATAGAGGGGTCTTTTTTTTGGGATATGTATGTAAAAGGAGTTATATACTTAGGATAAGGCATTTTCACTAGGGATTTAGTAAATAAATTAGAAGTTAATATGATGAAGGGCAAGGTAAACTCAAAATACTTAACTATCACTTAAGAAAGTGAAGATCTTTAAAGTAAATGATATCATCTTAATTTCAACACTTAAACATAGCATAGCAAGTAATTTTGAGGGTATTTTATGAAATATGGCATGATTTTCCTAAGTAAAATTGGATTTTACTTAGGAAAATGTTAAAAGTGAATGATTATAATGATAAATAACTTCAAGTACGTAGGTCTTTTTGATCATTAGGCCGAGGGTCCGGTCCCTCCAAAAGTCAAGGAAATGCCTTGAGCCCCTTTGATCTCCAAATACCTTAGCACTTTGGGGGAAATTAGTAAAACTTAAGGGGAAAGTGATGTGGGAAGTTAATGATTTTGACTTTGCTTGCTGTGATTTTCCAGTGTATTTCCTGCTTCAGTACTTGTGATGAAAGTAAAGGATTAACACATTCAGCAGCATCATTCATCACATGAAACTTTGCAACACCATCTACCTACCCTATCTACTTTACACTACCATTTTCTTTTATTTATTATGGTGCATTTAGACTGGAAAACCCTCATCAATTTTATTTTATTTTACAAGGCAAATCTATCTAATTCTACCCTTATTACATCCAAGGGCTCAGATTAAACTGTTGAGCACCTTTTATTAACTCTACCTATCTACTTATCTGCCAAGATTAAACTGTTTGGTCAGATATTTATTCTCTATTCTACAACATGAAATTGAAACATGAATGAGTCAAGTTTAAGCAGTTTGACTCTTCATAAATTGTGGCAAAAGTTTGACAAGCTGCACACAATTGCTTTATTACAAAAATGAAATAGTAGTGGCATTTGGATTTGCACACTTTCCTTGGTCTATTTTTTCTTGGGGTTCATTTCTTTCATTTTCTTGACCAATTTATTTTTCTTACCCTTTGATTTTTCTTTTAGGGTATACCCTCTTTACATTTTTTAAATTTTTTTATTTTTTGGTTTTTCAAGAATATGGAACACCTTTGCTCCAGAAAAAGGTTTGAACATATTCCATAGTTCAATCAAGACAATCATGAAAAATGACACCTATTGGTATAGGAGTCTAACACTGGCTCCACTTGGGGATGGCTTTTCCTTGTGAAAAGTCAAGAACAGTAGGTCAGTTGCCTCAAAATGTCTTCAAAATAAATCATGTAATCTCCTTCTTCTGGTAGCTTTATTGTATATATGATAGTAAAACTTCTGAAACTTAGGGCTTTCACTTCGGGCTTCAACTCCAGCAAGTTACTATCCACTCAAAACTTAAAACTTTGTTGCCCAGTTAGGAATTTTCTGCCTTGTTCCAATCCCAAACATGAATTTGTTGTGGTTGAAAATCTTGAATTGAATATAGTCCTTTTTCTGCAACCTGAAATCTGATCTAAAACTAAAACAACACACAAAAAATTTCAAACCAACTTAATGAAAAACTAGCTGAAAATTGAAAACTAAAAAAAACGCTCAAAATTATAAGCTTATTAGCACTCATTTACCTACTCTAATCTACTAAAAATCTTATTGAATCAGGTAATACAAAAATGCCAATGAAGCCAATCAAGTAGCTGTAAAAATAAATGGATAACTTGATTGCTTGTGATCAAAATTGGAAGTATGTTATGATCATGTGCCTTTATAATAAATGATATGATGTGTAAAGGCCACTTTTGATGTATTTGATCTTTATAGAGAAAACATGTTGGCAGATTTGGGCTCAAAAGATTCTCCATATAATCTGATATAGGATCAATAAAAGCATGATGTATGTTAGTTACTTCTAGGCCTTCAATGACTAATTGTTCAATTGAATTATGAATATTAGACCATGAACTTATTTCTTCAGTCTTGTGTTTGAAAGAATAATCATCTTCAATATGCAAGTCAAAAGATAGTACAATTTCCTCTTGCCTAGGAGAAGGAAGATTTTCAAAGAATTCTTTAGGATTTCGGAAATTGTATGACTGAATTTGAGAATGCAAAAGTTTGATTTCATTTTCATAATTTTCAGAAATGATCTTGAGAACACATATTTTCAGTTTAGGAGAATATTTTCTTGATTTCAAAATAAGAAAGAAAGCTCTTAGAAAATCCTCATCAAACTGAAGTTCTAATATCTCATCCCTCAAAATAGCTAGTGATTATTCTGGGAAATTATCTTGAATTGGGAGAACATAATTATCATCATACTGATCATATTTAGGCAAATTTTCAGAAGAAGGAATGTCATCAATTATAAACAATGGATCAGTAGATTTATCTTCCAAAAATCCCAATATATCTTGATTAGATTGGTTGCATTCTATTTGAAAATCATTGTTTTGTTCAATAGGTGTGATATCAAGCAATGGGCCTTTTTGGGAAGGTAGAATAACATGAGAATCAACTTGTTCTTCTGTCCCTTCATGGATAAATTTTTTTTTACATTCATCAACATTAGAAGAAGTAGAAACAATTTCTTCATTATGTAAATATTTTGAGGATTTTTGCGTGTTTAGAAGCAAATTGATTTCTTCTTCGGTGAGGGGGGGTGGGAATCTCTGAATTCTTAGATTGAAATGACAATTTTTTTCCCTTATCTAAAAGTTGATCATGAGGTTGATTATTTTCTTTAACTCCATTCAAAACATTAAATGAAACATCATTTGTTAATACAGAGGGGTTTTGTGGATCTTGATTTATCTCCTGACTTATTTCATCTTTGTTTAACTCCTCTTGATTATTATGACATTTAACTTGAGAATAAAAGTTTTGGACTTCCTCTAATAAATCTTCAGGATGCCAATTTCCAAAATCTTCATCAATATTTTTAAGGTAATGTATAAGATCTTCAACTTGATCACAACAATTTTCAGCTAATGATAAATATGGAAAATCATTTTTGTAATGCTCATAAAATACCTTATGAAAATATTTTAGAGAAAACAAACTTGCAGGTTTGAGAGCTTCATACCATTCCCTTGCTTTTTCTTCTAAGGTTCCCATGAATATCTTCATGAGGCAATCCTCATGCCAATCACCCTTCAATCTTGATAAGTGTATATGAAATTTAATGAGATGTAGTAAAGGATCATCAATATTCTCATCTTGAAACATGGGCAGATTTTCACCCCAATTTACCTTCGGTAGTTTGTGTGGAAATACAGGTATGTGATCTCTGCTCATGGGAGCATATCTTCGTTTTATTCTTGGATCATCTTGAAAATCAGCCATAATGAAAGGCCACGATATCTGTAAAACCAAGTTAGATCCTTATATAAAATACAATACATATTGAAAATCGTTCTTAACGTGAAAGAACATAATGTCTTGGATTAAGATCCAAGTTGAAAGCCCGATCTTTCCATATTGTTCTTCCAGGTTCATTCCTCCAGTGGAGTCTTGATTGTGAAATGGATTTGGAGTCGCCAGGTGGATGATTTTAACCTTTGTGTGTCTGATCCCTGTCCACCATCATAGATTAGATCTGAACCTGTAAAGTATTTCTGAAGAAAAAGGTTAGCCTTCCCCAGTCAGTTTTCTAGATAATTCTCTTTTTTTGGTTTTTTGTTTTAAATAAAATGAAAGTACAACTTCGACAAATTCTTCAAGAAATTTAAGATTTTTGATTAAAATTTTCTCAAAGATTTATTGAACTAGAGAGTCTGATTAAACATTTGAAACTAAGGTTCAGTGTATAAGCTAAATCAGAGATAGACTGAAGCAGCATTTATTTACTATGCAGTTGCAGAGCAAAAGCATTTCAAAAGCTACCTGGCTGATCTTCAGACTCTGTCTATAGCTTATAAATGAACAATATTAACAATAAAAATGATTCAGGTCCCCAGTATGGTCGCCACTATGTTATCACTCAGGTTTTCCTTGAAGTTGTGGAAAAGGAAAGTATACCCGAGGTAACCACAAACCAACCTTCAGATGCAGAATCTAGCCAATCTGCATCCAGAGAGGGCTCTCTCTTTATAATTTATCTTTGTTCTTGGAAGGTTTTAGGCTAGTTATAGATTCAAAGTTTGTTTTGGGAAAATGGTGGAATCCACAAACTAAGGGCAAGGTTGAGAGCTTTCAGTCCATTGGGCTATTGAGTCAAAGGATGGCTTTACTGGATTTCTATTCTAAACACAAGATGGTATTACAGGGCAAGATAGCTAGACAGAGAACAATCCTTAAAATTTAAAGTGGATGGGATGATCTTGAAGGGATGAAAGGCAGCTAAGAATCTTTCACCATGTTCAAAATAAAGAAATGAGATGACTACAAACAAAGAGCAATGAAGAATTCTTTATTATAGTAATCAAGAATGTTTAAATTAGCAAAGCAAGAGCATTTAAGAATTCGTGCTTATAACCAATTTAGAGGAAAACATTAAGAACAATCACATATGATATCAGAGTACAATTAAGTAAATTCTGATTCAATCCTTTATGTAAATTATTTAGAATTGGACATAATGATATTATAAACTAATATAAAACTTAAGACATAGGGTAGAAAGACTTATTGAACTGCAGTCCGACACATGAATCCTGCAAAAAGTCCTGAGCTTCAAATTGTCATCCAGTAAGCCACAAATAAATTTCTCCAAAATTATTTTATTCCAAAAACTTCAATTTCATAGCAAAGTAATACAATCCACCCAAAATACTTCCAAGAGTGAAGTATTTATACAAATTCTAAACTAAAATATCTTGAAAAAATATCAAGATTAGTTCACAAATCTCTCCAACTATTTTACATAAATAGAACTTAAGTAAAGGACACTCAAACTAATTCATCTATTTGGCAATATTTTTTATGGATAGGTGATGAAAAAGAGGAGAATTCGAATTTTATCCAACTCTTAGTTGATGATGAGGCATCCAAGTCACTAACTGCTTCCTTTCTTTGTGCAATTCTGCTCCAACAATTCTGCAAATTTGGGGTCCAATGATACCTTTATATTTCTAAATCCGTAATAGATATGTAAAAAGTGAAAGAGGTTAGTGTAGATAAATATGTTGGTGAGATAAACCTCTTTCACTTTCCTAAATTTCTTCTCCAGATGTGCACAATAGGCTCTGCAAAAAGATGTGTAAAACAGAGTTTTACAGAGTCTGAAAAATAGCCTCTAAATATGTGCATGTATCTCTCAGTCTGAAATCAATGTCCAAAAAATGAGATAGGTTTTTTTATATGGGTCTCTTAGGAACAAAAAAATCCTTCATTTTTGTAATATTTATTTCTGATTGGCCACAATATTCTCTGTAAAATGATGACTTAACAGGAATTTTCTGCAAAAAGTGCTTTCCAACATTGTTTAATATTTCCAAAACCATAATGGCTGTTAGAAAAGTAAGCGCGGTTTTTGTATATGGCCCTCTTAAGAACATAAAACTCATTCATTTTTTCAAAATTCATCTTGGATTGATCACAATAGTTTCTGCAAAACTATGACTTAAACATGCAATTTCTGCAAAAATATTCCCTCTTGTTGTGTTTTTCATCTTTTCACTTTTTTGTTCTTTTGACTATTTTACTTTCACTTTAGACAAAATTAAATGTTGGTGAAAGTATTTTCATTTCCTTTTTACCATTTTACTACCTTTTGTATTTAATTTTACTGTTTACCTTTGACTGCTCTGTAACTTCATTTTAACTTTCACCGTGACTTTTACCTGATACACTTTAACCACTGATACTCTTTAACTGTTAAAGGAATATAATCTAAATCTCAGTGAGGGGCATCCAAGGGTGCGACATTGAGAGCCACGAGAATATCCATTCTTGGTTCTTGTGGATTCAGAAATGGAAATTTCGGTTTTCAATGAAAAAATGGGCACAAAACAGGTTTGGGAATGTAATTGTGGTTTCAGGATTTAAGGAGTAGTCTAATCAATCAATTCTGAACCTGTTTCAATGAAAGAAAATGAAAAACAAGTTTTTACAGAGTTTAGAGGGAGTTTCTAGGGTAAATACCTGTTTTCTGAAGGAAAACCGTGTTTAACAGGTACTGATGGACGACGGATGGACGCTTGAAAACTGGAATGATGGGGGTCTTCAGTAAATTCTGTTAATGGCAGTTTAACAATCGATTTTCAAATTTTCAGTGTGGAGGGCACAATCGCTTTCAACAGACAGAATGATAGAAAATACGTGGAATCTTGTTTTATTTGCAAAGTCAACAGGAATTTTTTATTGTTTTTGAAAATGACGTCATTATGGTACGGGATGACATGTGGCAGGGGTCGGGCGGTAAGCGGTAATTTCCGCACCGCTTATGGTCAATGGCGGTTTTAAACACGAGGGCAGCGATTCCATTGGTCAATGGACACGTGGTCAAAGGACGGTTTCAAAACCACCACGCCCCCGCGCGTTAAATATCGGACGTTGGAAGGCTAGCGGAATCGCTGTGGAGCGTTGATCTGTAGGCGGATGATCCGACGGTTAACAAGACAGGGATATGGTGGGAAGTAAAAGGGCATGGGCCCGACATATTTATCGTTAATTAATCACTCCGGGCAGGATTTGATTGGTTGGGAATTTGGTTATTAATTAACCTGGAGGGTTAATTAACTCCTTGGGATAGTGAATGGTCGGGGTAAGAAATTTTGCGCGCGGGATTTCCAAAGTTTAGTTTTAATTAAACTTTGATTTATTTTTGTTTTTAAACATATGAATTATACGTTTAATGTTTTTTTTCATATTTTTATTATATGATAATGAAATTAGATCAATTCAATTACCATAAGGGGCGGGACTATTATATAATGATATATTTAACCAAAGGGCACATAATGTGGGTTTTTAGTTGAATGCATGGGAAATAAATACTTTGGTTAAAATCATAATAGAGGGGTCTTTTTTTTGGGATATGTATGTAAAAGGAGTTATATACTTAGGATAAGGCATTTTCACTAGGGATTTAGTAAATAAATTAGAAGTTAATATTATGAAGGGCAAGGTAAACTCAAAATACTTAACTATCACTTAAGAAAGTGAAGATATTTAAAGTAAATGATATCATCTTAATTTCAAGTACTTAGGTCTTTTTGATCATTAGGCCGAGGGTCCGGTCCCTCCAAAAGTCAAGGAAATGCCTTGAGCCCCTTTGATCTCCAAATACCTTAGCACTTTGGGGGAAATTAGTAAAACTTAAGGGGAAAGTGATGAGAAGTTAATGATTCACTTCTTGTTTGCTTAGATTTTCTTAAAGTAGATTTCTGCTTCAATATTTGTGATGAAAGTAAAGGATTAAACACATTTAGCACCATCATTCATCACATGAGACTTTGCCACACCATCTACCTACCCTATCTACTTTACACTACCATTTTCTCTTCTTTATTAGGGTGCACTTAGAATGGCCAACCCTTATCAATCTTCTTTTCTTTTACAAGGCAAGTCTATCTAATCCTACCCTTATTACATCCAAGGGCTCAGATTAAACTGTTGAGCACCTTTATTAACTCTACCTATCTACTTATCTGCCAAGATTAAACTGTTTGGCTACATATTTATTCTCTATTCTACAACATGAAATTGAAACATGAATGAGTCAATTTTAAACGGTTTGACTCTTCATAAATTGTGGCAAAAGTTTGACAAGCTGCACACAATTGCTTTATTACAAAAATGAAATAGTAGTGGAATTTGGATTTGCACACTTTCCTTGGTCTACTTTTTTGCTTGGGGTTCATTTCTTTCATTTCCTTGACCAATTTATTTTTCTTACCCTTTGATTTTTCTTTTAGGGTATACCCTGTTTACATTTTTAAAATTTTTTGATTTTTTTGGTTTTTTCAAGAATATGGAACACCTTTGCTCAGAAAAAGGTTTGAACATATTCCATAGTTCAATCAAGACAATCATGAAAAATGACACCAACAGATAGGGAGTCAACACCTTGAAATGTAGAAGGTGCATTGGTAAGGCTAAAAGGCATGACCAAAAATTCATAATGACCCTCATGAGTTCAAAATGTTGTTTTTGGAATATCTTCAGCCTTTCATTCTTAATTATGGATAATATCCCTAATCTAAGATCCAACTTGGTAAAATAAATTGCTCCATGTAATTCATCCAATAATTCATCAATCACAGGAATGGGAAATTTATCTTTAATGGTGAGCTTATTGAGCTCCCTATAATCCGGAAACATGTGCCATGATCCATCCTTCTTGTGTATCAATACTACAGGAGTAGAGAAATAACTTTGACTAGGTTGAATTATACCCGCCTCTAACATTTCTGAAATCCTACATTCAATTTCTCTCTTTTTGACATAAGTTTATCTATAAGGCCTGATGTTTGGAGGAACACTTCCTGGAATCAAATGAATAGCATGATCATGATAACGAAAAGGTGGGAGTCCTTTGGGAGTTTCAAACACCTTGGAATTATTGTCCAAGACTTGTTGGAGATCTGCAAAAATAGATGATTTTGATGTTGGAACTTCTAGTGAGCATAATTGTGCAATTAAGCCTCGTTGTTATTTCTTTAGAAGCTTTTTCATGACATTAGAGCTTATTATCTTTCCTGGCTTCCCTAAAATACCCTGTAATTCGACTTCCTTTCCTTCTGAAAAAAATTTCAAGAAAAGTTCTTAAAAATTAAAAGCTACCATCCCCAAAGACTGTAACCATTATACTCCTAGTACAACATCACCACCTCCCATAGGAATGGAAAGCATTGGACTATTCAATACATATTCCCCCATGGTTAGCTTGATATTATGGCATTTTCCAGATCAATTTATAGTTCCTCCATTTGTAACCATCACTTGACATTCTGGTGCTGGGTATAGGAAACAATTCAATTCCTTGGCTACCTTACAATAAATAAAATTATGGGTGCTACCTGAATCAATAAAAACTATTACATTTTTCTTCCTGATATGTCCTTCTATCTTGAGATTTTGAGGAGTGGTAATTCCTGCCAATGCATTACACGATATGGTCGGACTCATTTCTTCCTCTTCTAGGGCTGGTTCCTGGTGTATATCCTCTTCTTGTTCATTTTCTTCTTCCTCTTCACAATATATGTAAAATATTTTATTCTCGGCACACTTATGACCTTTAGTGTATTTTCTATCACAACTGTAACAAAGCCCTTTTTCTCTTTTTTATTCCAGTTATTGTGGTGTCAACCTTGTAGGTTGTGAAAATATAGGTGTAGCAACACTTCCTTCTTTATAGAAGTGAGTGGTAGGCTTCCTTGTCGCCATAATTCTACATTCAATTTTCCTTGCCAACCTAAATGCCTTCTCCAATGAATCAGGTTCCAAAACGTGAACTTCATGTTGGATGTTATCCTTTAAAGTACCTATGAAGAGATCAATCATGTGTTCCTCTAGAATATCAGTTACCCTTATATTCAATTTTTGGAAGCCCTCAATGTGCTCCCCCACTAAGACCTTTTGTTTGAGATTTATCAATTGGCTAAAGAAGGTGTTGCTCTTTGTATATTCATAATGTGCTATCATTTCCTCTATAAAAATTGACCAAGTGACAATTTTTTTATGGGAGGAAAGCCATCGATACCATACAAATGTATTTTGTTCTAAATGTAAAGTTGCAATGCATACCTTTTGTGTGTTTTTCACATTATGGAGATAAAAATATTGCTCCATCTGCAGTATCCATGTTACAGGATCCTTTCCATCAAACTTCCTCATATCCATTTTTGGAATATGGTGGTTCTTCCCGCCAACATTAGAGTTTATGAAGTCACGATAAACATTTATTTGTTCTCATCATGAGTTTCCTCTACTATCTTTTCACCATTAGGAAACATTTCTTGTATCAACTTTGTCAAACCTTCCATGTATGCTTTTAGATCATTCTTCATGTTTTCCATGTTGTATTTCATTTTTTCATCGATCTTAGTTTCCATGTTATCCGTCCTAGATTCCATGCCATCTATATTAGATTACATGGCTTTCTTCAAACCATCCATCTTCACTTCCACGCCTTTCTTCAAAACATCCATTTCATTTTTTGTTGCTCTTCGCGAGAGCGAAATTTGGTGCACTTGCTCTTGTAATTTTGATAGATCATGTTGCAATTCTTCATTTTCATGAATCATAGTAGAGCCTTCTGAAGGCTTAATGGGTGTTGAATTATTTTTACGAGGAATTTTTTTTTAAACCCAATACTGATATATATTCTAAAATATGCCCCTGGAATCAATTCAAATTGATTCTTCAAACAAGACTTATGAAATTCGTAAAAAACAATACACCCCTTTTTCTTGCTTTTGAGGAGCTCGATATTGAAATTGGATTATTTTTGTGATTGCAGCTCTTCAATATCTGAAATTGGGCACTGAGGTAGCCTTCTGAATTATCTTTTGAATTCCATAGATCTGACTTGATTTGGATTCTCCAAGGAAAATTTATGTTCAATCTCCCACAATGACCTAATTATAGACTGGTTCAGTAGAGCGAACTTGTATGACTTGCCACGTGTCACTGTTTTTTCTTTTAGCTCTGAAATTGATAAAAAAGAAACTAAAGTCCGTGTACTTGCAACCAATTTTTATGACACTCCAATCCGATTCTCAGAGAGAGAGTTATGAATATTTTCCCACGATCACCTCTTTAAGATGAAATTTAGGATCCTGAAAAAGCACTACATTCCAAAGATCATATCTCCGAAAATATTGTGAACCAAGCTCTAAAAGTTTTTGACAATTTTCCTCAGAATTTCCGCTTCGCGCCCTAAAAATTTCAGATTCTGAACCTTCGTAGAAACAAATTTATAGGAAAAATGCCACAATGACCTCTTTATATTAAATTGAGGAGCCTGCAAAAAGGCCTAACTTCCACATATCATATATCTGAAAATATTGCGAACCAAACTCTGAAATTGCTTTACGATTTTCCTCAAGATTTCAGCTTCACACCTTAAAATTTCATCTTCTGAAACTTCGTAGAAAAAAATTTATAGTGAAAATTCCACGATGACCTGTTTGGAGTAGCGAAACCCTAGAATCCAAACCTCTGATACCAAATGTTGTGAAACCAGCTCCAAAAATAGAAGAAAAGAGATATCAATGCCTTAGAAATAAGCCACTTCGTGGGGGAAACCTCCGATACATTACATGAATGAACAATTCTTGGATGATAAAAATTACAAAACCTCCTTTCTATATATAGGAGTCCATGGGGCCATAACTTAATCCTAGTGGGGCCACAATGTAATCCTAGCTGACCTAACAATAATAATTTAAGGGCATAATAATAAAAATATGGGGGTTATAGGGGTACAATAATAACAATAAGGGGGTTACACTAACAACAGTAAGGGACTATACTAGTAATATAGGGACCTAATAGAGTCTGATAATATCGTGTAATGCATTGGCAGGAATTACCACTCCTCAAACTCTCAAGATAGAAGGACATATCAAGAAGAAAAAAGTAATAGTGTTGATTGATTCAGGTAGTACCCTTAATTTTATTCATTGTAAGGTAGCCAAGGAATTGAATTGTTTCCTATACAGAGAACCAAAATGTCAAGTGATGGTTGCAAATGGACGAACAATAAATTTCTCTCAAAAATGCCATAATATCAAGCTAACCATGGGGGAATATGTATTGAATAGTCCAATTATTTCCATTCCAATGGGAGGTGTTGATGTTGTACTAGGAGTACAATGGTTACAATCTTTGGGGATAGTAGCTTTTAATTATCAAGAAATTTTCTTGAAATTTTTTTCGGAAGGAAAGGAAATCGAATTAAGGGGTATCAAAGGGAAGTCGGGAAAGATAATAAGCTCTAATTTCATGAAGAAGCTTCTGAAGAAGTAACAACAAGGCTAATTGCACAGCTATACTCACTAGAAGTTCTAACATCAAAATCATCTATTTCTCTAGATCTCCAAAAAGTCTTGGACAATCATTCCAAGGTGTTTGAAACTCCCAAAGGTCACCGACCTATTCATGATCATGATCATGCTATTCATTTGATTCCAGGAATTTTTCCTCCAAACATCAGGCCTTAAAGATATCCTTATGTCCAAAAGAGCGAAATTGAAAATATGAATGCAAAAATGTTAGAGGCTAGTATAATTCAACCTAGTCAAAGTTCTTTCTCTGCTCTAGTAGTATTAGTGCACAAGAAGGATGGATCTTGGCGCATGTGTCTGGATTATAGGTAGCTTGATAATCTCACTATTAAAGATAAATTTCTCATTCCTGTTATTGATGAACTATTGGATGAATTACATGGAGAAATTTATCTTACCAAGTTTGATCTTTGTTCAGAATATCATCAAATTTGTTCTAGTATTTTTTGATGAAATACTAATCTACAACAGGTCTTGGAAGGATCATGTTCAACATGTTGACATGGTTCTCAAACTATTGGAGGAGAAACAATTATATGCAAAAACATCCAAAGGTTTCTAACAGTAGAAGAGGTGGAATATTTGGGTCATATTGTATCTCACGAGGGTGTTAAGGTAGACCCTAAAAAAATTAAATCCATTAAGGAATGGAAAGTCCCCACAACCATAAAGACGTTGCGACGATTTCTTGGGTTAACAGAGTATTATCGCAAGTTTGTTAAGAATTATTGGAGAATAGCAGCACCTCTAACAATATTATTGAATAAAGATCCATTTTCATGGAATCCTGAAGAAACAAAGGGCCTTTGAACATCTTAAAGAGGAAAGGTGCCTAGCACCAGTCTTAGCTACGCAAAAATTCACAAAAACCTTTGTTGTGGAATGTGATGCCTCAGGAAATGGAATTGGTGTTGTTTTAATGCAAGAAGGAAGACCCATTTCTTTTGAAAGTCGTCCATTCAAAGGAAAATATTTACAGAAAGCTATTTGTGAGAAGGAAATGTTGGCAATACTACATGCACTAAATAAATGGCGACCTTACCAAATGGGAAGACACTTGAAGATAAAAACTTATCATAATAGTCTTAAACACTTTTTGGAAAAAAAAATATCTTCAAAAGAGTAGCAAAAACAGGTCACAAAGATGTTGGGTTATGACTTTGAAATAATCTACAAAAAATGGAATCTAAATGTTGTTGCAGATGCACTCTCAAGAAATGATGAAGAGGTGGAAGCATTTCTTTGTGCCATTTCTATTATCCAACTTGATTTGATAACCAAATCAAGGGATGAATGGAATAAGGACGAAGAAGTGTGGACACTTGTTCAAAATTTACAGCAAGATCCTAGTACATCTAATACATTTAGTTGGAAAAATGATTCCTTATGGTACAAATATCACTTATATATTTGCAATAAGTCCAAACTAAAACAAAATATTCTCTTCGAATTTCACACTTATCATTGGGTGAAGAAAGAATTTTTTGTGTTGGCCTTAAATCTGATATTCAAAATTTTGTGGCGGAATGTTTGGTTTGACAGCAAAATAAAGTTGAGACAATTAAGACCTCGGGTATTCTATAACCTTTATCCATTCCAAGTCAATTTTGGGAGGATATTTCAATGGATTTTATCATAAGTTTACCTAAGTCCGAAGGAAATAGTGTCATCATGGTGGTAATTGATAGAATTACCAAGTATGCAAATTTTGTGCTTCATCTCATCCATTTAAAGCAAGTATATTTTCTAATGCATTTATGGAAACAATTCAAAAGATACATGGAAACCCAAAGATTATTGTAAGTGACAGAGGTCCCATTTTTACTGGAAATTTTTGGATGGAATTATTTTCTTGTTTGGGTACTCAACTAGCTCATAGCTAAGGTTATCATCCTCAATCCATTGGTCAAACTGAGATAGTGAATAAATGTTTGGAAGGATATATTCGTTGTTTTGTATCTGATAAGAAAACAGAATGGGTCAAGTGGTTACCTCTCACTGAATGGTGGTATAACATTTCCTTCCATACTATAGAAAAAATGACCCCATTTTTGGAACTTTATGGATATCATCCACCATCCATCACATCTTCTTTAAGAGAAAATTATAAGGTTAAAGTAGTGCAAGATCACTTTGAGCATCAATAAGAAGTTTTCCAACTCTTAAAGGATAACCTAAATTTGACAGAAAATCGAATGAAACAACAGGCAGATCAACATCACAGTGAGAGAAGTTTTGATGTAGGAAGCTGGGTATTTTTATGGCTATAACCATAAAAACAAATGTCCCTTGAGCAAGCTAAGAAGTATAGTAAATTATCACCAAAGTATTATGGTCCTTACAGGGTTTTGCAAAAGATTGGTACTATGGCATACAAATTGGAGCTTCTTGCTTCTTCAAATTGGAACTTACCTTCCTATTTCTTTCTTCAATGGCCTTTCCGTTAGGCCAACTTGACTCGGTAGCAGTCATTTTTTTCCTTTTGAACCTAAAATAACTACCGCTAAAGAGGATGAGGCAAAAATCCATAATTGGTCCTCCAAAGTCACTTGGAAGCATGGTTGATCTGGCCTTATTTCCACTAACCTGGTCTCAAGTTCTTCTTCTCCTTTCTATTGGGTATTTAACTTTTAATTAGTGTGCACATCCTCCATCTCTATTTCTCTATTTTGATCAACGGTCCTCTTATATGCTTTTGCCTTCGTTGTTGGAGTATGTATCTCCATATTTGTGTTAATAGGCCATGAATCAAATCTAGATTTCCATTCGATCGCAAGTTTGTATTCATTCTCATAAATTGAATCATTTATCTTCTCTCTCCTCTTGGAAATGACACGATGAGGGTCATAATTCCATACATCCCCTAGGCCAAAAATCATATTTTTGAGTAATCCTCAACTTCCTTGAATGCCTACCTAAAATTTAAAATAAAAGGACACACAGACCTGCCCAATTTAAACATATGTCCCTTCTTAACATGAAAAAAGTGGAATTTTTCTACATTAATGCTCTGGTTGTTGAATTCCAGAGTGAAAATCCTCATGGGAATAAACACGGGAAAGCAGTAAGGATGGAGCTCACACCCATAGACCCTAAATTCCATGTAATCCTAAAAAAGGTACCATTACCCTACCCTCATTTCTTTTCTAAGATAGAGAATCTCTTTTTTTTTTTTGAGGGAGAAATTGTGAGGATAAACACCATGGATAATATTATATGAAATGGCCATATAGGAGGACATAATCTAAGAATAACCATAAAAAATTGTATCTTTCTAACAAGACTATCCCAGTTAAACAAAATTTCCATTGTTTGTTGGAGGCCACCAAACTTAGACCCAGGCACTCAAACTGACCCACATGAGTGTACAGAAACAATAAGAACATCAATAAATAATATCTGAAAAAGGAGGTGGTAGGGAAATGGTGTAGCTGGAATCTTATGGCCCGAGATACGTAAGAAGGAATGTCAAATAAATGGCTAGGCTCTGTCATTTGCCTCATGAACTCTAGAGTGGCTTTAGTGGCTATATTGGCATCATCATCCCCCAACAAATAGGAAATTGGGGATATAATGGGTTGAATGGGATCTACAAAGAGGATATAGGGAAACTATCAATAATAGGAAGAGACTGTGGCCAGGGGTCAGAACCATTTGCAGAAAGGATTATTGCTCATCAACTGCAAGGGTAGAGTAGTGATAGAAAAATGTGGTTTATGTAAAATGATGGGGTTCAGGAGAGCTACAGTGAGGCATGGATTTTTGAATTAGCTCTAGGGACACTTCAAGGATTTTAGCCCCAGTGGAAGAGATAAGCAATTTTTCTCATCTATGTAAGTTGTGGTCAACCAGGAGATAAAATCAAGAAAATGGTGTACTCATGGTGCAATTTGGTAGTACAGGCATGAGTCGAAAACCCAAAATGGGTCGTATCCTTTGATGTGGTTACCATACAAGTTGAAACGGAGGTGAGCGAGTTGGTATGCACAAGAGGAGTTTGTAATTTGTGTGTCTTTTTCCATGAAATGGTTGACACAAGAGGAGGGTTTGGCCTCGTAGGCTTTAAGAGTGTGAGGGGCCACTTTCTTGATTTTCCAATGAATATTCAAATTACTTGCAGGTGAATGGGACTGACCAGTTACCTAGTTGTCTTGGAGCTAACTAAAAATGGCATTGGAGGGATATTTTAGACCGGCTAAGTGCTTGGGAAGCGTTTTAGAATAGACGACTGGCGAGAGAGCTCGCGCGGTGAAACAATACAAAATTTCAAAAATTTGAGGCAGGAAGAGTTTTTATAAATGAAGAGAGGACAAAACTTAGTTGATGTGGGATGACGTCGGGGGGGGGGGGGACACATGGAAAAATGGGATTGGGTGATGACAGGGGAGTGGTGGACAGGAGTGGGGGGTAGACACATTACTGTTTACATTTTAAATCCAGAGCTCGCTTTCATTAACTTCGGTAGAATTTCCCTCATGGCGTTTGGTACCCACCATCCTTCGGCGGGTAGGAGAGCGAGAGGTCGGATCCATCAGTTGCCCTCCTGAATGAATATGGGTTGTTGGATTGGTGGGACCACCGGTTTGAATCATTATGTTTTATTGCAGGACATAGATTCCAAAGGCCTTCAGGGCTTTGACCAAGGCATATGCCTACTTCTCCAAAATTTTATACTTTAGCTCAGTGTCTCATAGCACTTGACTGAAAAATGTTATTGGTTACTCATGCCCTTTATCATTTTTCTACAATAAGACAACAACCACTATATGAGGGGAAGCAAAATAAAAAATGAAAAATGGTTTTAGATAATATGGATTGAATAATATACGACCTTCTGCAAAAGCCCTTTTAATTCTGGAGAGTGATTACCAAGACTCTACAATCCATTTCACTTCCTTGTCCTTATTCAACATCTATGTAATTTATTTAACTATCTCAACATAATTTGGTATGAACCTCCTTAAAAAGTTGATTCTTCATAGGAAAACCTGTAACTCTTTCTTATTTCTTGGTAATGGGATGTTTTTGATGGCTTCCACCCTCTTTGGATCAATCTTCACCTCCTATTTTGCTACGATGTGCCCTAACATTTTTCCCCCTCAATTAGAGAAAACTCATATTTCTTAGGATTTAAAGGCAGGCCATACTTTCTACATTTCTCATAAGTGAGCCATATATTTTCAATATTCTCCTCATATTTTTTTGAAAAAATTGTGATGTCATCCAGGTAATTACTACAAACTTGTATTATTATCCCACAAATTCTATATCCATGGCACTCTGGAAAGTGGTTCTTGCATTTATGAGGCTAAAAGAAATTCTAGCATACATAAATGTTCCCCAAGGTGTGGTGAAAGAAATTTTCTTTTCATATTCAATGTGCAAAACTACTTGATTATATCCAGAAAAACCATCCATCATAGACATCCAAGTGGATCCTACCACCTTATGTAGGATGTAATCCATTTTAGGCAAATAGAAATGGTATTTTAATGAGGACTTGTTCATATTCCTAAAGTCAAAACATAACCTTATTTCCCCATTGTTTTTTCTGACAATGACTAAATTTTCTACCAAGTTTGAATATCTCAAAGGTACAATGATTTTGGCCTAGAGAAAATTCCTTACCTCCTTTTCAATTGATGGTAGTGATAGAGGGTTAATTTTCCTGAGCTTCTACTTATATGGTTTCACTCCACCTTTCAAAGTTATCTTATGTTGAATGATAGTAGTACCAAATTTTTTTAAATCATAATATGAAAAAGAAAACACATCCAAATAATTTTTAAAAAGGTCCAAATACCTTTTCTTGTACTTATGAGGAACTCCTTTTTCCAACTTGATAAATTGGGGATCTTATTCTGAACCAATGTTAGAGTCTTCCACCTTCTCTTCAAGTTCTTTCTCAGTTGGCTTGGTAGCCACATCATTTGGGTTAAACAATATTTCCAAGGGAACTAAACCCCTAGGGATAGTATTACCTTTCTGATGCAAACGCTTGTGCCCTGCAATGGTTTCTTCCCAACTGGCATGTTATTCATCTATCACTTTCTCTTCCTCTTGTTCCATCACTAAATTTGAAAATGTTTCAATAACCTCCATGAAGCATGTAATTTGTTCCTCATCCTCAAACACCTACCAATGTTTGACATTTTCTGGTACTAAAGGTCGGTACTTGACCCCAACTTCATATACGAGAAATTGGTTTTGAGGAGGTTTAAATTTAATGCGACCTATGGCCAGGGAATAATCCATCTTATTTCTCTATCTGGGAAAAAAATTGATATTAAAGGCTAAAAAAAAATGTATATCAAATACCCTACCTCATTTCGATAAGCCTTTAGTCTTGGATTTTTGGTTTGGCATTGATTCCTTTTTTTTTTACCGCTAGATCTGAATCTCCATACATTGCCAAGAACCCAATGTTGATATTTCTAACATCTTGCAGGCATAGTAGCAAGGCTTCATATTCAACAACATTATTAGTGGCTTCAAACTATAGCTTGAAGGAGAGAGGCATCGAGTTTCCTTCTAGGGACACCATCAACACACCTTCCCCATTTCCTTCCCTGGAATAAGCACCATCAAAATATAACCTACATACTTTATCACACTCTTGTGATTGGTTGTTTGGCTAGAAAGAACATTCCACTTGTGTTTCATATGGGATTATATCATTTTATTCTATAAAAAAACAAGAGAAATATTTCTTTTTACCATACACAGGTGCATTATTTCAACATTCATCTCTTGTAATTGTCTTCGCAAATCTCGATTCTCAATACAATCGTCTTTATTCTCCACCAAAATCCAGTATGGTAGCATATGTTAAGTCTAATTTTATGGATCCCCTAATATCATACAACCATGACCTGGACAAGAGAATAAAAAACCTTGCAATGATATCAACAACTATAATATCCATTACTACACTTTTTACAAGAATCTGGTCCAAATTGACCACCAAATATTTAATCATCCTGAGACATTTTACTCTCTTGGATTCAAAGGAATACAGATCTTATATGTTCTTGTTATTTGCAACCCCAATTACTCCATGACAGATTAAGGCATCAGATTGTGAGAAGCTCCTAAGTCAAGCATGCAATTGTGCAGTAAAAGCCCATGAACTGCGAAAGTAACATAAAAAGGGGCAGTGGAAGAATATTGTTCCTCCACATGAGATCCAAATGGAATCATGGTTTTTTCCTATTGTAGGTTTGTACTATCATGCAAAGGAGCTATGGTGGATGGGCACATGAATTGAGATACCTGATATTTTTAATTAGGATGTTTTAATAGTTCGTTCAAGGGGATGGAGATTTTACCTTCTCCAATTCCTTTTGAAGATTAAAGGAAGAGGGGTTCCTATCCATTATGGATACATCAAAAGGCTCTTTTTATTTATTATAGACTGGAAACACTGTTACCGATGAAATAGGTAACCTGACCTCAAAACGGGAACTCTAGCCCAAAAAGTCTCAAAAAACATGAAAAAACACCCCAAAAAAAAAAAGTGTGTCTTTCAGAACGCACTTGGTTTTTTTTGAAGATGAAATTTCAACATTTTATAAAATTATGCTAAAAAAAAAATTGTTCGTTGAAAAAAGGATTGAAAAAACACCCTCAAAACAAAACCAGTTGATGCTGGAATAACAAAAAAAAAATTGTGCCATAATTTTGACACTTGTAACAATGGAATTAAAGACAACATATTAGGACATTTTTTTAAATCGTAAATTTCTAACATTTTTGATACATGATGTTAAAGATAAACAAATACATGTCTGAAGGGCTTATCATTTTGAGCAATTTTCATCCATGTTGTTAAACATAAAATATCTTGACTCTAAACAACCCCAAAATTGTAATTATTGTCAACCATAACCTTAAATATAAAATTTGGTAGCGCATAAAAACCTTAATGACAAGTTTTAAATCTAAAGTTTTTCAATCTTAAGTGTTCAACATACTTGAACAATGAAATTATGGAGAAATTATAAGACTTAAAAATCTAAAAAAAAGAACAAGTAAATGAAAAAATTATCATTGAACAGAAACAAGTAAGAGTAATTTTAATTTTAAAGGATAAAAACTTATCTTTTTTCAAATCTTAACATAAGACAAATTTAAATATAATTTCATCCAAAACCTAAAAATCAAGCATCAAAACAAAATGTTCCCTTTCAATGATACATATAATTATTAAAACTTTTAAAAGTATCTTATACCAAATGGTAACAATACATAATATCATGGTAATATCACTGCATAATCTAAAAATTCAACATTAGTTTCTATTTTCTATTTTACTTATAATTAAAATATCAACATTGATACATTGAATATAACATAAATTATTTTTGTAATTCATTGTTTCATTGTCGATATTCTAAAGAGATGAATTCTTCATAATTAAAACATATAATCCAACAAACATAGAAATGTCTCATAACTTCATGAAAAATGAGATGGAAGTCAAAATTTTTATTTCAAGTTACCATGCAAAAATCAATTAAATAAAAGTGTCTTAGATAGTTATTCAAAATCAACCATAGGTTCTAGCACACCATCATAATCTACATCTTCAGATGAATGGCTCGATGCAGATGAAGATGATCCATATTCTTCTCTTTCATCAACTAGTGCTCCATCTGAGTCAACATGCATGCCCACCATTTCAGAGTTCAAAAGTCTTCTAGATCTATGTCTACATTCTACAGAGTCCCATCTCAACAGTAATTGTTCTGGTAGCAATTTCTTCAAAATATTTATGGTCCGCAACCGAAGATTTCCTCTCTTTGTCAAATTGAAGTCATACAAAAGTATGTCAACATCCTCCAATTTTAAGACATCTTTGCGGCGACGATTTATATTTGTGCCCTTTCTTTTTCTGTTTCTGCCAATTCTTTTTTCCGCTACCATCTATGGCTTGTACACACCATTCAAAGGGTGGGTAGTTGTGGCATACCAATGTACATCAACAGCTGTAATCTCTTCATTTTCATTAATGACCTTTATAACCTTGGCAATCCAGAATGGATAGCTAAGTGGATCTCCATCTACTAACACTGCTATCATGCAACCCTCCTTAAGATCCTGCACAGAATCCCTGTAAAGGTCTTCCATGGCTTCACGTTGTGCATGTGATCTTTTAGAACCAATATATATTTCTCTTTCCTCTACCTATGGGGAATTAATAATAGCTTGAGGCTGTTGTTGTTCAACATTGTGTGTTTCCTGATGTTCATGTTCATTTGGCATATTTTGTGGCAAAAAAAAAGGAGTCTTCAAAAGCATATCCCCATTTATTGATCTTGAAATCATATCACTTTGATTACTGAAAAAAGACTCCCACCAAATTGAATCAGCAACATCAAAGTACTCATATGTATCTCTAATACATATTTTAATTTCCTCTAGACATTCAGAATAATTTATGTCTCTCTTCTGCCTTCGTGCATTATGGAGTTCAACAAATGATTGTAATAACAATATCTTTGATTAAAACATTGGACGCTCTGGACTGAACTTCAAAAATGCTAGACCTGATGATGGTCCCCATTCTTCAACAGTTGAATACTTCTTGCCCCATATAAGTGTTATCCCATGCATTTTTTTGATACGAAATTGATGCTGGAAGCTAATGTCATTAAGTTGTTCAATGCATTTCTCCTCACCATACGATCCAAAAATAAACCTTCGCATGTCAATAGTTTCTTCCAACACATGAAAAACAGGCTCTAGAATGGATGATTTCTTCATACATTCAATTAATGATGGCAGACTCCCAACACCTTTCCTTCTCAATGTTACTGAAAAACGACTGAACATTTGATCAATATGATCATGAGTATGCCCAACAAGAAGGAAACCAACCTTTATCTTTTTAAAAATCCCCAATTAGATGAGCATGTTTAGATACCCAAAAAGAACTTGATTTTTGTTCTCACGACTTGTGTTGTCTAATTGTAAATACAAAACTTCAGGAAGAATCCCAGACCAATGAGTAACCACATCATGGATTATAGTTATGGTCAAATTTGCATCATTGTGAATATTTGGAGTTATGAAGAAAACTCTTGGAAACATATTCTCATTAAATACCATACAACCAACCAAGTGAAACTGAATGAAATTTTCCTCCTATAATTTTTTTGGCGTGCAGACAAAATGTGGAAGAAGTGTTTTCTTTTGGTCCATACCATCAATTATCAATCCCAGATATTTATTTGGATGATCATAACACTTCTTTCGATGTTTATACAAATTTTTCCTTTCACTTGTTTGCTGATTGCAATGGTCTTGAAGTTCTTTGACAACGGAATTTGTACATAAAATAAAAGAAACATATGAATAAATATATTTTCATAGTTGATAAGTATCAAATTTTAAAAAACAATCCTTGAACACATACCTCTTTCCACCCCTTGACATTTATCTCTTTTTGCTTTAAGAGAAGCACATGTGCTGGAAATCCCCATCCTTGTCTTCTTAGGAATACGAACATTGTTGAATTCAGTTTTCCATATCCTTGTAAAATAAGAATATGTAATAAAATTACCAATTCCTTCAATAGCTTCTGCATAATCTTTGTATAACATGAATATTTATCGTCTCAAGAAATTATTTGGAATATGTATTGTGTCTTTATTTGGCATACACTCTCCATGATTTGAAAAGAATTCTTTCATCCATCTCTTAGCAGTATTTGCAAACGGCCCCACCTCCCGTTTATAACGTGCTTCTGAATAATATGTGGGATCCCTTTCCAATCTATTCTGGATTCTTGACAAACAAAAATTACCAATTGAACACAACATTTTGAACGCCTTTCTGTAAAGAAATACATTCCCAATATGATAATCATAACCTGCTAGTGTAGATTGCATGCAACCCACTAAATATGAATTTTGCATGCTTTTATTCATTGACATATAGGTTTTCCTTTTCTCCAAAACAAAGTTGAAATCAATATTTTTCAAGCAATCCCTTCGACAACATTCACTTGAAATCAAATGAATGACAAAACTTCTTTTCGTGAGATATTTTTTCCTCGCCCTTGTATAACTGGAATGCTTTGGATTGATATGAAAAGGTCTACTCCTACTCCTAAATGCAATATTTTCTTGCAACGGCTTCATCATTCCATCATCCTTTGTAAAAGTAGTTTCATCACCATTAGGAGGAATATTATCCCCATTATCATCATCCTCAACATATTTAAGAAATTCATCAACATCATTGCCTGGAAATTTTTCTTTACTATCATCAGTTGAAGAAAACATTTCACAAGAATCATCGGCACTTTTGTAACCCTTACTCAAAATAAATTCTTCACCATCTTGACCCATGCTTTCAAATTCTTCCCTCGGAGGATTCAATTCTTCATCACCATGACTGTCTTTGAAATGGTCACTTGGAGAAAATTCAATATTCAGATCTGTGCCTCTAAAATTATCATTTGCAAGAAACTCTTCATCCTCCCCTTCCTCAGTGGTGCCCTCATAATCCTTGGGATTAGGCATAAGTGGAAGCTTTGAATTTGTATTCACTAGAATTTCTTCATCCTACCCCTCCCCTTCCTCACTAAAGCTCTCATAATCCTTAGGATTAGGAATAAGTGAATGCCTTGAATCTATATTTATTGGAAATTCTTCATCCCCCCCTTCATCAGTGGTTAAATTATAATCGTTATGATTAGGATGAAGTGAAAATTTTAGCTTTGGAAATTCATCCCCGTCTTCATCAGTGGTGCTGACATAATCCTTAGGATTAGGACGAAGTGGATATTTTGACACTGCAAATTCTTCATTCCCCTCTTCCTCAGAGGTGCTAACATAATCCTTAGGATTAGGACGAAGTGCATATTTTGACTCTGCAAATTCTTCATTCCCCTCTTCATCTGTGGTGCTGACATAATCCTTAGGATTAAGACGAAGTGGAAATTTTGACTCTGGAATTTTTCTGTCCCCCTCTTCATCAGTGGTGCTTGCATAATCCTTAGGATTAGGACGGAGTGGATATTTTTACGCTGTAAATTTTTCATTTCCCTCTTCATCAGTGGTGCTAGCATAATCCTTAGGATTGGGACGAAGTGGATGTTTTGACTCTAAAACATTATCATTCCCCTCTTCATTAGTGGTGCTCGTATAATCCTTACGATTAGGAAGAATTTGATATTTTGACTCTGGAATTTTTACATCCCCCTTTTCATCAGTGGTGTTGGCATACTCCTCAGGATTAGGAAAGAGTGGATATTTTGACTCTGCAGATTCTTCATTTCCCTCTTCATTTGTTGTTCTCGCATAATCCTTAGGATTAAGCTGAAGTGGATATTCTTCATCTCCCTCTTCATCAATGGTGTCCTCATAATCCTTGGGATTAGGACAAAGTGAAACTTTTTACTGTGGAAATTCTTCATCATGACCTTCATCACTGTTGCTTTCATAATCCTTAGGATTAAGAGTAAGTGGTATAATTGGCGCTCGATTTACAGAAATTTCATTTTGTTGCGCTTCATCAATTTTGTTCTCATCATCTTTAGGATTACGATCAAGTCAATTTTTTGACTCTCTATTCATGGTGAACGAACTCCCATTATATTCATCACTCTGAATAGAGTTGTTGCGTGACGAAGATGTTGATGTTGTACAAAGAAAAACTTCGCTATCAGAAGAAACCATGGCTTTCAACAAGAATAGGTTGAATGATACAAATTCCTCTCCCACTTACAATATATAGCTTAAAGACTGAAAATTTCCCTCCAAATTTTCCCTCCAAAAAAATTCACGAAAACATTTCCCTCCAAAATTTCCCCCCAAAATATTTTGCAAAAAAATTTCCCTCCAAAATTTTCATTTCAAATATTTGATACAAATATTAGTCAAAAAATGTATTTAACATTTTTTTAATAAACTGTTTGTGTTGCAATATTTTACCTATATTTATATTCAAAATATCCACAAAATATTTCTATCATAGATGCCTTCCAAACTAAAATAATGTTTTTATTTCAATGATTTAACATTGACTAGATGTAAGTATTAACTATAATATTACTATAATATCTACATGCAAATATTAACTATAATGACTACATGTAAATATTTTAAATTTTAAATTTTAAACTTACGTTAGATTCATCTAAAATATATTAATAAATTATTGGTCTTCAAATATTTCACCATACTTTCTACTCAAAATATCCACAAAATATTCCTTGCATACATCCCTTCGAAACTAAAATAATTTTCTTATTTCAATGGTTTAAGATTGAATACATGTAAATATTTACAAAAATAACAACATATAAATATTAACTATTTAAACTATAATATTAACTATAATTAACTACATGTAAATATTTTAGATTTTAAAATTTAATCCCATGATTTTAAACTTTGAGTACATGTAAATATTAACTATGATAACTAAATGCAAATATTAACTATTTTATCTATAATATTAATTATAATTAACTACATGTAAGTATTTCATATTTTAATTTTTAATCTAAGATTATATTTGAATTATTCAACATTCAGTACATGTAAATATTAAATAAAATATTAACTATGATAACTACATGCAAATATTAAGTATTTTAACTATAGTGTGAACTATAATAAACTAAACGCAAATATTTTAAATTTGAAATTTTAATCCCACATTCGTTAAACAGTAAACCAATCAGACAATATTCGCTATATAGTAAAAATGATTGTTTTTATTCATCACATCACATCAAGTTTTCTGGTATTTGTTAGAGCAAATTTCTAGAGGTGTTGCATTGGCATTGGTAACTTCGTGGAGGCATTGCATTGGCATTGGAGGCATTCTGTTGCTATTGATAATTTTGTGGAGGTGTTGCATTGGCATTGGTAACTTCATGAAGGCATTGCATTGGCATTGGAGGCATAATTTTGTGGAGGCGTTGTGTTGGCATTGGTAACAACAGTTTTTTCCATTCCAAAGGTTAGTTTTTCTTCTATTCTATCAATTTAAAGACGATTTTTGGGACAATCTATTTTTCTATAATTTTTTGTGTCCAAAAACTATTTTTTTAAGGTTTTTAGGTTCAAAAACCATAATTTTTTTATATTTTTTTAGTGAAGAAAATGCAAAATGAACTAAACTTTTTATGGTTTTAAGGACAAAAATTTAGGTTTTTTTTTTCTTTTTTAAGACTTATAGGTTCATCTAGACAGAAAAATCCATAAAACGACCATGCACATAAAAAAAATAGTAATATTATAACATTTTTTATTATTATTTTTTTTTATCATAAATATATCAGTGATTTCATTATTTAAAATGTTTTTTTGTTTTGTTTTTGTTTGAGAATTTTTTGATTTTATATTCTATTTATTTTATTTTATTTTTTATTTTAAATCTTAGTTTTATTCTTTCTAATTTTAAATCTTCATTTTTTTTTCTCTTTATTGTTTTGTTATATATGATATTTTTATTTTTATTTTTTAATTGTATTGTTATATAGTTTTTTTTTTTAATTTATTGTATTGTTATACTAAAACAAATGTTTTTTTTTTTTTTATTATTATATTGTATTTTTTTTCTTTTAATTATATAATATTTAAAAACAAAACATAATTGTTATTTAATAAATTGTTTTTTTTTTAATATTTTGGTTATATTTTGATATTTTTAACAATTTTTTTTTTTTATTAAATAATGTTTTAATAATTATTTATTAATTATGTTATATAAAAAAAATAAAAAATAAAAAATAAAAAATAAAAAATAAAAAATAAAAAATAAATAAATATGCATCGGGCCCGGGCGACCCGGGGCACAAGCCACGACGTTTTAATTTTGTTTTTAATTTATTTATTTTAATAAAATAATTTTTAATTTTTGTTTTTTAAATTAGTTTTTTTTTGAATTTTTTTTTTTAAATTTTTTTATTTTTAATTTGTTTTAATAAAACAATAAAAAATTAATAAAAACATTGTTATATATAAAAATAATAAAAAAATTGTCATATAATATAATAAAAACATTGTTATATAATAATTGTTAAAAATTATGAAAATATAACAAATATAATTTAAAAAAAAAATAATATTAAATAATAATTATGTTTTTTTTTTAAACATTATATATTTAAAGAACAAACAATACAATATAATAAATAAGTAAATAAATAAACATTTGTTTTAATATAACAAAAAAATAAATTAAAAAAAATAAAAACTATATAAAAATACAATTAAATATATATATATATATATATAATAACATTTGTTTTTAACATTTAAATATTTATTTATTATTTTATTTTTTTTTAATAATTTAATTTATGTATAAATACAACATTATAAACAATTTAATTTTTCTTTTATTTTGTTTAATTACTTTTATTTTGTTTTGTTTATTTTTATTTAATTACTATGTAATGTGAAAATGAAATTTGTAATTTTCAAATATATTAAAAGATTATATAAATTTATAAACTTTTATATTAATTTTTTATAATTTTAAGTTTATAATTTTTTATTTAATTGCTATGTAAAGTAAAATAAATTTTTATTTTATTTTATTTTGTTTATTTTTATTCAATTGCTATGTAATGTAAAATTAAATTTTAAAATTTTAAAATATATTAAAAGATTATAAGTTTTTTTTAATAAAATCATCGTCTTAAAAAAAATAAAATTTAATTTTAACATTTGTTATAAATAGTTAGTAATTTTTTTGTTTTTTTTTTTAATATTAAACAAAAACTGAAGATTGAAAATAATAGTTTATTTCTTTTAAATTGTTTTATACAATTTAAACACATTTTTTAATTTTTTATAAAATGTATTCAAAACATATTATATAGATAGATATACATATGAGTTATAATATTTTGTTTTTAAATGAAATTTTTTATAGTTAATTTTACTTCTTTAATTTCAAGCTATTTAGTTTTAGAAATAAATTTTGTTTATTAAATTTATTTTATCCGCATTATTCTTCCATTATATATATATATATATATATATATATATATATATATATTATCTGGAAAATGGCATCAAAAAAGATTTCTATGAATGTTTCTGCGCCTAGGGCAGTAGCTCCCAAATCTACAGCTGCAGCGCGGTGCACTATGAATACAACTCCCAAATCTAAAGTTGCAGCTAGATGCACAATGGAAACTGTTGGACGCAATAAGGACATTGTTGCACACACTAATAAAAGTCAAGCAAGTGGGGCACCAGGTTCATTAAAGCTTATTTCTGATTGGAAGAACGCCGAGGAAATAGATAAAACCGATTTCTCATGGTATCTTGAAGACAATGAAACGGAGGCTGATATACACATCTATCTGATTTGTGGTATGATTGACTTAAATGAGCCATATGATGTGATGGGCAGAGTACGAGACATATGTATGGTCCCGAATAGAAACACTATTTATGTTCTTGCAAGGAAGGCTCAGAAACGTGAGAAGGTTAGATATCGTCTATCAATCGTCAAGTATGACACAAATGAAATATCTTCAAAATTTTCTGAAGAAATATCAAGCAACATTGCAAATAACATTGTAAGTATGCTAATTTTTATTTCCTCTATGCATTATTGTAAGGATGATTCAATTTTTTATAAATTATTGATCATTGACATGTTTTATTTTGTTTCATAGGATTTTGTTCCGAGGCTTCTAAACATGTTTGAAGGTATTTATATGTTGGTGCCAAATTTTATGGATGTGATCAAAACTTTCAACAAAGACAAAGAAGAGGAAAGGAGATTGAAGAAAAGAGAAATAGCTCGTGACACTGCAACAATACAAAGAGGGGATCAACCAAGAGTCACTAAGGTGGGTCAATCTAGTAAACTTAAACATGTTTCTTTTGAAGGTGTCGAACATGAAACAAAAAATTATGATAGAATTAATGAGGAGGATATTAGAACTGTTGTGCAAAAGGAGAAAACAGATCAGACACCAAAAATAAAAATTGCCAAAGATGTCTCTCTTTTACCTCATGAAGGAGAGCTTGTTTATAAAACCACTGATATGTTATCCAATAAGATTAGGAAATCAAATATTGGTGAACCTGTAAAGGTCGTGAGCAGCAATGAAGAAAAAATTGAAAGCTCTCACGGAAGCAGAGAAATCGTAACACCAGGTGCTGAGTTAGAGGATGGCATTATTAAAACAAAACAAAATGCTATTCGACAAGAGTTGAGGAAGAATAAATTAATTCTTGGTGGCCAAACATTTGAGCTTAATGTTAAGCAATTTTATGGCCCAGATGAAGGACAATCTCAATATCAAATTAAAAAGGCCCATCACCTACATGTACATAATCTGAAAACATTGTTCAGGTTCAATCCATATGCACATGTGGTGGATTATGTGGTTCTTGTCGATCCATGTCAGGTTCCCAACAAACAAGAATTTGACAAGCCAAAATGTTTTGATTATAAATATTATGTAATTGGATGGAACCATTCGATAAAGGCTAAGAGACAATTGATTGCAGAATATCCCAATAACTGTCTTTTTCAAACAGTGAAATGCATCATTTACGTTGGCTTAACATAAATGGAATCAAAGTTATTGACATGGGATCATAATGTAGATAATGAGTATAGAATGAAAATGACTTTGATCCAAAGGGTCAGATTTATTCATAATGAATTCATATAAAAATGTGGTGGGAATAAGACACAAGTTAGTGTAGCATTTTGAAAGGAATGTTTAATGGAAACAGGTTATCAAATTGATGAAAAAAAAAGCAAAAGATGGAAAATTGAATACAAATCTTTTTAGAGGCACAGATAATATTTTTCAGTTGGCATTTAGAACTGGCGAGGTATGGGATTTGATTGATGAGATTTTTGATGAGTGGGAGAATATTTCCATAAAAAAATCAAAAGGTTAGAAAGAGTAAACCCATAATATGTACCAAAAGTAAGGGGGGTCCTGAAATGAAGCAGATTTTAGAGGATATGACTATCACACCTTGGAGAACAATGCAAGGTGTGAAGGATGATGAATTAGTCAAATCAGTATTAGCCCATGTGAAGTCGGGTGAATTATCAATGGAAGAAATGTGTGCATAATTTCAAAAGTAAATTTCTTGAATTATTTCTTATTTTTCTTTGATTATAATTTTCTTTTAAATAAAACATAATGATGTTGGTAGAATTTTTTATATATGTTAGTATATTAACGCTTTTAACTTGATTTATTCAGTCAGAAATTTTTTATGAAAATACAAGAACACATGGTTCAAATGTTGAATGAAGACAGTTGGGATGATGTTGTACGCAACTACCCAGAAGCAAGTTCTACATCAACAATAAAAGAGTTTTATATTGCATTCAATAAGGTATGTTGATTTATAAATTCATTTTATTCATATTTAACCTATTTTTATTTTATTACTTACACACACACACACACACACACAGATATATATATATATATATATATATATATATATAAAGATGTCGAAGAAGGATGGAAATGGAGTACCAGATACTTTCAAAAGCTTTATTGAAAAAATTAAGATGGATAACATGAGAAGGAAGCGTCTTATGAATGTTGAACTTGATCCTACTCTTAATCATTACATTTTCAATGGGCTCGACAGTGTCCAATATCAAATAATACAAGGTGACTCTGAAGACATCGCATCACTAATACCTAAAAGGGAATATGGCTTAGTTATTGCAAATATTCCTCATGGTTTCAATTTCCCAGACATTGAATATGATAGAGAACCATATACTTATCAAGCTTTTAGTAAAGTGGTTACGGGTTTTCAAGAAGTGACAACATCACCACTTTGTCGATTTGTGACATTTCATTCAGACACACAGTTTCCAATGTTATTAACAAGCTTCAAGGGTAAAGCAAACTCAAGGATGCAACTTACATGGTAAGATTTTGAAATTGTATGTTTGATTCCTCCTAAATTTTTGTATTCATGTAAAATTTAATTGAACTTTTACTATGTTATGTTACAGACAAAAGTAAAATATTTTTTCTTTCCAAGATCATCCTATTATAAATGATTGTGAGTTCATCCATGTTGAATGTTGGACAAAATACGATAGCTATAAGCATATTATTATGAATCGAGTAGATGGGAAGAGTCATAGTCAAGTATTGGTTTATGATGCAGTTGTAAGAAAAATAACATATGAGGATAAAGATGCAAAAGGAGATATAGTTAACATTTATCAAAAACCACAAGCATTGATTAACTATCTTATAGACCTATGTTAAAATGAAGGAGAATGGGTTTTGGATTTATTCTCAGGTTCAAGTAAGTTTTATCATACAAATTTAATTTTAAATATTGTCTTTTTTACTTTTTATGTCTCCATACTAATTTTTTTACTTTTTTTTTTTTTGTGCTTGATGATTAGGTACAACACTAGCATGTTGCCTACTAAAAGGAAAAAATTGCATTGCCATTGAGAAAGACCCAGTTCAATGCAAATTTATTCAACAAAGAATTAATGCTCTTAAATTCCTTCCAGATGCAAAGAAAGAAGTTGGTTTGAGGAACAGAGATTTTAATGAATCACGTGTGGCCAAAAAAGAAAAGGAACCTCAACCACCATTATATGGAATGATTGGAAAGGGACACTTTGGAAGATTTGCTGACATGAAAGATCCATTATAAGATGACAATGATCAAAATGAAGAAGAAAATGTTGCGGAAGAAGCCATCAATGTTGTTCTAGATGATGTTGAAGATGTATTAGTTGATATTGTTGATGATGTTTAAGTTATGCTTGCAAACAAAGCTTATTTTCGAGAACTATTAATCAGTTTTACTTGTAATGTTTAGACTTTGATATTTTATGAGAACAACCTTTTTTTTTTTGCAAAAAACATGTGATTGCTATTATTTTTTTACATAAAATTCAATAAAAATGTTATTTTCTTAAGTTTTTTATTAATATTCTCCCAAAAAATTAGTTTATTTAACATGTTTTTTCCAACAAAAAGTCTGTAAAAGTGTATTTTTTGCATTGTATTTATATTTAAAAATTGTATTTTTTTGTCATATGGTTCAAAATATTGGTTTTTTAGCGACAATTTTTTGATGTGCATTGAAAAATTATTTTACAATACATAAACATGTAGAAAATATAAACTTTAGAATATTGACCCTTTTTCCATCTTTTATCTATGTGAAAAAGTGAAGATATCATTACAAGTTTTTATTTAAAAAAAAAAGAAAAAAAAATATTTTTAAAACAGAAGTACATAAATGCACTTAAAAATAAACATCTCATAGAAGAAGAAGACATTAGAAAATCTATAGTGTCAAAATCAATCCTATAAAAAAACATTGGTGATGATACACCACCACTATTCAAAATCGACATAAAAAACATCACATAAAAAAAAACAAAAAAATAATAATAATAATAATAATAAAAAACAAAATGAAAAAAACTTAAAGTGCCAAAAACATGCTCAAAATTTTTTTTCTTGATTCTGCATCGCCACTTTTTCAAAATCAGGTGTTTTTCTTAATACTTCAAAAAGTAGGTAACAATGAGGTTACCTATCTCATTAGTAACATTGTTTGGCTTGGATGGTAATCGAAACTTCTATTATTAAGAAACTTCAGGCTTGTGGAGGATGGAAATTAAGGACGACTTATTTTTTGGCGAGGCTTGGACTAGAGGATTATTTCCTTTCTCTATTGATTTAGGAGCATTTAAGGGAGGGTACTTCTCATTTTAATCCTGCATTATAGATATTTTCCTATAATATCTAAGATCATATTTACTATGTAGTTGAGGCTTCATGAAATCAATAAACTGTCTACAACAGTTGTCAATCTCACCATCATCCATTGGGGTATCTAAATTATCCTGTTCTTCCTCATGTGCTTTGACTTCATATTCCTCTTCAGAAAAATAAGAGAATTGGTTCTCTTTAAATTCCATGGTTTCTTTGGCATGTTCCTCTAGATCATCTTCCAAATACAAAGGAGTTTGACTTTGACCTCATTTCTCTTTTCTCTCCCTTTGCAGTCTCCTATACCAGGGATTGAAACTTTGGTTAGAAGTTGGTTGCCTTTGTCGAGGAGGTTTTTCTTTCCTAAATCTAGTTTCACAAGCTTGTTATACATATTTCTTATCATTTTTTTCATTTCCTGAAGTCTATGCTCTTGAGTTTCCTTTCCATGGTTTGAGTAACTAGCTTCCTCTTTTCCCCTTCTCCTATATCCATGATCAATTATTCATCTCCACTTCCCAGTGGAGGTGAAATTCACTTCAACTTATAAATCATATATTTGAATCTGGTATAAAGTACGATACATCTTTTCTCTCAAATTGAAACCAAATTTTAGTTCAAAATCCCTAACAACGACCACTTTAGCAGAAATCTGTGAAGGTTTGATTTCAGCAGATACGCTATTGTACAATTTGTTAAACCTTTTTATGAACTCTGACACATCTTCATTATGTTTTTTTTTTTTTTATTCCATTTAATTCAATGATGATATACCCATGATCCTTTTTCTCTCCCCATTTTGGCATGAAATAATTCTCCATCTCCTCCTAGGTAGTGATCGAAGAATTTGGAAGGTATTTGAACCACATCTAGGTGTTCTACATTTATATTTTCCATAAATGCACAAAAATTTTCTATATGCCTCTGTGTTTAGATATCATCTTTCTCCGGTCAATCTTGTAAAGAAATTAAGATAGCATTGTATCATAACATTCAAGGGTTGTGGCAAGTCCAGTGGATCATATTTGTTTAGGAAATTTTTTTGGATATCCATAATGAGAAAGGGAGGTGGTAGACGATATATGACAGGGCCTTGCTGAGATATTATCTGAGTTGCAACTAACTAGATCTGGGTTGGGAAACTATTTACACTATGTGTGCGAATGTTTGTGAGGATGCCTTTAATTTTTTCAATTTCAGGGAAGGGATGAAATGAGAAAGAGGGTGAACTAATATAAGTTTCTTCGTTTTTTACTCTTTAAGAGAACATACTAAATGGTAGACCACGTTTCTCCAGATATTCCAAAACTTTGGAGGGAAACTCAGAGCCATTTATCACAGCTTTATGAGAGCTAGAAGAAGATAATTTTAGAAAATAGGTCATAGGAATTGGAGTGGTATGGGTTCTTTCTTTCCAGATCATCCTATATATTATCCTTAAAGGGTCAAACATAGAATTAATTCTCTATTATGAAGTATCAAAGAGATTTTGTGGCCTTTTGAAATCCAGGATGGACAAAATGATATTTAGACAGTGGAGTCTCCAACGTGAGAGATATTCAATGCATGCCCATTTCTACTCACCTTATAAAAGGATGTAAAAATTTCGTACCTAGGGAAAAAATTTTGATTCGTCCCAGGCAACGGTGCCAGAATATGTTGTAGATCCTAGAGACAACCCCTAGGTTGAGGAGAGAGCAGTGCCTCAGACATATTGATGAGTGATTTAGAGATTTGCTGGGAATTTCTATCACACTTAGTATTTAATATATTTGAGAGGAAATTGATTCAAAACCTTCCTTAAGAGGGTAAATACAAATACATATGAAAATATTACTCATTGAATCATTAATATCAGACTCATTGCAACCAACATGACATGAACCGACAAATTATCATTTGTTTGTAGTATATTGGATAGAGGAATTGAGAAGGAGAGAAAATCAATACACAAGGATTATACTAAGAATCTGGTGCATCAAAGTCCAACATGGAATGGATGATACAAACATTTGAATGAAATGCTAAGATACATGAAGAGAATTTTAAGGATTAAATTTTATTTCAATATAGGAATTTTTAATCAACATTAGACTTGGATGAATCCATAAATTCATGAAAACATATACAACAACCACTATTAAATGTAATATGAGAATAATAGTGATAAATTATGGAATTAACACGGAAAATAATACATACCACAAATTCATTTGAGCCAAAATATCCAAAAAATTTCATTAATATTCCATAGAGCATACATTCCATTGATAGTTTACAGAACTTCTCTCTTGGAAAAGAATTACAAACCCTTGGTTTTGTATCATAATATTTTTTTTATAGGGCCTCAGAGGGAGAACATGTTACAAAATATTCTTTTTTTTTTTTTTACAGTGAACCATCATAGAAAAAATATCAGCGTGCTACGTGGCACAATTGTACTAATCGAAATCTTACTAACTAACATGGTTTCTTCTGAAATATAATATTTAATTAAACGTAAAATAAAAATGTCATGATTTACATAATCAACAATATCCTTATACATTATAAACAAGTTGTGGAGGCAGCGTAGATAGTTTCATAATCTTTAGCATGGGAGGATTGACAAACTGCTTGCATATTTTCCAAAGCACTAGAGTTGGCAGCGGAGACTGGAAGAACTGATGATAGGCGATTTTGAGATTCGTGAGACTTGTGTAGTTCAACCTAGGGAAGAACAAGGTATTTACCAACCCCAACAACTAAAATTCCCTCTTTAGGTAATTAACTACAGTCTTACTCTTAGAGTGGAAGTATTCTCATGAGAGGAATTAACCTTAATTTTGGCCTCCACTAGTATTTGACAATATTTCTCCCACTAGATCAACACTCGCACAAAGTCCCAACAACTGGGAAATCTCTCTCTGAAAATCCCCTCAAAATCCCATTGAAATCAACCACATATTTTAGTACACCATGCCTAGGCACTCCTTAGAACTGACTCTAAATTCCTCCATCTAGACCACTTCAGACATTTCCATCATGGAAGATACTCTATCAACCACATATATGGGCGTCAATTCACTGAGTGGCCTTTCATTCACAAACTGAATGAACTCTTTGGACATATGGAAGTTGTTTTCACCATCTTCCTTCAGAGATAGGATGAAGAAATCATAATCCTTGATTATAATCGTTTGTTCATCCAAAAAATTTATGTACTCCCATTTTTTCTCATCTCTACTATGATCCCATCCTAGATAATTTTCCTAGCTTGTAGTAGAGATATGTTTCCTTTCAGCTTACCTTTTATCTGAGATCTCTCTTGGTTTGTTGGTTGTAGGTTCTTACTGATGATGTCTGCATTGGTCCTGACAGTGTAAAGTTGGTTTTCCTTTTGTGCTAGGCTTCTCTAGGCAGTATCAAAATAATTCTTCACCCTTTTAAGCTCCCCTTCTTAAAGTTTCATTTCGGGAAGGGCTTTAGTGATATATTTTGTGGGGTTTTGGGGATTTTCAGATATAATTACTACATAGATATGCATGTATTACATAGATATGCATGTACTTCCCCTCTTGGATGCTCTTGTCCTTCTGTCAAGAATTGTATCTTCTTTGAGCTCATCCAGAAATTTTGGCGAGAAATATTCAATAGAAGGTAGCTGAACATCACTTCCTTGATCATCAATCAAAGGTGACTCATACAAGCGTAAGTTTTCAACATTAACAACTGAATACATTTGCATGTAAGAAGGCAAGTCAAGTTGGAATTCATTGTTACCAACTTGTTTGATGATCTTGAAAGGACCATAGCGAATGGGTTTGAGATTTTTACCTTCCCCTTGCATCTTTATTTGCTAATGTAGAACCATACCTCATCTCCCTCTTGAAACTTGTGATCAACTCGATGTTTGTCATGCCTCTCTTTGTATTTTCTTTGACTTTTCTCAAGCTGTTCTTAAACTTTTTGATGTATAATATGAATTTTCTCAATGAAATTTCGAGCGTTATCAATTTCACTATGGCCATCAATTGCAACATCCTTCCCAAAGATGAATTCTAATGACGATTTTGGAAAATGCCCAAAGGATACTTCAAAAGGTGAGGTTTCTGTTGAAGAGTGATTTGCTAGGTTGTAAGCATGTTGAATGTAATGCAGTTGTTCATCCCACAACTTAGGATGTTTGCTTCAATATCCTTTCAATAGATGCACAACTGTTTAGCTCACTATCTCGGTTTTTCCATCTATTTTTGGATGAAAAGAAGTACTTGTTTTCAACTTTGTGTCCATCATTCTCCATAGATTTGACCAAAATTCCCAATGAACCTAAAATCCTTGTCACTAACAATAGAATTTGGAACCAAAATGAACCCAAACATGTTGAAAATAAAATTCAACAGTTTTTCAACAGTAATGGTTTTCTTACGTGGCATAAGTATACACATTTTACTGAATCTATCCACAACTACATAAAGATAATTATGTTGTTTTCTAGACATAGGTAGACCTCCAAAAAAGTCCATGGAGACACTCTCCCATTTCCTTGATGGTACCAGTAGTGGTGTGTACAACCCAAGCTTCCTATTACTAGGCTTACATGTTGGACACATAAAATAACGTCTTATAAAACGTGACGCACTATCTATCATGCGAGGCCAATAACAATACCTTTGTAGATGTGCCACTATTTTTCTTACCCCGAAGTGTCTAGCAATAAGAGATGAATGAGCCTCTCTCATGAAACTTAGCCTGTCTCCTTGTGGAATACATAGCTTGCCCAAATGAAATAGAAAATTTTTATGCATTTGATAATATTTTTCTTCAACTTGATTCCCTTCGCTCAAACTAGTATACACATCTTGAAAATCGATGTCATGTGCATATTTTTCTATGTAACTCTCATGTACAACCGAATATTTTTGATTAAAGTAGAAGCACTAATGATTGGTCTTGAAAGCATATCTACAACTTTATTGAAAATACCTTTCTTGTACCTTATAACCAAGTGAAACTGTTGAATAAATCCCATCCACCTGAAATGTCTTGATTGCTGCAATTTTGTTTATGACTGCAAGTACTATAATGGTTGGTGATCGGTATGTACAATAGTCTCTTTACCCATTAAGTAGTGTTTCCACTTATTGAAACTGTGTACCAACACATATAGTTCTTTTCCATATGTAGGATAATTAATGACAACACCATTAAAAGTTTCATAATGAAATGCGATAGGCTTACCATGCTGCAAAAGTATTGGGCCCATGGCATAATCACTACCATCGGTTTGAATCTCGAATGGTTTTCTAAAATTGGGTAATGCAAGGACTAGAGATGAAATTATCTTTTATTTTAAAGCTTCAAAATTGTGTTGTTGTTTGCCTCCCCATTGGATGCCTTTCTTCACACTTTTCAGTGCATGCATAGGAGTTGCAGTGGAAGAAACGTTAGCGATAAACTTCCTCCAATATTGAATTGCACCTAAGAAACTTATTACCTCGGTTACTATTTTGGGTGTGGGCCAATTCACAATGGCCTCCACTTTAGAAGGATCAATCCTCAATTCTCCTCCCCCTACAATGTGTCCCAAATAGACCAAAGAAGTCTTTCCAAACTCACACTTTGACATCTTAAGAAACAATTTCTCTTTCTTCAAAATACCAAGCACTCTATTCACATGCAAGACATGATCTTCTCTTGTTTTTCTTAAAATTAATATGTCATATAAGTAAAAAATAACAAAGCCATCAAGCAATGGTCTCAAAAAATTATCAATCAATCGCATGAATTTTTCCAGTGCATTACACAAACCAAACGACATCACTAGCCACTCATAGAGTCCTTGTTTGGTTTTGAATGCATTTTTCCATATATCGCTTTTTGTAATTCTTACTTGATGATATCCACTTCATAAATCTAACTTAGTGAAAAAAATTTCTTCTTTCATCTGATCAATAAAATCAGCTATTCTTGGGAGTGGGTAACGATTTTTTACCATAATCTTGTTCAAAGCTCAAAAATCTACACACATGCACCAAGTCCCATCTTTCTTTGGTATCAAGACTATGGGTGAACTGCATGGCAAGGTGCTTGTCATTATGATGCCTTTATCCAACATCTCTTTAATTTTCCTCTTTATTTCAACATTCTCCATTATCGACATGTGATACATATCGATTTTTGGAAGAGGACAATCTTGTTGCAACTGAATCTTGTTGAATTTCCCTTTTTGGAGGCAATCCTGTTAGCTCCTAAAACATATCATGATGTACATTAACCACATCATATAAATCTGATTTCAACTTAGGATCACATCCTTCAAATGATTCATGATGAATATCAGCTTTAGGCTTAAACATAAGAAGAACAAAATTCTTACATGAATTTACCAGCCTCTTTACCTGTCCAGCATTTAACGTTTGTCTTCTTGCGATGTGATCTAACAAGGAATTCCTTGCCATATTTGAATAAATGATACTTTTTCTCATGGCGATGGAAGATCGATTTCCTATCATACAAATAAGGACTCTCTAATAAAATACCAATGATACCAAGTGGAACCACATCTAATTCAATTGTGTCAACAAAACTTGTAGTGATTTCAAACCACAATATACATTTCTTTGAAACCTGTAGATTTGTATCCTTACAAATCCAACTTAATGGATATGGTTTTGGATGTGGTATGGTCTCAAGGTTAAGTTTCTTGACCAAATCTTCAGATATTAATTTTTCTTGTGAACCACTGTCAAAATATCTGTCAATCTTTGTATGCTTGGATATGAACCTCACATGAAATAATTCTATTATTTCTTCTTCATTTGGAGTTTTTATGTGACAGTTTAATGTACTGGTACTCAGTTTAGTTCAATTTATTTTCCCTTCATGTTATTCAATCCCATGGCTGTAATTTTAGATTCATCACCTGAATCAAATCCTAAAACATATTGAGCTATAGCAGTAGTTTTATGTTTCCCTTTGTTATTGGGTTTCTTTGGCCTTAATTTAGGATGTAATTTCCAACGATGAGTTTCATCATGGCCTTCTTTTGAACAATGTTTACAAACCAATTTTTCTCCCTCTTTCTTAATAGATGCATTATTTTTGTTTTTACCTTTTGAGGTCTTTTTCTTTACTTTACCCTTAAAATGTTTCTTCCTACCCTCTTCAGAAATTTTCTTCCCTCTAGCTTATAGATGTGTGGCCTGAACACAAACTTCATCTAGACTGGTGGGGTTAAACATGAGAATAGTATGTTTTAGGTAGCTATGTAAGCTTCCTATGTACTTGAGCAAAGTATCTTATTTGTGCAAATCCACCCCTAATAAGAGAGCTCTTCTCCTAAATTATTGGGTGTATTCTTGCACATTTTGTCCCTTTAATTGCCTAAAGTCCTGCCAGTTCATGATGGCTTTTTTCATATGAGCTAATGGATAAAAATGTTGTTTTATAGCAATAATGAAATTTGACCATGATAGAATAATCTTACCATGTTTCTTGATTTCCTCCTTTGTCTTGGCTTCCCACCAAACAAGTGCTACACCTTCCATTCTCAATGAAGCTAATTGAATTTTGGTATCATCATCTTCAAGGTTTTGTATTCTCAAATATACCTCCAATTTCCTAATCCAATTATCAATATTTTCTACATTGACTTCACCATTAAAAATTGTCAGTTGAAACTTAATATCAAGTTTTAAAAAATTACTTTTACTAGTGCTCTTTGACTTGTGTGGCTAATGTACTGAAGAAGAAGTAGAGGATGACGATGATGAGGGTGAGGATGATGACTCATCATTGCCTCCATTTCCTCCATTTACCTTCTTTGACTTATCTTCATCATGGTGACCTCCTGAAAATCATTTTCCTTCTTTGTGAATTTTAGATCCTTCTCCTTCCAGTCTCTCATTCCTTTCTTGATAAAGGATTCTAACCATCTCAGTCATGTCAAGAAATGCTTTCCTGAACACCTTTTTTTCCTCGTTAGGGTCAACTTCTTCATTTTTTTTTCCTACCTCATGAGGCATGTTTAAGTGAACTTTTGCTTCTTTAGGAGGTGAAATAGGTGGTGGAGATTGTGGAAATATTGCTTTCCTTTGTTGTGGATCCTTTTGAGACCCTTCTGCTTCCACCAATTTGCCTTCTCCTATTTTGAGCTTGAGCCTTGTAAGCATCTAAAACTTGCAAATAGTTAAACAATTATTTTCACTAAACAACACCAGCGAATAAACTCTATCTCTGATACCAATCTGATCTGAAATGAATGTATTAGTTTTGTTGTGCTAAGTGTCTTTTCAGTTTAAAAGCATGTGCATAATTAGTTCATTAGTTTGCATAGGGATTGAGATGTTTGTCCATCAATTGTAGATGATTTTTAGTGAATTAGAAGCATGAAATAAGCATAAATAACACTGAACAATAGTGTAAAAAGGGGAAATAAGTCACCACATCAAATTTACACAACAAACATGATGAAGTAGTTCACCCCTCCAGGGCTACATCTGCTGGTCTAGCTCCCAATGGCATGTCCATCTTTCATTATGCTCAAAAATTTTCTATTACATGTAGTTATAGTGATGTAATGGTTTCTTTCTCTGCACCAATGGCTCTAGAATGCTCCAAGTAGTCAAAAATGATTCTTCATTCACTCAAAATGGGTGAAAATTGAATCTCCTACTCTTTTTCCCAGTTTCATCTCGAAAAGCTCCACTAAAAGTGGAGAACTCCACTTAACTGGAGTTAAATTAGGCAGAGGTCACCAATTTAGGCGCGCCTGCCAAACTGCTGAGCGACTTGACCATGACAATAAATCTTTGCAGTTGGGGTGGCCACATGCTAGCCCAAAAACCATGGGTTACTAACCGTAACTATCAGCGGAACTCTCTTTTAGACCTGTGGTGGAAAACTTGAAATTTGGTTGAGGTTGACGGGTTACATAAATCGTGCGGAGGTGGTTAGCTAATGGTTGCAATGTGATATCCTTGGAGAATTTTCAGCGGATTGAACTATCAGGTTAACGTATAGACCGCGACGGTGGATTTTATCATTACGTTGCCATGTGACTACTCCAGGGAACCGCTGGCTGGTTGGGACAGCCAGCGGTTCCCAACTCCCATATGCCAATACATTAAACCAAAAATATATCCTGCGACCTTAGAGGTTAATTCACAATGTATAGCTTGAGTGGTAAACCACGCGCGTGCCCAGTAGGAGGTCTCGAGGTCAAGCCCTGTGGACTCTCAACAAAATTTTACCACACCATTTCACAGACATGTGGCAGCCTCAGGGCTAGCCACGTGGCACCCTTTAGTTGGCCCATCCAAACTCATTCGACCAATAAAACAAGGACACTTGTCAACCCACAGCTGGTTCTGAGGAAGGAATATTCCTTAGAATATTCCCTTATGCTAAGTGTGCATCCCTTTTTTCTGACTATGCATCCTAGTCAAACCTGGTCAGACTGTCATAAATTTACCTGTTTGGCATTTCAATCAGAACGCAATATATCCCTCATAGGACATCAGTTTTTTGAACTATTTGCGGTGTCGAAATCAGGAAGACGCGATCTACGCAACCATCTTAGTTTCAACCCAATACTGTAACTTTGAATTTTGAGAAAAATTTATGAACTCTTGATCACCCTATCATCCATCTGATGGCGCATGATATATTTCACACCACCTCCAACTTCCAAAGGTTAATGTCAGGAGGGGAGGGGGGTGTCCGAAATGGTCAGTTTTTGAAACCACCTACGGTGCAACGTGTTAGCTTGCAACGATTTCACCCCCCCCCCCCCCCCCCCTCGTGTCCAATACCATAAATCGGACAGAACCCCCTCTGAAATCGGGTCTCCCATTTTTTAATTCAAACATAACATGGGATTTTGCGGGGAAAATACAAGTATGGCATCTTCAATTTTTCCAAGAACTTCATGTCAAAGAGAAATGCACACATAGCATGACTAGTCATTCCGTAACGAGTAGTGGAAGCTATGAGAACATGGAGTTTAGGTTTTCAACAACAATTGGAATCAAGTAATGAAAGTGAGATTGCCCACCTGTTCACAACCATTCCTCACCACCCCATTTTGAAGATTCCCAAATTTTGCCTCTATGGCCAACGAAGTTGTTTTATTTTACTGTTTGATTATGATGTTTTTCTTGTGAAATATCGATTTCCCCTGATTCTGTTTTGATTTTCTGTTTACAGTAGTGATTTCTTGATGCACGCTTAGTATGTTAGTTAGGATATTATGATTTCACATGTACGGGTCGATCATGGGAATTTGATTCAATCGTAAACCATCAGAGGAACTCTATATGTAGAGAGTTTAGAGATGAAACAAAGGTTATGACTTTTGGAGAAATTTTGTTGTAGTTATGTGCTATTGTGCTCTTTATGCTCTGAGATACATATTTGGGAGAGTTGTTTTGAATATAATATGATATAGAGAGTTGTTTACTTGGATTCCAGATGGAGAAATGAGTAGTATGTATCTGTGTTCTCTTGTTTATTTGAAATCTCCTATCTATGTATAATCATCTCTCATGTTCTGCTGCTTTGATGATTCATGTAATGTAGCTACCGGTGGTATGCATTTTTATTCATGAATTCATTTATTTATAATGCTCATGTATTAAACTTGTCGCGCTTCCTTAATTCGCACTCCATGAATCTCTACTATTGGTCATATTCCAATTACATTCATTTTCTTTGAGTTCACAAGAGACATATTCTTAAGAATTTTAAGCCTGTCTCTTGTGGATTCCTCCTCCATTCCTCCTCATCACCTTTTCATATTTTGAAAGCCTCTTCTCATTGTTTCATACTTGGCCCATTTGAAATCAATCCAACCATATAGCCTCCTGATCCCTCTCACAGTATAGGGTAACTCACATGAATCGGACTCCTAGGACTTCTCCATTCCTGAACCAACAAAACCATTATTTCTCTTGATCCATATTCTGTCAGAGGCATCGTTATAATTTTCTACTTTTAACCTCTGATTTAAGATTTCCTAGGCATTGGTATTTTGAAACTCAAGGTTGTCTCTAGGAGCTACAACATATTTTTGGCGTCGTTGTCGGGGATACGAATTTGAAAATATTTTCCCTAGGGTACGACATTATCTTCACCCTTCAATCAGGTGAGAATGAAGGGTTGAGAGTTGCATAGCCCTCACCTTGGCAGCTCCACTATTATCAAAGTTAAAATCAGTTGTAAACCTGGCTTACACAAGGCCTCATACTCGATTAGATACTTCCCAGCAGAGAACCCCTTCGGTATCTGATTTCAAAAATATCATACTTAAGAGAATCTGGAAGGAGAAGCAACCCAGCCAGGTTGATCTAACCTCCTTTTCTCTAGATGATTCACCTTCCTCATCTTAGAAAGCTGACATATACAACCCTGGTTCCACATCCCCTGTACTTGAGTATCCTTTAGAAACCTCTACTTTAGCCAGTTCAGCCATAAAATATGAAGCTAAATCCACTGATACTTTTGTGCCTCCCTTGCACCCTACTCCCGAGGCTGAAGAAGTCAAAGAAGTTGTAGCACTCCAAAGCTATTTACATATAAATATCCAAACCTCTACTAAACATATACTTGTTATACCACAACCAAATCATCCTCATAACTTACCACCACCACCCCTCATGGTTGTACCTAGTTTCCTCCTCAACAGATATGCTCCATTAGATTTACCTCATGTACTGAATGACATGCTGCAAGATTATCTAAAGCTCCTGCCTCGGTTCACTGGGGAAGACAAAAATTATGCACAAAGACATATTGAAAACTTTTGAGCCTTTGCTGAGAATGTGAATGTAGAGAACTTAGATGTGGTGTTAAGGCTTTTTGTCCAATCCTTGGATGGAGAAGCCCAAAAATGGTTCAAGTCTCTACCGTTAACATAGTCACCACTTGGGAAGAAATGGAGAATTTATTCACACTATAATGGGGAGAAAAGAGGGATTATGGATGCATTCTCACAATGCTCTTAAAAAGAGACACAATGAGTATGTAAAAAAATTCATAAAGAGGTTCAATAAGCTCTATAATAATCTCTCTACCGAAATAAAACCTCCTCAAGCAACTGCTGAGGTGGTCTTCGTAGGAGCTTTTTAATCAGAGTGTGGGTCCACCCTTAGAGAAATAAAATCTATATCTTTGGATTAGATCCAGACTGATGCATTGGAGGTAGAAGAAAAATTTTATTCTACTAGTAAATTCAAAGGGAAGACAAAGTATGAAGCCTGACGAAAAAACAGGGACGAGGCTTCTACTTCTAATCAGGAGAGGGAATTACAGGAGTATAGAATTGAAAAATTGAATAAGTTGATCAAGAACCTCTCAAATAAGTTGGTTAAGCTTTGTTGGGAAAAATACTGAGAGGGGGGGGTGAATCATTATTTAGGGCAAACTGAAACTTTTTACTTTTTCATGCTCTAAAACCCATACGCTACTTTGCTGAAGACAACTAGCATATACATGCGGATATCCTTCATAAAACTCGCGTATACACAAAGATCTAATTATGCCATTAGTTCTTCACTTATATCATTCCATCATTCATTCATTAGATGTTCTATAAACAGTAAACATGTGCAGTAAGACCAGAATAAACCATCACACAAAGCATCACACATGAACACCAGGATTTTTTTAGGCTGGGAAACCCAAGTCGGGGAGAAAACCACCGGCTAGCAGTTCCTCGGCCCTTCAATATTTTATTATAGAAAAACATCTTACAACATATTGTGTTGGTGCGGACTCTACCGGCACGCAGGGGCACCCACACGCTCGTTTACCAGCCTCTCCTGGAAGGGAGCTACAACCCCTTGCTCTCATTTACCAGCCTCACCTGGAAGGGAGCTACAACCCCCTGACTGAAGGCTACAACCCTCAGCACCACCTTGGACCACGTTTCATCAATTTTCACACTGGATCCAACCACTTCAATAGAACACAACTTGCAGGCCACAATTCATCATATTTCCAGACCGAACCCTTTCCATACTTTTAAGCACGAACACAACCATGGAAACGAGATACATATAACTCAACGACGGATATCGGTAAATCGTGAGCAGTTAGACATTTCTTACCACGGACTTGACCCTAGTTTGCATACGCGCTTTCCTTTCTCTGATGTCACGTATATACGCGCTTCCTTCCATAGAAACCGGCGTATACTTCAGTACAAATTATAGAGCCAATTTTATTGCGGATATGCGCTTTCAGCGAAGCCGCGTATATATGCGCTTCCTCTGCGGCGAACTAGCATATAGATCTTCAACCATTACAGAGCAGCATACTTCTTCAGATCAGATATTCAGTTCAGATTTACCCTTTTTTCTTCAGATAGATGTTCGCCTCATCTCAGATCTAAGCATTCCATAAACAGATCTAGCAGATACAAATATATTCCAGATCTAGATTCCCTTCTTCATCATTTCTTCATTGGAGCATCATACATTCAGATCTATCATTCAACTATAAACCTTTACCCTTTCCATATAGATATACTTCATAGAGAAGTATTCATTCAAGCTCAGACATCTTGCTCCCACTCTCATCATTTGCATAATGAATTTCTTCTCTTTATATAGGTTTACCCTTTTTCAATACCACGAGCCCCTTTTTTCAATACCATGAGCCAAAACAATACCATGAGCCCAAAACTACATTACTTCCGATGGTATTCCTGGACGGGGTCATTTAGATGAATCATTACCCAATACCATGGGTCAATTCCATGGTGGTTACCCCTGGTTTTGCACTTTTAAGAGCGCTTTTGCCCATACACGACTTGGAACGTTTATTCCCGCATGCATACGCGACTTCCCCTAGGCAGATCCGCATATGCCTAGAGACATACTCTTTTCATCAAGATTTAGCACATGCTGAATTCCTTTCTTCATTGCCTTCTGTACACACTGTAGATACATCATATTTACTTCATCAAGATCATATTCTATTAAGCACAACTTCATCAAGTAAGTTGCCATCATCTTCATCAAGTGGGTTGCCTTTCAAGGACAACACTCAGCATCATATTGTCAACAAACATCATATCACATCAGATTTAAGTCCATCAAGTCAAGCATAACTTCATCAGGTGTATTGCCATCAAGGACAACACATGTCAACTGTCACATGTCTTCATCTTCATTCGGTGGGTTGCCATCAAGGACAACATTCTGCATCATATTTCCAACAATCTCCCCCTTTGGACTTGATGGCAACCACGATGGTGTTTGGTTACCACAGCAGATAGATACCATGTCACTCTCCCAAATATGTCACTCTCCCAAATATTTGGCATCATTATCTTCTCTTCAATCAAACACCATGTCACTCTCCCCCTTTGACATCAAGGGCAAAGGGCGGATCAAAACCAACACACTCTCCCCCTGTTCTGCAGATCTGATATACTGAAGTGACCAAACTCCCCCTGAGTTCATGCTGAATCTTCAAAACATATTTTCAATGAAATACATGATTCTATGACTTTCCTATCACCAGAGACTCTTACATACATCAATTATCCAAACAAGTGGATTTACATATAAGACTCAAGTACCCAACCAAGTGGGTTTACACATTTCAACTTAGCTACCCAACCAAGTGGGTTTACAAAATTTGACAAGTCCTTACATGACTGAATATTACAATTTTTACATCATGGGTCTCAACAAGACCTTTTCATCAAAATATAAATTTGACCATTTATGACCAACACCAGTAAGACTTCAAGAAAAAGAACATATTTCAGAACCATCATAATGCCAACAATGCATTATACTTAGCAAGGCTAGTGCTGCCCCTAAATCTGTGCATCCAAGCATCTTTTCCATATGACTAAGGTTCCCCCTTAGTTTGCGCATCCTGAACATTTTCAACTAATCATCAAGGCATCTTAATCAAAACATTAGAAGAGAATTATGAGGCTTGGAACACTACCGGAGAGATACCAAACGATGCGGAGATACCAAACGACGCTGAGATGTCTTGAAGAGAGCGGACCCAAACGGAGATTTGTCGGCAATCGGATATACGCGGTTTTATGTGCATGAACTCGCGTATATGCATAGCTGTGTTTCGGAAACCCGCGTATCCAATACCATCTTCTAAATTTTAACCGGATACGATCCTCTGTGAGAAAAGGCGGTGTTCGGATTCTTTTTGAGATATTTAATGCTTCCCTGGAGTGCGGATAGATAGATCAGTGTAATTTGTGTCTTCAAGCGTCATCCAACGGTTTGCAGCATAAGCACATTAGTAACCAAGCCTTCAATTCCTTGCAGCATCAATACAATCTTTCCAAGAGAGATTATTATACCCGAACAGCCTCTTCAAATATGTGTCAATCATCCATGTGGTCCAATATCACCATGATCTTCAAGATTTACCATGAAGTAACATATGTAGGCAAAGGATCTCAACCATAGTAACAAACTCTGCATCATCTATTCTTATTTATGAATCAAACGACTTCCAACTCATCCATGTGTGAGCACAAAAGATACTTTTCAGCAAAGAGGGCTCAAAATCTCATCATAATAAACCATGTACCAAGTCATCATCATTTGAGTATGAGTATCACAAAAACCAAAGAATAAGCAGTCATATTGCCAACAATGCAATTAGTATTCAACCTGCTACTCCCCCTGGACCAGTGCTCCTTCTTGTGCAACCTAAAAACGTTCATCAGCAAGTCATCAGCAACAATCTCTGCATAGGCTGCCCTTATCTCCGAATTATAGGACTTTCATCTCAACAATGACCAACAAGCAAACAGGACTCATCCACAATCTTCAACACAAGAAACCCTGTATCGTATCCTCATTATTTAGAACTAAGAGACTAAGCTGAAATTGAGTCAATAATACAGTTATTAACAGTCAGAATGATGCTCCCCCTGAACCTCTGCTTCAGATCTTCAGCTATCATATAAATTCTCTTATCATCAATGCATACGCGACTGTGTCTGCTAGAACTCGCGTGTATACGCGACTTTAGTTCATCGAACCCGCGTATGGAAAGTGAAGCATATAAATTTTTCACATTCTTTCATCTTCTCCTAAACTTGTAACTCCTGTACTTGTCTTCTTCATATCAGATGCTCTGTCAGAAATAAACATAACCAAAATGATCAAATCAACCATGAGATTCATCATACATTGCTCCCCCTCTGACGATACATTACTAAATTTGATAATGTATCCCACATCATTCCTGCAGTCAATCAGAGAAGTAAGCTTCAGAAGCGGATGACTGCAATAGGGTCAGAATTCCCTACGTTTATGATCGGTCCTCCATCCTTTTCCAGATTTGTTTGAACTTTTTATTTGTGTGCTGAAAATTGTCCACGTTCTCAGATCTGTTCAACCTGCATTCCTTTTCTACATGTCCATACTTGTTACAAAAATAACATCTCATGTGTCCAGAGAAATAAGCATAAGAATCATAATGAGTATTTCTAATCTTCCTCTTTTTGCAATCAACTGCTTTATGTCCATACATGTTACATGAGAAACAATATCCCCTGAAGAAACCAGTAGAAGACTATGTAGGATACATTAGTTTGTGGGCCGAAATGATGCGCTCTTGCAATTCTTTTAACATACCCATAATTATGACATTTAAAGCATTCAACATTATTGGCCAGTTTCCTTTGAGATTTCATCATTGTTGGTTGACCTTTTGTCTCTTTCAACACTTCAGGTTTTGCATTGACATCCTCTGAGTTTTTAGCACTTCCTTGTGAGCTAGATTCTCCTTTAACAGTTTCATGAAAACCAAGACCAAATTTGATAGCGGGAGACCTTTGATTACTCAGAATATTGTCCAAAATCTTAGTACTATCTTGAAACCTCAAAAGTTTAACCTTTTCTTCTAATTTTCCTTTGAGAATTTTTACCTCAACCTCCAAGGCTTGACATTGCTTCGTCATGCTTTCTTCTTTCCTTCTTCCATCTTCTACTTGATCTTTCAGATTTAGAATCTCTTCTTTCAACCAATTTTCGTTTTCTTCACATGTTTGTTGCAACTCTTCATTCTTCTTATTTGAATTTTCCAGATCTTCGTTGAGAGAGATGATCTCTGCTTCAAGGCCTTCCTTTCAAATGGTTCTAGAGGTTCCTCATTCTTCTTACTTGATGCTTCAAGATGTTTGCTTGCGAGAGAGATGATTGCGGCTTCAAGTCCCTCATTCCTTCTTGCTTGATTTAGAGATGCATTTAGATCGTTGATTTCTGCTTCTAGTTCTTTAATTCGATTGGATGCATAAGTATGAAACCTTTGATACTTGTCCACCTGTCCATTCAGCATTTCTATTTGATATTTCATTTGAGAGATCATCTAATTGTAGATAGAATCTTTCTTATCAGTTTCATTTTTTTGTTCTTCAACTTTGATCTTGATAGCTTTTTCTAGATCCACAACTTTACTTTCACTTTCTACACCATTGCTTGCACAAAGAAGATTACAAGGGCCCAAATCACTATCCGATTCATCTTCTTCAATTTTCTGAGATATCTTCTTGCCTTGAGTAGCCTTCTTCTTTTTCCTCTTTGCCATGATCACTTGTAGAGCTTCATCAGAATCTGTTTCATCTTCTTCAATTTTTTCTATACATGATTTCTGAGGTATCTCCTTTCTTCGAGTAACCTTCTTCTTTTTCTTCTTTGCCATGAGCACTTGTAGAGATTGGTCATAATCTTCTTCATCTTCACTGGACACTTCATCATCATATTCATTTGCATAATAAATCTTCCTCTTTTCAAATTGTTTTCCTTTACCCTGTTTTTCTTTATAAGGACATTGGCAGCATAGTGACCAACTTTTCCACACTCAAAACATTTGAAGGGAAGCTTACCTTTGAATCTTCCAGTTCCTAGTTGGAGTTTTCTCCACGAAATTCGCTTCTTCTTCATCGGATATATATTTGGATTCTTTGACAACTTCCTTTTCTTTTCCTCTTTCGAGATGCCTTGAAAGCAGCTTCTCTGATTTGAGAGGGAACTCCTTGTCTCATTTCAAAAGCAGTCAGAGTACCATGTAATTGAACAATAGTAAGTGTTTGCAGATCTTGCCTTTCTTCAATAGCTGAAACTTTAGAGTCAAATTTTGAAGTCGAGGATCTTAAGACTTTTTCTACCAGAGTAGTATCAGTTATGGTTTCACCCAAATTTCTCATCCGATTTACAATATCATCTAGACAGAAAAAAGCTGGCAACACTTTCATCACTATGCATCTTCAAATTTTCATATTCAATTCTGAGTTTGGAGTTTTGCACTTTTTACCTTTGTGTCTCCTTCATAGCTTAGAATGATTTTGTCCCATATTTCTTTTTTCTTGAATGTATTTGCATCACTTTAGCAAATTCTGATTCGAACATGCTTCCTAACAAGACATTGACTGCTTTGGCATTGATTTCATACTTCTTCCTTTCTGCTGCATCAGTAGGAATACTTGCCGGATATTGATAACCTTCTTCCACGATTGCCCATACTTCTGCACCAAGACTTTGCAGATATGATTTTGTTCATATCTTCCAGAATAACAGATTATCTCCATTGAATAGAGGTGTCCTTATAGACATTACTCCTTCATGACTTCCCATTGCGACGGATCTCCTTGAAGCGATCAAGCTTCTGCAGAAGGACCTGCTCTGATACCAATTGTTGGGAAAAATAATGAGAGGGGGGGGGGAATCATTATTTGAGGCAAGCGAAACTTTACTTTTTCATGCTCTAAAACCCATACGCTACTTTGCTGAAGCCAACTAGCGTATACACGCGGATATCCTTCATAAAACTCGCGTATACACAAAGATCTAATTATGCCATTAGTTCTTCACTTATATCATTCCATCATTCATTCATTAGATGCTCTATAAACAGTAAACATGTGCAGTAAGAACAGAATAAACCATCACACAAAGCATCACACATGAACACCAGGATTTTTAGGTGGAAACCCAAGTCGGGAGAAAACCACCGCTGCAGTTGCTCAGCCTTCAATATTGTATTATAGAGAAAACATATTACAACATATGTGCTGGCGCAGACTTGACCAGCACGCAGGCACCCACCTGCGCTCGTTTACCAGCCTCTTCTGGAAGGGAGCTACGACCCCCTGCTCTCGTTTACCAGCCTCACCTGGAAGGGAGCTACAACCCCCTGACTGAAGGCTACAACCCTCAGCACCTCTATGGACCACGTTTCATCAATTTTCACACTGGATCCAAAGCTTTCTTTAGGACACCACTTGCAGGCCACATTTCGTCATATTTTCAAACTGGACCCTTTCCATACTTTTAAGCACAGTTAGCCATGAAACAGATACATATAACTCACTGACAGATATCAGTAAATCAGCAGAACAGATCAGACATTTCTTACCACAGACTTCAGCAAACCCTAGTTTGCATACGCGCTTTCCTTTCTCTGATGTCGCGTATATACGCGCTTCCGTTCACATAAAACCGCGTATACTTCAGTATAAATTATAGAGCCAATTTTATTGTGCATACACGCTTTCTCTTCAGCGAAGCCGCAGATATACGCGCTTCCTCTGCGGCGAACTAGCGTATAGATCTTCAAATATTATAGAGCAGCATACTTCTTGAGATCAGATATTCAGTTCAGATTTACCCTTTTACTTCAGACAGATGTTCGCCTCATCTCAGATCTAAGCCTTCCATAAACAGATCTAGCAGATACAAATACATTCCAGATCTAGATATTTCGCTTCATCATTTCTTCATAGGTGCATCATAGATTCAAATCTATTATCAAACCTTTACCCTTTCCATACAGATATACTTCATAGAGAAGTATTCATTCAAGCTCAAACATCTTGCTCCCACTCTCATCATTTGCATAATGAATTTCTTCTCTTTATATAGGTTTACCCATTTTCAATACCACGAGCCCCTTTTTTCAATACCATGAGCCAAAACAATACCCTGAGCCCAAAACTACATTACTTCTGATGGTATTCCTGGACGGGGTCATTTAGACGAATCATTACCCAATACAATGGGTCAATTCCATGGTGGTTACCCCTGGTTTTGCACTTTTAAGAGCGCTTTTTCCCATACGCGACTTGGAACGTTTATTCCCGCGTGCATACACGACTTCCCCTAGGCAGATCCGCGTATGCCTAGAGACATACTATTTTCATCAAGATTTAGCACATGCTGAATTCCTTTCTTCATTGCCTTCTGTACACACTGTAGATACATCAGATTTACTTCATCAAGAACATATTCTATTAAGCACAACTTCATCAAGTAAGTTGCCATCATCTTCATCAGGTGGGTTGCCATTCAATAACAACTCTCTACATCATATTGCCAACAAAAATCATATCACATCAGATTTAAGTCCATCAAGTCAAGAATAACTTCATCAGGTGGTTTGCCATCAAGGACAAGACATGTCAATTGTCTCATGTCTTCATCTTCATTCAGTGGGTTGCCATCAAGGACAACACTCTGCATCATATTGCCAACAAGCTTGAATTGGAGACCAATAATTCCCCTCCTTGTTCCAACCAAATTATTCCTTACCATTGGTTTAATCCTCAATATCGAAATCCCCCTCTACAGTTGTTGCAGCGTGAAAGGAAGGAACAGCAAGATCATATCCAACCTCCTCTAAACCTGGAGGGGGAAGTGGAGGGACAGGTCGAGGAAGTCACAGATAGCCAAGAAGATCAATTCCTCACCTACTTGGATGAGGAGGAAGGTGAACTCACCCTGCAAGGGGAGTAAGAAGGGAAGGGCATCCCTTCAGAAGACCAAGATATTGACAATTACTACAAGAAGTTCGTGGATTTCATGCAAGCTCAACTTCACAAGAAGTATGATCTTAGGTCCTCCAGGAAGAGAACCCGAGTGCAAAAAAAAAATGAAGAGTAAAATCAAGGGAACAGAACCCTCCTAGTTCTTCCAGTAAGGGGAAAAATACATTAGAAGAGTTTTCCCATCATAAAGTCGCTACATCCACTTCCACAAAACAAGGCTCTGATCCTCCCAAAAATGAAAATTCCCCATTTGTATCATTGGACCTGACTGGCCCTCCTAAAGAACAGTTTAAGGAAGCCATTGTAGAAAAAGGGCCCACATCCTTTAATATCCAGAAAGAATTAGAGAAGGTCAAGATCCCAATTCCCCTGATTGAGCTCCTAAAATAGCCTTCATACAAAGCTCAAGTGTCTCAATTCATGTAGCCCCATGGTGTAAAACCACTGCCTGACAACCTCAACCTCCAAGAAGAATGACCCATGGTAGTTTCTGGACCTCATGTATAAGAACAAAACTCAACCACTCCCTTGTTCTATGTGACTATATTGATACATGGCCTATTGTTGCACAATTGCATGTTGGATTCCAAGGCTTCACATAATCTGTTGCCTTTTTCTGTCATGGAGCAATTGTCGCTGTAGATTACAAGGCCTTATAAAGACCTATATTCTTTTGACTCCAAGAGGATGAAGTGCTTGGGTATGATAAAATATCTGGTAGTAAACTTAGCCCAGATTCCGGCCAAAAGTGTTGTAATGGACATTATCGTAGCTAATATCCCAGCTTGGTTTGGAATGTTTTTGTCTAGATCCCGGGGTTCCAATATTAGAGGATCAATAAAACTAGACCTCACCTACGCAACTATTACAGTGTTCAGTGGAGAGGAAAGAAGCTTATACCATGAATCGAGGTTTGTGAAGATGGTCACCAAAGCAGATGGTTCTGAAAATTCTCTGGTATATGGTAAGGAGGGTGAATTCTCTTGTCTTATGCTCGAGGAGGATGAAAATTTCCTACAAGAAATGAAGGCATGTCCTCTAATACAGGAGAATCCTATGAGCATAAAAGGAAAACAATATTTGGACCTTGCAGTTTGATGGGGCTTATTCACAAGAAGGAAACAGGGTCGGGGTACTCTTGATATCACCTGAAGGTTTCTTAATTCCCCTCTCCTTTAAACTGAAATTTGAAGCCACAAACAATGTGTTTGAGTATGAAGCCCTATTATTGAGATTGCAGGCAGTGTAAAACATGAACATACAAATTCTCAAGGTGTTCGAAGATTCAGAGCTAGTAGTGAGGAAAGTCAGGAGCCAATGCCAAACTAAGCACTTGTGGCTCATAGCTTATACAAATGAGGTATGGGATTTGGTCGAGGACTTATTTTTTGCTTTCAACATTTAGTTCATGTCAAGGGATAAGAACAAAGTGGTTGACTCACTAGTTCTGGCTGCTAGCAATTTCCACCCTCCGCAAAATATGTTGCTCAGATATGAGGTGGAAGTGAGATATCACCTCTCTATCCCAGACAATGTAAAACATTGGCAGGTCTTTGAGGATGAAGAAAAATTCAAGAATTTTATGGAGATGATAGGCAAATTCTTGTTGGCTTAAAGGGTCCTGACCCAGGTTCGGCGTGCAAGGCTTTCCAACAAACCCCTATAATACTGGCCCTTTCAGCAGTGACCTACTTGTGTAGGTCACAGTCTCACCCAAAGTAGTATGGGTGGGTGCTGGAACCAGGTTTCCACACCCTGAAAAAGGAAGGGTGAGGCAAGCATGCTACGTTCTATTCAGATTATTGTGTCTCTGTGCATGGTTAAATATGTATCCAATCGCATCCACGTGCACTAGATCTATTATCATATGCTTCTTATAACATCAATACAACAGTACATAATCTGAATAGATCAGATCTAGATCTACTTCAATACACAGAATTTCACAGCAGGATATAACCAGAATATAATAGATCCAATCATTCAAGATACAGACCTTTGCAACGCAAAGACAGAAGATGCATAACACAATAATTATTAGCAATCCATTCAATAGTACTCACAGATTCAGATCTAATAATCCAACATATTCATTCATTCATCACCCTTAAAATTCCCTTCCCAACCTGTGCACATAGCAACAGGGTCCGCACAAAGTTGGACTAGGATCTTTGCGCACACAGCCAGTAGGATTCCATTCCCCAAAACCCCAACATATCTCTTACACAGTAGATCGTATCAATATCTCATCAAATCCTACCTTTTACAATCCTAAATGCTTCTCTATTTATAACAATCTAGCTTTAACAATCCTATGGTCTGCAACCCATGGTTTTGGACACCTAGTTTACCCTTTAACCCCGTTACAATGATTTTAGGACTTTGACCCACCCCAAAACCCCAGCGATATACTAAATATAACAAAAATAACCAAAATGGACTGGTTTTGTAGCTTGTTTAGGAGACCCCATTCCAACAGTCCCCCAACACAATCTTGTGACTTGTCCCAAGTCACTTTGGTGGCGCACCTTCAATCTTCACATGTAAGGGAGCCAAGGAGCGAAGGAGGGGTGGAAGCACTTCGTTGCTTCGGGCTGCCGCATCTTGCACAATATTTATCATCATCAAAGAAGCAGGCCCGTCGAGGTCCAGACCAACGTGTTCCAACAACTAGTGGAGGCGTGCAATGGCGGACTACACATCCTATGGAAGTTGGAGTGCAGCATCAGACCATGGTTTCAACTTTTAGTATGCAATCCTCTTGGATTAACAGAGGTTCTCAATATAGTGCATGGTGGGCAGGTGTTGCACAATGCTGGGGGGAGGTGTGGGGGGCCGAACTCGGTCTAGAGCATCTTCAGCGTGCTCCAATTCCCATTGGGCATGCTGAAGCATGGGATGGTGTCGTGCTTTCTTCCACAGCTGCGTAGCCTCTTAAAATGATTGGGCTCCCTATTTCAGTTGTTCCTGAATAGTTCATGTGGCGTTAGTAACCATGGCAATTCGTTGGGCGCGTTCTTCTGGGGTCATGGATACTGCTTGCGCCTTTCTCGGGCATGACGGTCTACTTCTTGCAATATGCTGGCATACAGTCTTTTTAACTCTATAGTAGTTATCTGTGCTAAGTCTACTTGAATTTCCCCATGATTTAGTTCAAAATTGTAAGTTGTGATAGCGCGGGGGAGTAGACATATGTTTCTTCTAGCGGGCGAGGCCTGGAAATGGCATAGATGTCGTAGCAGGTCTCGGTACCACAACATCCTTGCCACAGTTGGTTCGTAGCTAATCCTCCTAGGCGGCAGCCTGCGTGCACTTCTATTACTACATTCAGAGTCTCCCAAACCTCTGATCAGTTCCTCCTATCAGTCGGGATCCATAACAGAGAGACGAGCATTATAAATTGTATAAATAAGTAGGAAAAACCATAATGCTGGTAACCAATACCACTTGGAAGTTGAATAAATAGCCTGAGCTAACATCTTCCTTCCATCCGTGCCCCAACCGAAGTTACTTAATGTTGAGGTAGCTCGTACGTTGTGTGTACCTTTGATCTGTTGAACCGTGCTTATCATAAATGGTGATATTGATAACCTACCGCCTTTTTTCTACGTTTGTAGGTGCCTTTTCGCATTAACTCGGGACATGCTGACATTCCTCCTTTGTATCCAAGTTCATGTCCTGGTAATGCCAGGACGTGGCTGATGCGTTGGAAGGAGAAATTTTGTGCAAGATGGATGCGTCATATTTCAATAGGCATTTTAATTCTTCAGTCCTCTGCAATTTTTCCCGGATACTCATGATTTTAGATAGGTCCAAAATCTGGTTAGACAAGGGTCGAACGCACCTTGAGTGTTGCACGCGAGCAGGTCTCCACATGGGTCGACTAATTTTGGGGCCCATATTGCTAAGGGGATTTCTATACGCATGATCAACCTACTCCAATACTTCCTCCAGGTAGGGGAGATAGGTTCGTGCGCAGGTGCTTCATACCGAATTAGGTGGTGCCTCGAACCTACATTCTGTAGACCCCTTAGGCTTCACAGGTTTTGGAGTGTCATCTATGACCTCTTGGTAAGGCAATGTTCTTTCCATGGTAGAAATGTAGTGAAAGCTTCTGACGGTCTGAAGGCTGCGAAGTGTCGAAACCTCATGCAGCTGGCTCTGCCAATTCTCCATCTCCTCATCGAAGTCAAAAAATCACTCAATGTCCTTTTCCCAATAGAGCATCCCTTCATCCATGGGGTTAACCCAATCTTCATCTTGTGTAATGATTCTATAGATATGATCTAATTATTCCTTCGTATGGACAGGCTCACTATACTGGGCACCTTCTGCTAGATCGAGGGGTACTACAACACGTGTGCCTCCACTTTCAAACACCATGCTTCTTTTCTTTAGGTTAATAATGCCTCCCATGTTCATTGCCTAATCTAGTCTGAGGAGCGCAAGATAGGGGTCTGCATCTTCAACGATCTGAATTACCTCAAAGTCAGCTAGGACCCTTGCCCCTGCAATGTCAACCATAACCTTTGGTAGCCTCCCCAAGGGAATAATTCTTTGTTGATTTGCCATGCGTAGCTAGATAGTGGACCATTCCAATTTAGGCTTCCCCATTCACTGCCAGGTTTTCTTAGGTAAAACATTGGCATCAGATCCAAAATCCAAGATGACCTGATCCATTTCATAGTCCCCGATTTGTGCAGTTAGCCGCATTTATTTCCCTGTGCGTTTCTTTGAGTTGTACAGTTTGTGCACATCCTTGTTCTTAGGGAGAAAGGTGGGTTGATTTCCGCAGGTATTCATTAAATCCAAGAGGTTTATTACGGCCTGTGGATTCCTGAGCAATTTCAGACATGCCTTCAAAAATTTCACAATTTCTTCCTCACTTTGAGACTGTGCAGGGGCTGCTGGTAGTGCCTGTTCTTCGCAGGGTACCTATTTGTTTTCCTTAGTGTTAAACCCACTCCGTTTTATGACCTTTACACTTGGATATGCTTCTCTTATCTCAGTATTAACCCTCTGTACGTTCTATGTAGGGGTACGCTGCTTTTCCTGCATTATGGCTATTAAGATCGAGCATTATTCTACCTCATGGTCCAGTTGTTTGCAGTATTTACATGATGACCTGGTGGGATTAGGGAATTCCCTGGAAAAGTGCCCTATTTTTCCACAATTATAACAAATTAGTTGGCCTCATCCTCGGCCTGCACTTCCTCCCTAGCCTCCTCTGCCTCGGGCTGGTGATCCTCCAAAGTGCGCAGCTAGTCTAAGCGATGCAGGGTCTGATTGTACCCAATATAGGTTCTCGCGATCCATCATCAAGTCATACGTTCGACAATTTTTCTCATCATGCCCTACGGACCGACAGAAGCGGCACCATTGTTTTTTTTAGCTCTGGAACATACGCACCCAGCCCTAGGAAATGGTTCATATCGTGTCAACCCGCTACCCGATTGTCATCACACCATAGCGCAAACCTGCTTGATCCTGGTCGCAATAGGACAGGCTCCCTACTTACCCCTGGATGCAGTGGGCTAGGTCCTCCAGCTTGTATATAATCAGTCAATAGAGGGCACTGATCCTTTGTGTGACCGGATACTCATCAATGTATACACCAGAGATCCTCGCAGATGTATTTTCCTCGCTCTTTTCATAAGTTTTGTATCTCTAGGTGCATAGCTCCAATTTTTTCCTGGATATGTTGGACTCCTGCTGTGGTATCCTCCTGGGGAGCAGCTTCTAACTCATAGCAGCTTCTACAACTTTCTCCTCTGATTCAAAGCTCTGCTGATTCATAGGTGTGCGAAGGTGAGGTAACAACATGGCAATAAACCATTCCATATGTTGCCTATCATCATACTCGAACCCTCCTTTCCTGAGTGCCTTCTTTAACCATTGACCCACCTGCCACACTAATTCAGATGCACCTTGTTTGAAGTCCTTTACGTCTGCCACTAACTGGGAATAGGACTTTGGTTTGCGGAATTTTTGCTTCAGAGCATCCTTAATATCCTGAATGGAGGTGGTTCCATTCTAGGAAACATATCGCATATACCAGTCCAGAGCTCTGTCTTCGAATGCTAAAGACAGTTGCACCCTTTTTATTGTATCGCTTGCCATGTTCTGTGTAGTCTAGAAAGAGTCTGCAATGAACCAAAACCGATCCATGTCCTCATCTCCTACACCCTTGAAGGTGGGTAGTTTCAGATGCACAGCCATATCACTATCCAGGGACGACGTTATAGGTGATTTCTTGCCTCTGCATGCCCTAGGTGGTGATGTGGCTGGTTCCTTCACTGGGCTATAGGTGGCCCTTCCTCCATCAAGGTTGGTCCGATAATACTTACCACTGCGTGTCGCAATCCCCTCTGGATCCGAGGTCATTTATTTGGTATGGCTACATAGAAATCTCTTCTAGCATAGCAGCTTCTTGATCACTAAAGGTAACGTCCCCAGAAACTTACCTCGGAATCCTTTGAAAAATCATCACTCGGCCTCAAAGTATGATACAGACTGATCAATTGTGAACTCTGTCACAAAGCCTCTGAGCACACTATCCACCCAGTGATCCACTGTGCGTGTAATAGTGTTATCAGTTATTTCCAGCTGTTCAAGAAGATCTGGAGTCCACTGAGTGACTCACTCATCCTTCCTGCACTTCTGGAATTCTACCAGCCTAGCCAGCCACTCCTGAAGCTCAATTGCAAAGGTTACAAAGAATATTTCGTAGCTTTCAGTGAGAACGTACCTATTCTTCCACCTTTCTGCTGTCCTTTTTTCACTTCGGTTTTGTCTTACTGCAAACTCCTGGATCTACCTTTCGAACCAGTCCTCGATCTCTTTTCTTTCAGGCTTCCAGTATTCTCTTTTCATTACCCGATCCCTTTCTCAGATCTCTTTCGATCCTGGCAACGGAACCATTTGTTGGCTTGAGGGGTCCTGACCCAGGTTCGGTGTGCAAGGTTTGCCAAAAAACCCCTATACTACTAGCCCTTTCGGCATTGACCTACTTGCGCAGATCACAATCTCACCCGAAGTAGTATGGGTGGGTGCTAGAACCAGGTTTCTGCACCCTGAGAAAGGAAGGGTAAGGCAAGCAGGCTGCATTATATTCATATTATTGTGTCTCTCCGCAGGGTTAAATATGTATCCAATCGCATCCACCTTCACTAGATCTATTATTATAATCTTCTTATAACATCAATACAATAGTACATAACCCGAACAAATCAGATCTAGATCTACTTCAATACACAGAATTTCATAGTAGGATATAGCTAGAACATAATATATCCAATCATTCAAGATACAGACCTTCACAGTGCAAAGACAGAAGATGCATAACACAATAATTATTAGCAATCCATTCAATAGTACTCAGAGATTTAGATCTAATAATCCATCATATTCATTCATTCATCACCCTTACAATTCCCTTCCCAACCTGCGCACAAAGTAGCAGGGTCCGCACACAGCTAGACTACGATCTCCGCGCACATAGCCAATAGGAGTTCATTCCCCAAAACCCCAACAGATCACTTACACAACAGATCGTATCAATATATCATCAAATCCTACCTCTTACAATCCGAAATGATTCTCTTTTTATAACAATCTAGCTTTAACAATCCTATGGTCCGCAACCCATGGTTTTCAGACCCCTAGTTTACCCTTTAACCCCATTACAATTCTTTCGGGGTTTTGACCCACCCCAAAACCCCAGCGCTATACTAAATATAACAAAAATAACCAAAATGGTCCAGTTTCGTAGCTTGTTTAGGAGACCCCATTCCAACAATTCTCGAATTTTGTGATCGACTCAGTGATTGAAGATGATAGTGAAGATCTGGAAACCAAATGGGAGGAGACACTCGCCAGCCAGCGATTCTTGCAATTAAAGGGAAATTTTATTCCCAAGGGTCTTGTGCCATTTGAGAGACTGTTTGATAAAAATTATATCCCGATGAACCCCAAAAAACTAAACCCCAATGAGCTAGTCAGGAATTTGAATCTCGGGACAGAGGAAGACCTAAAGGTGGTAAAGTTATCGAAGGGAGCCCCCGAAGAATATCAAGGTCAGTACGTGAAGTTATTTCAATCATACAAATATGTCTTCTCTTGGTCATATGAGGACTTGAAGACCTTCGATATTGAATTCATACAATATAAGATACCCCTAAAAGAAAACGCTAAGCCTCATAAGAAGAAGTTGAGGCAGATCAACCCTCTTCTTCTCCTAGTGTTTGAAAAGGAAATAAATAAGCTCTTGTAGGAAAATATCATTGTCCCTCTGAGGTACTCTGAATGGGTGGTGAACCTAGAGACCGTAAGAAAGAAGAATGACGAAACCAGGCTTTGCATGGATTTCTGTAATCTGAACAGAGCCTCACTCAAAGAAAAATAACCCCTCCCGAAGATGGACCACATCTTGCAAAAGGTGGTCGGATCCTTTTGAATGTCCATGATGGACCGTTTCTTAGGATATAATCAAGTGGTGGTGCTCCCAGAATACCAAAAGAAGACGAAATTCACTACACCTTGGGGAACCTTCATGTACACCCAAATGCCTTTCAGACTGATAAACGCTAGTGCCACATTCCAGCATGCGATTGACATCGATTTCATAGGAGACCAGCATAATTTTGTAGTGATTTACCTGGACGACATCACCGTCTTCTCGAAGAGTGACGCTAAACATATATAGAATCTTTCGTGAACCTTTGACAAATGCCGCAAGCATGGCCTGTCTCTGAACACACAAAAATACATGTTTTCCTTGGAAGAAGCAAGGTCATTGGGGCACATAGTTACTAGGAAGGTTGTGAAGATCGACCCGAAGTGGGTGGAGGTGATAAAAAACATTCCCCTACAGAGAAACAAAAAAGAAGTATAGGTATTCCTCAGTACAATAAATTTCCTCAGGAGGTTTATCCCAAACTATGTCGAGATCATCTGAAACATCGCTGAAATGCTGAAGAAGAATAGTGAAGTGAAATGGACTCCTGAATCCAGGGATTCTCTCAACAGGATCAAGTAGGCTTTTATGGAAGCTCCAGTGCTAGTGGGTCTAGATTATGGAAAGCCATTCATGATTTTTTATTTCGCCTCCCCTCACATAATAGCTACGGTGCTGCTACAAAACAATGATGAAGGGCATGAATATCCTATTGTGTTCTTCAGCCAGGTCGTCCAAGATGTCGAACTAAAATATAATATTCTGGAAAATCAAGCATACGATTTGGTAAAGTCACTTAAGGCATTTCGGGTTTACGTGTTATAGTCTGTCATAACAGCTTATGGACCCACTACAACAATGAAGGATATTTTGGTGTAGGGCGACAGTGAATGAAAAAGGGACAAATGGATAGCTACGATTTAGGTATGAGATGGATATAAAGCCTACCAAACTAATCAAAGGTCAAGGGCTGGCGAAAATTCTGTCTGAATCCAACTCTCAGGCTCTGGGGATAAATATATCTATGACAAGAGGAGAAGCACATGAGAATGCAAGTATGCATTAGGGAATAGAATCTTCCACACAAAATACACATGTAAAGTACCTGATATCCTTGTGGTATAAAAATATAGTGGAATACCTTTTAACCCTGATTTTTCCCCCTAAATATGATAATACTAAGTATCGCACTATGAGGTTAAGATCTCAAAATTATACTGTGGAAAACAGGTGACTGTATTGGAAGGACCCGACTGGGATTTTACTAGTATGTCTAATAGAGCAAGAGGTTGATGAAGTGATGAAAAATTTCCATGAAGGAAAATGTGGTGGGCATTACAGCTGGCGATCCACTGCTCACAAGATCCTTAGATTAGACTTCTTTTGGCCCAAGTAATTTGATGATGTACATGCTCACGTCTGGTCTTGTGAAAAGTGTCAGAAATTCACCGAAAAGAAAAGTTTTTCACGTCTCCCATTGATCCCAGTCCATGTTGAAGAGATTTTCAAACAATGGGAAATCGACTTCAGTGGAGAGATCCACCCAGCTTCTAGTAACCAACATCGAGGGATCCTCACTGCCATGGATTAATTCACTAAGCGGGTTGAGGTTGTGCTTGAAAGGAATGCCACAGATGGGGTAGTGATCAATTTCCTGGAGGAGAACATAATAGCTAGGTTTGGATGCCCTGCTAAAATCATCATCGATAATTCCCAAGTTTTCAAATTGGCTAAGTTCCTGAAATTCTGTCAACACTATAATATCATTCTGGGGCACTCCACTGCATATTACCCACAGAGGAATGAGCTGGTAGAGTCATCTAACAAGAAACTAGTGAGGATATTGAAAAAGGCCATCAACGAAAACCAAAATAACTCGGGTTCCCAGCTCAAATTTTCACTCTAGGCGAGTCGCATCACCACTAAAAGATCCACAGGGAAGTGCCCTTATGAGATGGTGTACGACTGAGTAGTAGCGTTCCCTATTCAACTTGCATTACCTGTGGCCCGATTCTTAAAAGAGAGCGATGAAGAACCAAACTACCTTATTAAAGGAATGAACCAATTGGTTGAGCTAAGAGAAACACGGGAACAGGTAAGCCTCAGAGTAGCATAGTACCAAGAAAAGATGAAATGCTTATTTGATCAAACAGCTAAAGACAAGGAAATCTAAGTAGGATATTTGGTGTTGTGATGGGATGTCACACGGTCAGACAATGGGAAACATGGGAAGTTCGACCCCCTTTGGTTTGGTCCACTCAGAGTAGCGGAGGTCAAAGGCAGCAATACTTTTGTTCTGGAGAATTTGGAAGGAGACATACTCGAGATGCCTATCAATGGGAAATTTCTTAAGCCTTAATTCTAGCACTCATAGTGGGCTATGACAGCCCATTGTGCATATCCTCAAATTGTATATACTATGTTTGTTATTTCCACATAAATTCTTGTTTTTTTTTTAAAGCTACTTGAAAATGTTTCTAACGATGGTCCCAGGCACATTAAGAAGAACACAAGCAAGTGGTTTGCGAGTTCTTGACACATTTGAACGAGTGCGTCATCCCCAATGGAGCCAATGTTGGCTTGTGGTTCTTTTGAACGGATAAGGAAACATCAGAGTTAAGAAAATGAAGAGTTGGAGCGGCTAAGATGAAATCCCAACACTTCAAAAGTGGGTCAGGAGGAAGCCCTGTAGTCAAAATATGAAAGAAACTTACCATTTACCTTTTCGCATTTCCAACCTCTTCGCTCATCGCACTTTGCTCCTCACAGATTACAACATTTACCTCCCGCTCCTCATAACTAAATACTCCCTATTGTGATCTGTGGGTGGCCCCACCTTCATCCTTCCACATCACCTTCCCCTCACCGCACTCCACCCATATAAAATATTAACGATTACCTTCTGATGCTCGTCTATAAACCTTGTGAATTTAGATTTACAGGCGAGGCCCATTTTCTTCATACCACGACATCCATCACTCACCACACATCACCCGCTGCGAGGTATAACCCTTACCATCTGCTTCTTATCACTAAACTCTTCTGATTGCGATCTGTAGGCGGGCCCCACTTCCATCTACCACATCACTCCTTTGCTCATTGCACTTCGCCCATCGCAAATATTAAAGCTTATCCTTCACCGCTCATATATAAACCCTGCGATTTGTGATGTGCAGGAATCCCCACCTCTGTCATGCCACGTCGTCTTCCACTCATCGCAATCTCAGTTCACATTCCATGGATTTTAACATTCACCCTTTTTTGCTTATAACATAAACTCTCGATTTGTGATCTGCGGGAGGTCCCACCTCCTACCATGTCGCCTTCCCGCCACCACACTATGCAGATCGCCAGCCATAACCTTTACTCCCGCTTTCGAATATGTAAAACACTCCAATTACGATTTGCGATATAAGCTCAGGCCCCACTTCTACTGCGCCACGTCATCCTCCACTCACTGCTAAACCTCTGCCATTATTCCCTCATCTCTGCTCCATGTAATCCATTTGACAACTCATGATCTATTTCGTACCCCCTCCAACTTCCGAAGGTGAATGCCAGGGGAGGGTGGGGGGGGGTGGTGTCCGAAATGGTTGGTTTTTTAAACTGCCTCCTGTGCTACGTGTCAGCTTGCAGTGATTTCACACCCTCCCCCATCCAATACCACAAACCAGATAGGTCCCCCTATGAGATGCAATCTCCGGTTTTGTAATTCATGCACCACATGGGTTTTGGCAGGGCAAATGCAAGTATGGAATCTTTAGTTTGACAAAGAGCAAGGGAGGAGCAACATGGCTGGTCGATCTGTAACGGTTAGTGGAAGCTATGAGAACAACGAATGGAGGTTTTCAATAGCAGGTGGAATCAAGTAATGAAAGTTAAATTTCCCACCTGTTCACAACCACTCCTTTCCATGCCATTTTGAATATTCCTAGATTAGGCTTCTGTCGCCAATGAGGTTTTTTTCTAATACTGTTAGATTATGATGTTTTGTTGGTGAAATCTCGATTTCACCCGATTTTGTTTTGATTTTTTGTTTGCAGGAGTGATTGCTTGACGTACGTTGAGTAGGTTAGTTAGGAAATTTTGATTTCACATGTGTGGGTCGATCATGGGAATTTTATTCGATTGTAAAACCTCAGAGGAAATCTATATGTAGAGAGTTCAGAGATGAAACAAAGGTTCTAAATTTTGGAGATATTTTGCTGTAGTCCTGTGTTATTGTTCTCTTTATCCTCTGAGATACATATTTGGGAGAGTTTTTTTTAATATAATCTGATATACAAAGTTGTTTGCTTGGATTCCAAATGGAGCAATGAGTAGTATGTATCTGTGTTCTCTTGTTTATTTGCAATCTCCTGTTTATGTATAATCATCTCTCATGTTCTGCTGCATTGATGATTCGTGTAATGTATCTACCTATGGTATGCATTTTTACTCATGAATTTGTTTATGTATAATGCTCATGTATTAAAATTGTTTTGTTTCCTTAATTCTCACTCAACGAATCTCTAATGTTGGTCATATTCAACTTACATCCATTTCCTCTAAGTTCACGGGAGAGATATTCTTAAGAAATTTAAGCATGTCTCTTGTGGATTCCTCCTCCGTTCCTCCTCAACACCTATACATATTTTTAAAGCCTCTTCTCATTGTTTCACACTTAGCCCATTTGAAAGCCATCCAGCGATACAACCTCATGAGCCCTCTCACAGTACAAGTTACTTCACATGAATCAAACGCCAAGGTCTTCTCCATTCCTGAACTACCGAACCCATTATTTCTCTTGATCCATATTCTATCAGAGCCATCCTTATAATTGTCTAATTTTAACCTTTGATTTTAAGATATCTTAGGCATTGGTCTTTTGCAACTCAAGGCTATCTCTAGGAGCTACAAAATCTCGAATGATTATTTTGGTTATTTTTATGCCCTGGTTGGTGGTTATACTTTGTATCTCCAATTTATTTTGTTAAGGAGGAATCTTTAAGGAAGAGAATCTCTTTATTTTGCCACATAAATTTTTCTTATTGACGACACTTGGATTTTTTCTATTTAATTTTTTTTTCATCATTTTTGTGCTTCTATCCAATTGGTTAGCTACAGGAAGTGGGTGTTGGCTCTACCTAGTCTTCTTTAGCCTAGTAATATTTTCCATTTTCATTTGGTAGTGTTGGAAATTCCAAGTATAAATGGATTTCCTAGGATGTCGTGGGAAATGAAAATGGGATATTAATGAAATTTTGAAAATCCTTAGGCAAAGTAATAATATATTAATGAAAATGGAAGATCAGTACTCTCTTTGACAAATTCAACGCATGATCATGAACACCATTATAGATCTCAAAGCTCCATGGTAATCCTCTAATGCAATAGAAGAGGCAAATCAAAGCATTTGAAGTTGAAGACTAATATCTCAAAATCACAAGGATTTGTATCTGTAGCTTCAAATCACATAAATCCTTTAGGCTTGACTCCTATGGAATTAAAGAAAAAGACACAACGTACTAGTTTTTTAAAGACATTGAGTTACGTTTTGTAAATTAATTCTTATTAGATCTATTTTATCAAGTTTATACTTGTAATAACACCACAAAATACTCAGTAAAGGATTCAAGTCACGTTTTGAAACACTTGTATGCGGAAAATGTTGGTGTTTACACCCAATCTCAGACTCTATTTTGTATTACTCTGATGTACACCTAGGTTACAGCTCTTTTAAGAAAAAACTTTAACTTTCTCTAGTATAAAAAAATTTGTAGAAAGTCATTATTATCTACATGTTTTATTTTAAAAAAAATCTACATGTTGTAACCTTAGTTCTACCCACATTACAACTAGGGAAAATTTTAAGGATGGACATTTATCTTAAAGTTTAGAAACCTTGGCCAATCTCACTAGTCAATTACAATATGAAATAAAATAAATTTTTGATGATATTTTGATAAAAAAATTCAAATGTTTAATATTTTTATATAGTCTCTATATAAAATTTTAGCTATTTTTAAGCTAAAATAGTTTTATACTATAAAATTTGGGTGAATCATTTTTTGGAAAAAATGGATATTAACGAATATTTTCTTAGAAAAAGCATTGAAAATTAACCCACTTGCGAATATTAGCCTCTAAAATTTTCCATGATTACAACATCTCCTTAATAAAGGGAAAGTCAACTCACTTTATAATAGAGAAACAAATTTTATAAAAACAATAATACATATAATCATAGATTAACATAGCGGCACCTAAAATCCCTGACATCTAAACATGTTCCTCTATTGATTTCATCTAAGAAAACACCATCTAACATCAAGAATCAAACAATATTTTGTAAAAAAATCATGTTTCGACATAGTTTTAAGGTACTTTTATACAAGCCTCATAGTGTATTCTATATGGAGTATCCTTGTGGTTTCCACTAAACCAAGTGAAGAAAATGCATATTATCATAGAAAGGTTAAAAAAAAAATGGAATCTGAAACTTTTCGCGAAAATATTTTTGTATAAATCAATAGATCAAAATACAAGTTATTGACTAATTCAAGAGAAAAATGGCAAGTTCCTTGGAGTAATGAAATTTCACAAGGTTTAAAACCAATAAAACTTTATTCTTGATAAGGTCACTTGTTTCCTTCCTTCTCTAGACTCATCACGTTGGTCACATCCCCTAGCAAAGCAACGTTATAATCGGTTGCCAATGTCAATGCAAAACCAAGAAAACTTACATATACAAACTATGTTGACCAATGCAAAACATGTATCAAATCTTGAACACAATAGTTGGTGCAAAATGGAGAACAATTTTACCATTCCATATTTCCACTTTACAGTACTTCCCACTATTTTTGTGCTTCCATAGTCACATAATGAAAACAATTTAACCATCTTTGTCTCTTCAAATAAGGATTAGAACAAAATTTCTGCATATAATCAAAACAAGTTCTATATATCAGTGCAAGAGAACCCAAAAAATACTTGAAAATTTTGAAGATACATGTCCAAACTTTAAAACAATGCCCTCCACTATTGGAAACCATCCTTCAATTATTAATCAAGAAATGAAACTCAAGCATATGAAGCATCATATCAGGATTGGTTTCTAAAATAAAAGCATTTGATACTTACAAATGTAATGAAATATCCCAACTTGAAATCTTTTAAATCTTCAAGAGATTGCAAATACTTGAAAACCTATATAGAATCAAAAGATTTTTTTTAATAAATTTTCAAATGTAAGATAATCTTCTAAAATTATAATCACATACCTACACGTATTAAAGAAAAATATACTATTGAAGTATATGGATACATTCATGATCCTCAACAATATTACTACTTTGATATATTTCATTCAAATACCAAAAAAATAAATGAACATATCCCAATTGTAAAAGTATAACAAAATATATGAATAAACACACATTTTGATCTTGTTAAGTCAAGAGGTCGAAAAATGCATGGCGGTACTTTGATATATTTCATTCAAATACCAAAAAAAGAAATGCACATATCCGAGTTGTAAAATTATAACAGAATATATGACTAAAGACACATTTTGATCTTGTTAGGTCAAGAGGTCTAGCAATGCATGGTGGCTTAGAAGTTGTAGTTAAATCCAAAATTAAAAGCCAAACATACATGATTTTTCAAATAACAATGTGTCAAATTTCATAATAAATATAATCAATGCTACACAACCATAAACTACAAAAGTAACTTGAACAAAATTTCTCAACAACTATAGAAATGCATACGACAGTAAGCCAAAAATATAGAATTGTTTGAATGATTTCATTGTGGTCCATATAGAATGGATTCCATATGCCATTATATTTTTTTGATCCACCTCTAGTACTTTGTCACTAGCTACTTCATTGACCTACTTTAAATTTTAGGAAATCAATGAAATAAAAAACAACATGAAATGTGTGTGAAATGAACATAAAATTATCCCATGTCAAAAAACAAAAACCATTTTCACCAAATACAAAAGAAATAAAAACTCATAGGACATAAAAAAATTCATCCACATTTCAAGGATTATTATCACTAATCAGATGGCTTGATTTATTAAACATACAAATAACTTGAGAACAACTATCAAGTCTTCATAATTCAAATATCAATGATAGTTTAGACCTTTTTTATTAGTTCAACACTTTTCTCCCCTATGAGCTTTCCCATGTATTTTGAACTCTCAAGGGCCAAACCCACTTGTGAAGAAATTTAAAAGGCTCACTTCATTAAATCTAGCCCATCTTGGTTTTACATTTTTATGGTTGGCATGTCATTTTTGCAAACAAGAATATATATATATATATATATATATATATATATATATATATATATATATATATATATATATATATATATATATATATATATAATGATTTTATAATGGTTTGTGTGGACATTGTTTTTCCTTTTCTTGCCTACAATCATTAGTTTTGTGCCCCTAAATTGAGATGGTCATATTCTTTCTATATTAATCTCAAATTCAACAAACGAGGAAACCTCATGTAAACTGCTAGTGAAAACATTTCAACATGGTCAATAATATTTCATACAACTTCGCATACTCTATGATTGCAAAAAATGCACCCTTCAATGACAATGAATATCTCTAAAAATAATATGAGATGATCCTTGTTTGCAACTTTCTGTGGTGGTCAAAAGTTGAATAGTTTTATTTAGGATTTTTGTCCACCATGATCATTTTCAATCGATGTTTCGAGTCCAGAAGATGTAAATTGTTGAGATAAGCAGGAGAGGGAGAAAAGAAGAAATAATAAAAAGGAAATAACGAAAGAAAATTTACTCATTTCCTTTTTATAATTTAATCCTTTCTTCCTCTCCTCTTCTCAACAATTTAGATCCTTATAATAGGCCTTGGTTTGGACTCTAAATGTTGATTGAAAATGATCACTATAAATAAAACTCTGGAAGCATATTTTTCAAAAATATGAATTGCACTGTAAAAAAATGCCTCTAATTATATCCACATATTGTAAAATATTGTAAATACAATAAAAATTTACTCAATTTCTTCTAAAGTCCACGCTATTATAGAAAATGTAAGTTTATCAACACAATAAATTGGAAATATTTGGTTAGGACTAACCTATTTTTTTATCTATAGCATTGTGTTGTTTATTTTTCTTTAGACATGGATACTTGTTTTGGTGATATGATGCAAATTTGAAACTTGTGTTCTCAAAGAATTAAATATATATTTGTATCGTTCAATATGTAACTAACAGGGTTGTTGGTGGTGATTCACATATTTTTTTATTTTTACCTCTATTTATGTTTTCAACTTTCAAAAGAGTTGATAAATATTTTTTTTATAAAAGTGAGTGAAAAGTGGCATGCAAGTTGCCTAATTTTCCTCTTTGTAAACTACAAATGGAGATGATATGGCATTCGTAGTGCAATAATAAATTTGCTATGGATTTTTTCTTTTCAAACTCATAAACAAACACTTGCATTTTTCTTTCATACAAAAATGAACTAGAAATTAAATATCATTTTCCCTTCAAATATCTTTATATATTCTAGAATCCATTAGAAGCACTTAATTTTTCAAGCCCAATTTTCAAAACATCATAAACCATCGACCTTAAAACACCTCTTGGACTAGAGCACATATTTCTCTTCCTATCAAACACATATATCTCAATACAAGCAATAGATTAGAAAACTAAGTGTCATCACCCTTTAAATCTACCAGAAATAAATTCTCATCCTATCAAACAATAATAAATGTTAAAGACCTGCAGTGAAATGAAAAGTACAAAAAATAATTGAGGACTCAATTGTCCATAATACATGTTAGTTCCATTCTTCGCAGCCTGTCACTAGAGATCAACATGAGCTCTTACTATGTCTGATTTTGTTAGATGTTTTGCACATGATGTTTAGCACAAAAGATGTCACAATTGTGTCCATCAGAAGAAGCTCGAAAAAATATTTCCAACGACATATCACACTCCCGTAACTGTCTCCCGGATTAGAAGATATGATCGAAATGAATGAGTGATTCTTGGTTATGCATGTTTTGAGGTCAGTTTCTGTACACAATGACAAGTTTAGTAAAAAATAAGTTTGTGAAATAATGGTAAGGAATTTTTCAAAATTGAAAGAGGTTTTTGTTCATAACATACCAAATCAAAAAAACCTCCTTCAGTTTATGCACAGGTGCTACTATATGGGAGATATATAGTGATATTTGGAGCCTACATTAAAAAAAGAATTTTTTTCATATTTTTTATTGTTTTAGTCATTTTAGTGTGGGGCCATTTCACAACAGATGGAAAGAAATTTTTCAAAACTCAAGGAGATTTTTGTTAACCACAAGCCATAAAACAAAAACCTCTTTCAGTTTATTCACAGGTGTCATGAATTAGGATATGTGACTAGATCTTTACAGCTCATTTTTACAAATTTAAATTTTTAATGATTTTCTGTTTTAGAGATGCTTTTGTGGAACATATTGCGAGAAACTCGAAACTAATTTCCCAAATTTGAGAGAGGTTTTTCTCCAAAACGACCGTATATACAAAAACCTCTTTAATTGTTGTAACAGGGGCTATGGTTTAGGAGATACGAGTTCATATTCAACACCTATTTTCAGAAATTCAGCCCAAATTTAATGTAACTGATTCTATTTTGAAGAAAATGGTTGAGCTCAATTCCCTTAGTACAAGGATGAAAAAATGTATATATTTTATGAATTTAATAGTGTAGGAGTGGGAATTTTGCATAAGGTTGGATTTTTGTGAAATCTTGGAGCTTATTGTATACTCATTTCAGCAGTTTGACTAAGGAATAGACCAGTGGTTTGCAACACTTTATGGGATTCATGTGGCATATTTCTTTGGTATTGTGTTTTATTATGTAATTTTAAGTCTACATGTGTTTTATGTATGCCATCATCTCTCTTTTATTCATCTTAACTAACTCAAACAAGGATAAAGGTAGAATCCATTGAAAGTGCAGTGCTCTACCTTGGGTTTGCTTAGTTATCTATGTTTTCAGCTGTTTGAAAAGGATCCCTGATTTTTTTATGCTCTTTTCAACTCCTCATATATCTAAAACCTCTCCATCTCACTCAATTTGAAGTACCAAATCACTTTCCAACCTTTCCCCATAGAGATCTCTGCAAAACTGAGCCTCATTCCCCAAGCCCAAATCTGCCTTTCACATTTGAGCCAACAAAACATCATCAAATTCAATCAAACTCTTTTGCACAAATAGCTAGCCTAAAATCAATCTTCACATCAATTCATCTCAAGCCTCATTGATCATTTTTTTCTAAGATTGACAAGGAGAGAGCCCTCTCCCGACCTGGTAGGGCTAGCTACCAGGTTAAGTGTGGTTTGATGTTACCCTAGATTTTTCCTTTCTCAGCCTGAGATAGATTTAGGCCATAACAATACCCAAGTGTAATTTACCCTTGTACAAGGCCCCATATAGTTTTCCATCATATAATAACTTCCAAAAATAATAACCTGAATGACCTGAATACAAACATCCCATGTAAGGCTAGTGATAGAACAACCTAGAGTGCACTAGGACATTTTCAATTAATTTGGAGACTGATTTATGTAGAATCATTAAAGAAAAAATGTTTTGCACTTGAAACCCATTTATAAAATTCAACACAATTGGAGATGAATAGCCAAAAGAGAGTATGTCAATACACCTTTTAAAAATATCACTTTGTATTCTTTCTTTCTACATTAAATCATATAGACATATTATGCTCAATTGAAAAAAATGATTCCTCACAACCATAGTAAAATTTCACTATTTCAATTCACTACAAGGAAAATACCCTCTAGCGGATGTCTTTTAGGAACCCCTTATAAAAATATCGCATATATCTGTTTGTAGCCGAAGTTTCCAGAGGAGGTTGGCGGGTGGAGGTTTTTGTGGATGTTTTTTGTCTGGTGTGTTTCTTATCCTATAGTGCACCGATGCGTTCAATTAGAGAAATACAGATGCATACTACAAATTGGCACACTCAGACATCATTCTCTCCATACAAACGCTCCCAGTGCATCTAATTATTGTAGCGTACCAGTGCACTACAAAAATTCAGGCCCAGTGGGTCATAAAAACCAACGCTAAACTAAAACAACCTTGGTGCGCTTGGAAGAAATCGCCTAGTATGCCTCGAAAACCTACGCACTGGAACAGGGTCAAATAAAAAAAAAAATTATGGCCAAAAAATCTGAATTTTCACTTCTTTAGTGCTCCAGAGCTCTAAACCATCGATGGGAATTTCCCTTGTGTGAGGTGCCCTGCCATCGATGCTCCCATTGCATGCATTACTATCGTCGATTGTCCACCATCTTGATTTCGAATTTTGGAAAACTGTGGAAAAATTTAGTTTTGTAAATTCTTCATCAAATATGCCTTCTTGATGCCCAAATGTACAGGTATTTTACTTTTTTCTCCATAATTAAACTTTTTAGCAGATTGTTTTTCTAAAAAAACTTAAAATTTACCCTTTTTTTAAAAATCATTGCGTCGTTTGGCTCGATCCGGTTCACGGTAGTGCCTGTAAATTTACAGCTCGCACCACGACCGGTGCTAATGGTAACTACATCATTTCTGGTGCGGTACCGAAACAACACACCATGCTTTATTTTAAATATATAAATGGGGTGTGGTCGGTTAACCGACCGCACCGTTGACTATGTCGAAGTTCGTGAGGGCAGTGGACTGGCCAAACTATTTGCCCCGAGGCAGATAGTTTGGTCAGCACACTACCCTCTGGACACTGGTACATAGTCAACGGTGCAGTCATGTAAACGATCGCACTGTTGACCATCTACTAATGTCATGACAGCGGTGCGCTGAATAAACTATATCCCCCAGGGCGCATAGTTTAGTCAACACATTGCCCTCCTTATATTGGTACATAGTCAACGGTGTTGTCGGTTAAACCACCGTACCATTGACCATGTAATGATGCTAGGAGGGTGGTGTGATGACGAAACTATTTTCCTTGGGGCGAGTAGTTTGGTCAATGCACCACCCTCCCAAACTTGTACATCGTCAACGGTGCGATCAGTTAAATGACCACACCATTGACCATTAACTATTGTTTGGCGGTGCATTGACGTAATTATCTGCCCTGGGATGGATAGTTTCGTCAACGCACAGTAGGATAAAGTACATATCATGTTGTGCAATGCGCTGAAAATTTCCAGGTGCACAACGGATGGTGCGTGATAAAAACAGATGCACTGGTACTAGCACATGAATGTTTCTTTTGGTGCACCGAATATTTTTTTTTTTCAAAATAAATAAATATGTATATATATATATATATATTTGTAAATACATGTCTCATTTAATAAAAAAAATGTATTTAATATGTGAATCATTCAAAAACATCAAAGGAGAGAAGAGAGGGAACAACGGGAACATATGCCAGACTAGTATAGCATGGTTTTTTTGTGGGAGGCACGAAAGAGGAAGAGACTTATGTACCCTCACCCTATTACAACAGCAACCCAGTTTCTCCTAAGGGAGGTAGGCCTCCTCAAGTTCTATGAGGTGGCTACATCCTTGAAGGGCCATAATGGGTTATTGCGACATCTTCTCTTTAGGTGGAATGCCCACCGACAGGCTTTCTAGGTTGGTCCTAACCAGTGGTACACGCCCACTGAGGAGGACATGCATTTTATTACTGCCCTATCTAGGAGAGGGCAAGATTCCCCCTCATTCCTAGAGGTCCCCAGCGACTATGCAATAGGGATTCAGTTGGTGTACTCCTAGAGATACATTTGCACCGACATACTATCTCCTGCAGATTTTTAGGTCTCCAGTGGTCACTTACGTATTGCTTCAATTGGTGCAGAGGAGGTGAGGTACCCCTCACTACTGTTATCTCGTTTACCATTGGAAGTGGTTGCTGCTCTTCTGTAAGGGTGTTCTTCTGGGAGGAATACCCTGGAGCAGTCATACATTAGCTTTCATAGGTCTTTGGACCATTTAGACTTCAGAGAAGGTGCACAATGTTTACATCCAAAATACCCTTTTGTTACAATACCTGCGAGATTATTGTATACAATATATATGCATGGCACATTAAATAATATCATGAAGATTAGAACAATTACGACAGATTAAATAACTAATATGAAAAATAATATTCTTACATATATAAACAAATCAATAAACATGTAATTTACCAGAGAAAAATCCTAAGCTTGGATAATCATGTGTCATGTAAGCACATATGCCATACAACGTAAAACTCCTCTCTGTTGTGATGGGTCTTGATACATCGTATACATTTATCCCATCCATAATTCCTTCAATTCATATACCAATCTTGTAAATAGACATCCATATTGTCACTTCTCTTCTACCATGGACTATGAAAGCCAACATAATATGTTCATTCTTCAAGGACAACCATGGCGGGATATTTTTATTGATCACTACTACATGCCAAATAGAATAGTTGGTGTTTTGGAGGGAATATGGGTTGACACCATCCATGGCTATGCTAAGTCGTAGACTTCGTACTTCATCCTTAAATTTTTTGAGCCATGTATCCTCTATATGATTCATGGCTATTGAATATGTTGGGATTCACATAACTCCCAACTCACTTCTATGTGAGGCATGCCATCCCTGCAACATAGCTAATTCAATGCAATGAAAGAACCTTTGAATCCTTGGGATTATAGGCATGTGCATCATTATCTTAAAAGGAGGACCATGTGATTTACCCTTATCTTTTTATTTATCATACATGTCATGCCCACATTTCATACATATCTCTTCGTTTTCATATTCTCCTCTATATAGAATACAATCATTTGGACATGCATGATATGATATGTACTCAACACCCAACATTTTCAATAATTTATTTGCCTCTTCGCAGCTATCGGGCAAGACATTATCACCTGGAAGAACCTTCACTTTGAATAACCTGTAGTTGGTGATCATGGATAATATTAAATGTAAATTAATTCTGATATAATTCTTAATGTTCATAAAATGGACCATTTGTAATGTTCATTGTGTGATTATATTTATCGAAATATAAGGGAGGACTTTATGGTAAATTACCTCAAAATTTCCGAGAAAAATGCATTTGGCAAGCCAAAATTTGCTTTCAAGTTGTACAGTAACACGTTTTTCCCCAACTGGGTATACTTTGACTGATTTCCAGGTCCAAAGAGAGGGGTGGTGGAAGAAAATTTAAGTTTTTCGAAAAAGGTGTCAATAATATGAGCATCATCCCCTAACTGATCATCATTCTAGAATGCATCTAACAACATTGTATCCATGGTAGTCGTATCCCTTAATTAATCATCCATAACAACCTCTATTTGATTGCCTCCATTTCCAGATTTTGAAGAACTACTATTGATGTAGTCATTCCTAATTGGTGAATCTTGATGTAGCGGGAATTGAATAGGTGGTTGATTCAACCATTCTTGGTATCGTTCCTATCTGATTTTTTCTCTTAATTCAGCCTTCTCTCGATTTGACATTGTCGTGGGGTGCAACAGAAGATGTTAGGTAGCTCACTCATCATCAATAGAATCCTAATAATTTCAAAAAATATTTTTTACATGATTAGTACAAAATATATGATATCAATTAGTAAGCACATCGACAATGCATGATTAATTGGTTTGAAGATGAAATAATATACCAAAAAATTATAATTACCATCATTGCCCCAATATTGTGGCTAGAAGATGCAATATTGTTACAATTTGAAGGGTGAAGCAGATGTCCATTTTCATCTACTAAATGCGCCTTGCGGCATGCTGCTCTTGATAAGAGCTTCTGACATTTTGGAACTACTTGAATATTTTTTGCATCTGAACTTGATTCTGAATCTACATGAACCTGCAAATTTGTATACATTATAAATTTTATTAAGCTGACTGACATGGATAAAAAAATATATATTCAATTAGATAATGAAAATATAAATAAAATATGAAGTAAATATTACCTCTCGAGATGGATAGGGAGAACTCCGCGATGAACTTTGAGAAATATTATGGAACGAGCTGGATTTTAAATATTTGTTTGTTCAATATAATTATAATATTTTCTCCCTGCCTTTGAGAAAAACCAACAATAAATCTTGGTGCACACACCTAAAAGTAATTTTGGTTCCTTAAAAATGGACTTATTGTTATGGCTGCTAATGTATAGATAATCACACCAGTGTGTTTTAGTTACTGTGCATTGATGCAGTGTTAATAATTGACGCACTAGTCCCGAATAGGCACAAATAAAAAAATGCAACTTTATTTTTTTTAAGTGAAAAAAAAAGTTCCAAACTGAAAAATGGGCGGAAAATTATTTTCGAAAATCTTATTTCATAAAACAATTCTTTAAATAGTAAAAAAATTTCATTATTTTATTATTTTTGGAAAAAATTTCAAGGAGAGATTTGCACGAGACATACCAGGAGCAAGAGAGCACGAGATAACTATGGAGCAGCGAAATAATTTCGAACACAACTATTCAGACAACCAAAATTCCGAACCTCTAGTGATTCAAACCCTATAACATAGAATTTTAAACCATCTGGTGATTAAATTTTATTATTTTTTTACATTTTCTGCAGTATTTTTTACGCAATAAGTAAAAAATTTAAATTTACTGTTCATTTTCAGAAAAGAAAAGAAAAGAAAATCCATTCTTATGCTAAACACTTGATTCTTTTTGTTTCTGCCCTTACTTCTTTCCGTTTCAGTGACTTTAGAATTAGGGCTGTTCATTTTAGATTTATAGGGTTTGTATTGCTATATATAGAACTATGACATCTAACCCAAGAGACGACTTGCATAGTCAAATCCCAATCCATGTCAGCCCTTTCTTGAATTTAAAAAAAAAAATATATATATATATATATATATATATTTATATATATTTATATATATTTAAATCGGTGCACCTTGTGTAAATTAGTGCATCATTGCATTGTTTTATCACAACACACCACGCATGTACTGTTTGATAAAAAAAAAATTTAACACAATTTTTTTTTAATCCCTGCGCCACATGTAAAATAGAGCACCAGTGCGCTATTTCATTATAGCGCACCGCGCACCTACTGTTTGACAAAAAACAAAATATTTTATGTTTGTGTTAAACGGTGCACCGTTTAACTTATAATGCAACGGGTCTCCTTGTTGACCGAGAGCACCATACAATGGTCCCCTGTTTTCACAGTGCATTTATAAGAATATGTCGCACTGCCCCCTCCACGACATCATATGAAAAAAACTAACACTAGAGGATTTTTATTAATTTGTCTGTGTTAATCGGTGCGTTGGTTAACATATCATGCACCAATTCTCTTTGTTGACAGAGAGCACCATACGGTGTTTCTACTATTTTGGTGGTGCATTTATAAGAACACGCCGCACCGATGACAGTGTGTACGTCATTAAAGACACACCGTTTTCTTGATTATTATTTTTTTTACCTGAAAATTTTATGATTTATTTATAAAATATATTAATGAATGTTATGATACAGGTTTCATATTGTTAAATAAATCACTAACAAGAGATCAAGTAACAAAAATAATGATAGCACATCAAGAAAAAAAAAAAAGGCAAGTTCTTTGTAAATTCTTTACAAAATTTATTATTTTTGAGCTATATGTAAGTTTAACTAATATGTAGTGTTTACTGTGTATCATGCAGAGCTACAAAATGACGAAGCTTGATAATATTATTTCTGATCTGGGATTAGAAGAGAGTAAAATCTTGTTGGAAAAATTGCAAAAGGATGAATTGGGTGAATGAAAAAATACTATAGATCTAATATTACTTTATTTAATAATATACTTAAAAATATTAGATAACATGTTTCGAACAATCTATTAATTTTCATATGTTTAATGTTCTACTAGGACCAACAACTCAGGAAAGGAATGTTGTTCTAAGAAAAGAAAAAAATAAAACATGCAAATGAAAATGAATTGCTCCTTAACTCATCTGGAGTGGTGCTGGAGGTTAATGAAAGGGGGAAAAACTTTTACAAAACATTGAGGGATCTAGTGGAAGGAATGTATAGACGTTCTTTCCACTTACAATAAAAAAATAAATCCAATGAATCCAAGAACCAAATTTTATCTAAACTACAGGATGAGTTTCCAGAGAATTGGTCAATGAGACATGTCAAAATTTTAATAGAAAAAACGTACAACAACAAAAAAGAAGGAATGAAAAAATAATATTCCTTGAAATGTTTTTCTAGAATTATATGTATATATTACTAGAAACAAATCATTTATAAATATCACTTTTGTTATATTTAATTTTCATATATCAATATAAAAATTAAATAGTTTATTGTCATGTTACATTTTCAGGAAGCTTATGAAAATCTTAAAGGATGAACGAGCTAATATCAGAAACATGCCAATAGGAATGTCAAAAAAAGTGTACAAGGGGATGGTCAAAGAAATGGACATAATTGCATCGCACGAGGAGCCATCTCAACAACAACGTGCTTCAAATGTAATATGTAATCATTGAATTTTTTGATTAGGTACAATAAATAAACAATTTAGCATTAAATATTAATTTTCAAGTATTTTCTTACAGAAAGTAAAAGAAAATGGAACCCATTCAGCACATAAAATAGGACGACAAGGAAGAAAAAGGTTGATATCTAAGTTTGTGAGTAATTGTTACTTCCTTATAACAACTTACTAGATTTCATTTTTGTATATTTTAAGTTGTTTTACAACAATATTCATTGAATTTCTTCAAACAGATGATAACATACAAAGAAAAACCATTAGATGAATTGATTGACATTGGATCAAATATGTGTTGTCATTATATGTTGGCATATCAGAAATTAATTGTGGAATTTGTAAGCATTTATCGATCTTATTTTACTTAAATCCATCTATAATTAATAGAACAAAAAAGTATTTTATACTAAATATATGATTTGTTATGGGGTATAAAACTTGTAGAAAACAAAGTATCAAACTACGCCAACAAATGAAATGTTGAAAGATGGCATGAAATTTAGTTTTGAAAGAATGTGTATAGCTCATGAGTCAATTCTTTCTATGGTACATCATTTCTTTTCGATTTACATTTATGTATATTATTTGATATTTAGATTTTCATTATTCTCACCAATGAATATACACTCGTTACAGTTTATTTTTATGTTTGTAGATGGAAGGTGAAGAAGAAGAAAACAATCAATGTCGTGAATGAAACATTCCTCAAAATAACCCAAGTCATGGAAGTAACTCGAGCAGTGACAACAATTCAAGCGAAGAATGATGATCAATATATTTGGATATCAAAGCAAGGTGTTGTATTTTTTGAAATATTTGTCTTTGAAATCACACATATTGTTTAATGTAATGGACATAGTGTCCTAAATGAAAGACATAGGGATACCAATAACTATCTCATTTTGTATGACAAAGACTGTCTTATTCATATATATAAAACAAAATATGTTTTAATTTATTCTATTTTGTTCTCCATTGTCGTTGTGAAATGTAACACCATTGATTATATATATGGATGATTAAATATTATAATGAAGAGATGTGAAATCTCAGGATATGATATAAAAAATTAATCCAAACATCACATTCAAATGCACTAATAAAAATTGAATTGATATGAATACTGTTATAAAATATGTGTCTAATTTTGATGAATAATGAATTTGAAAAATTCACAATAATTATGATATGATATAACAAATTAATCCAAACATCACATTCAAATGCACTAATAAAAATTTAATTGATATGAATATTGTTATAAGATATGTGTTGAATTTGGATGAATAATGAATTTTAAAAAATCATAGTAATTGCACTGTCACAGGTAGATGTTTCTAAAAAATACAAAATGAACATCGGTGTGTGTTAGTTATTGTGTACTGGTGCATTTGTATGTTTAGGAGCACCGGTGTGTTTCAACCAATGGGAACCGCACAAATACCAATACCAATTACAATGCTCAATGCGTTTGTGTGATACTACGCATCGGTGCGTTTATGTGAGACTACTCACTGGTGTGTTTCTATGACCTATGGGCATTGCACAAATACCAATACCAATTAGAACGCTCGATGCATTTTTGTGATACTGTGTGCCGATGCATTTGTATAATACTAGGCACCGGTGCGTTCATATGACCTTTGGGCACCACACAAATACCAATACCAATTAGAACAGCCCAGTGCATTATATCACCTACAGTGTGCCCGGTGTGGTTTTAGATCTTAATGGCCCGGCGCATGCACCTTCAACATTACTAAACACCCCGGGGCGACTCTCTGGTTGACATGCACCAAGACATTGCTAAACACCCCGGGGCGTCCTAAATTTTATTTTCATCTAGATGCTTGGTAGGTTTACAGTACCGATGCGTTCACTGTAAAACGTGTCGGTGCGTTGACACCTGATTAGCGCACCAATAAGAAAAACATCTGTAACAACCTCCGACTGCCCAGTTTTTTTTAGTTGTGTTGAAATTCCATTAGAAGCTCTGCCAAAACCTCCATTACTGAAAACAGACGTTGTATAATTTTTTTTTAACAATTTTGGCCAATTTTATAACATTAGAAACCTTCGTTATAACCTCCGCTAGAGGGTATTTCATTGTAGTTATTAACTCCAAATTTATCTCTTCAACCTCATAGATTTACACACATATGAATCTTATGAGAGAAGAGAAAAAGTCTCTACTAGATACTTGAGACTTTAGATTCAATCTCAGAGAGTAAAAGTATAAGGGGGCGGAAATCCAAAGCGACATCGTCACTATATGAGTGGGGAAAAGGAAAACAAAAGTGGCACACTATTAGTATAAAATGAATCTGGATCTTCCTGAATGTGAATGAAACTATCAAATTACAAATAAGTAATGTAGGAATAATCTACTTATCATCTAGAATCTAACATAAACTCTATTCCATTAATTCCTCCAAGAAATATTTCGAGCAAATAATAAAACAATAATGTAAGAAAAAACCAAATATCATCAACCATATAAGTACGGCATACCCTTTCCTAAGGGAAAGTGTGGAATAGAATAGTGATATTTTATCATAAACCCAGATCCTTTGGGGAGAATGACTTGGTGGAGAGTACCTTAGGTGACCAGGCCACTATGACCTTATCATAAACGAGAAGACTTTAATTGATCTCAAAAGGGATATTTGGGAGAAAATATACTACATGGGGAGTACCCCATGTTATCAGATCATTATGAGCCTAATAAAAAATAGGAAAATTTTAACTAATCAAGAACTATCGCACAAGATATTACATTTCTTAAACCCCGAGTTATACTAACTCATGGCCAAACAATAAAGGGTTTTGGAAAAAAAAAATTGAAATAACTAATTTGATGATATTCTAGATTCCCCTGGAACTACTGCAAAAAAACACATGTAAAACAATCAAATTTTCCACATCCAAAAGTCTAAAATAATATGAAGATGAAGTGTGGGTTTACTAAAACAACCACTGTTTTCCTCAAACCCGATTTTATGGGTTGTATAAAATCCTTCTCATGTAGCCCACGAACAATCCAAAATTAAATCATTCAACCAGGGAAATGGATTTAAAAAAAATAAAAGAAAGAAAAACACCTTTCAAAAATAAATAAAATAAAATAAACACAAAAATAAATTTTTAGAGTGCATGAGAACTTACCCTCTCAAGCTCATCCTGAATTTCATGCAACTTTTTAATAGAGACAACATGAGCATCATCTATATGCTCTTCCTCATCTCCATTTAATCTCTTGGATTTTTCCATCATGCCCAATCATTCTAACCCAAAAGTCTTAAAAATCCAACAAAATCAAAGGAACAGGAAGAGTGGCAGAGAGGAAATGGGATGTGAAAAAATTAGTTTCCTCTTCCTCTTACTATGCCAAGGTCATCATCCATAAGCCCTTAAACCATAGTCCCACTTAATCCCTGCCATTACACCATTTCTCACAATCTCTTAAAGATTTAACAAAATACAAAAATACCCGACGACTCGCTTTCGCTCGTCTCTTCTCTTATTATGATGGAAGGACAAGAAAAATGATGTAAGATATTATATTGGTTACATCAACCATAACCAAAATATATTTATAAGTGTTTTCAAGGTCGCTTCTCATGATAATAAAATGGATAAAATATCATTCTAAATTATTGAAAGGTATGGTTCAACCTCCAAGAGTTGGAGATAAATTAACAATATCTTATTCATTTTAACCCAAAAAAGTGGATGAGAAATTTTTATTAATTAATTAATTTTTAATTGACCTGGTGAAACATCATATATCCATCTAATTGTTTTTTAATTGACCGATAGATAATTGACCCGGTCAAATGTTAGATCTTTGACAAAAAATGAATGTGTGTTTGATATCCGATGCACACAATTGTCATAGGATATCTAACTAATTTATTATTGGATATTCGATGATAATTTTGTTCATCGGATATCCGACAAAAGTTGTTGTCTTTAAGAAAGAAATACAAAAAAAGCAAGTAAAATCTGACAGTACGGAAAACTGTCAAAGGGTGAAATCGGATTTTCCACCCCTATGTACTATTGGAAATTGCTTCTATCGATTTCATTACAAATTTTCTCAGAACTACAAGGAAGCATGTGATTGCATCATGGTTGTGGTGGATAAACTCACCGAGACTACCTACTTTATGACAATGAATTCAATGCATAAGACAACAAATGTTGCTAATATTTAAATGAAGGAAATTTTTAGGCTACATGGTGTGCCCAAAGAAATTATTTCAGAGAGGGATCCCAAGTTTACTTCCAAATTCTAGGTTTATTCAAGGGATTCAAAACTAATTTAAATTTTAGCACAACCTATCATCTAGAGTCAAATGAACATGTAGAAAGAGTCAATCAAGCTATTTAGGATATGTTGTGGATGTGTGTGATGAACAAACCATAAAAATGTGAAGAATACTTGTTCTTGATGGATTTTTATTACAATAATGGGTATCGAGCATGTTTGAAAATGAGTCATTCTAGATCTTGTATGGCAGGAAACGTAACACACTGGTGAGTTGGTACATTCAGTTGACATGGATATTGTTCGTCCAAAATTTCTTAAAGAAATGGAAGAGAAAGTGGTAAAAATTAAGAAAAATTTGAAGGCTTCCCAATGTATGTAGAAAATATATACTGAGAAGAGTAAGTTTAATAGTGAATTTAAAGTTAGTGGTCATGTCTTCTTGAAAGTGAAGGCAAAGAAAATTTCATTAAAACTAGGTATTTTTGAAAAGTTGGAACGTATATATTATAAACCATTTGATATCCCATAGAGGATTGGTTTGATTGCATATATGATTGCATTTCTAACATCCATTCATATATCTATAATATGTTTCATACTTCATTACTTATAAAATGTGTTGTTGATGTTGATCATGTAATTGATTTGAATATGATTCACGTGGAGCTATACTTCCAGGTTCAACTAGTACCAATTTTGCTCAAGAAGGTCAAGGTGCTATGGTATTGAGTCATTTCCTAGGTAAATGTGCAATGGACCCATTTAGGTCCTGAAGGTGTGACATTGGAGAATGAATATGTAATGAGGGAAGAGTACCCTCATATTTTTTAATATTATTATTTTATATATGTGTACATATATAATGCATTTAGGATAGTTTATAAATAATTGAGAAGAGAATGTGACACCACTACTTTACCTTGTATTATAAATACCATGTACATGCCAAACTTAAGCTAGTGAACCTAAACATACTAATTATTCTAGTGAGCCGAGAAATATTTTTTGGGGTGGTGCACCTGTGTGTATGTGTGTGTATATGTTTTGGGGTTGGTGTTCCTGTGTGCATATGTTTTTATATGTTATGAGGCTATAACACCTAATATTGTAAACATGTTTAACTTATGCATGTTAATATACATATAATGGATACATACTAAATCAAAAAAAAATAGTATGGGGGACCAAGTATCCATGGGAATATAAAAAGGGGGTTGATATGTTATATTAATCATCAAAAAGAGCACATGAATATAACTGAAGTCCATTAATTGGCCTTATGGAATGCTAAGTGTAATATTGGATACCTAGGATGGTAGTACATACTCATGGAGCCCCAGTGCTAAGAACGACCCTTTCCTTATGAGTTTGGTTTCCTAGAGGTGGTAGCACAGTATGAGGGACTAAAGGTGTAGAGAAGAGTGTGCACATCTTGGGTGTATATTGTTGAGATTCAACAAGATGATGAGCTTAGTGAAAAGAGTCGCCTTCACTAAGTGGGCTTGCAGGCTCTTTTTGGCACAAGTCTATTTTTATACTATGTCTATTTTTAGACATGGTGATCATATTTCAAAAGTTGCAGGATGCTATTTGTGGATGGTTGGTCAAGTTGGAAAAATATATGAAATTCTATTTTTGAAATACTGGGTGAAGTCTATTTATAGATTTTCGATCTAAAAATAGAAGTGTCGATTATTATTATCTCTTAATAATAATCCGCCAATAAACAACAACTTATTCTCTTGGAGCACTTACTTTCAGTGCACAGATTCGGAAAATCAGTGGGCTAAAGGAATTATGTAATCCCTAGGGTTTACTGGTGGTTCATGCATGCAGGACTCAGTTAGAACTGAAGTGGAAAAGTTATGAGAGAGTTGGAAGAGTAGTTCATGGAGTTGTATTTAGTTCAACTCAGTTAAAGTGAGTTAGACTCATTTGAGCTAGTTGTATCTAGTCTAACTGAATGATACACTAGTGAGAGTGGAGTGAATTAATTAGTTAATTAATTCACAAATAATAACTCATTAATCAACTGAACAAATGCAACAGTTAACTACAGTGCATTTCAGTTCCAGTGGAGAGATAGGTGAAAGGGCAAGATGGACTACCTGTTGTGACTATAGTGATGCATTGATTGGACCACACACACATTGGAGTTTCCAATGAGGATTTCATAGTCGAGGAAATGGTAATTTGAATTCATTCAAAGCTATTCTTCAGCTGGGATTGCGCAGTGGAGGCAGCCTAGCAGGAGGGCAGAAATCGATGCATGGATTTGCAGATTTCTTCTGATTAGTGTGTGATGATTGATTATACTGAGAGCTTGATGTACTAAGATTAGTATGAGATTTTTACATGATCTCCATGATACATAATATATGATAGTTGGGGTTTTAAGCTTTAATCTTTCCCGTTAAACAACTGTGTTATGTTTGATTGTTTTTATTTATGCTTCATGTGTTTGTATTAATTTTCCGCAAAAGATTAACAGTGGAATGATTCTGTATTTTGCAAGAAGTTAAATATTGTGAGATCAGGGGAATATTGATGTATGCATGCTTAGTGTATAATAATTTCTACATGGTATCAGAGCAGTGTTAATTCTTGAAGATTGCAATTGTCAAGAATTTTTGAGTTTGTGCTGCTGGACAATTCGAATTTTCTACAAAAAATTCTTGGTGTAGAAGTTGAGTATACATTGAAATGTATTTCAATGGGTTGCGATTAGAGTATGCCCTTGATGGGAGCTCGAATTACATAGCCTAGAAGGATAGGATGGAGGCGGTGCTGGAGGATAATGGACTGAAGGAGTTCATCGATAGCGATGTTCCTAAGCCGGGATCTAGCGATGCTACATTACTTGACGCATGGAAAAAAAAGATAGCAAAGACAAGAAGAATTCTGTTGGAAGGTGTGAGGGACCATATTGTGTCCAGCCTTCATAGTAAAGTCACTCCATTATTAATGTGGAAGGCTTTGACAGATTTTTTCCAAAGAAGCAGCGACTAGAGGAAGTTGGTGCAGAAAGACAAGCTCGGAAAAATAAAAATGGAGAAGGGCGACAATATTCCAAAATATCTCACGAAGTTTTTCCACTGTAGATATAAACTGGGAAGTGTGGGGATTACTGTTGATGATGAAGACTTAGTGAGCTTGGCTCTCCTTAGGCTTCCGAAGAGTTGGCATAGCTACGAAGACTCTGTCAATGGTCAGGAGAAACTATCGGGATGGGAGTGACTTTGGTCGGATCTTGTGCAGGAGGAGATAAGGTGGGGTACTAGGGATGGCTCTTCATCAAAGAATGAAGATGAAGAGAATTTCACTTTGGCTGCCAAAGCAAGGAAATGGAAGGGGAATAAATTTCCTTTAAAATCCGAAGCAAAAGACAAGAAGTAGGATTTGTTTAAAGTGAAGTGTTTTCACTGTCATGAACATGGGAATTTTGCCACTAACTACCCACAGAAGAAGAAGAACAAGAAGGTTGCTGGAGCTGCAACTGGAGAGGCCTTAGCCTCGCAATTTGAACTTTATTTCTCTTTGATCGCATGCTTGGTTTCAAGCTATATGGGATCGGTGTGGTATCTTGATAGTGGTGCGTCTTTCCATATGACGGGAGACAAGGAGTTGTTTAGTGACTTGGAGGAGAATGACCTCTAGATACATATAGAGATGGGCGACGATGGTCGATACATTGTGACCAACATTGGGACCATCACCTTTGAGAGGGAGTCTGGTAATCCATTCTTGTTGAAGGATGTTATGCATGTTTCAGGTCTGAAGAAGAACTTGGTCTCGGTCGCAATGTTGGAAGACAAAGGTTATGATGTTGTTTTCAGTGAGGGAAAAGCCTTCCTTCAACATAAAACAACGGGTCAAACCAAGAAGATATGGATTTGAGTTAAGAATATCTATAAGTTGGAGGTAGATGGCTGCGCTGCAATGGTGGGAAAATCAGAAGAAGTGGTGATCCTGGATGAGGGTGACTTATGGCACAGGAGATTGGGCTATCTTCACCATGGCACTTTGAAGATTTTACAGCAGATTTATACTAGACTTCCCAAGGGTACTTTTGTGCAGTCAGATCAGTGCAAGGGTTGTACTATGGGTAAGTTTTTGAAGACCACCTTTCATGAGAAGGAGAATCGTGCTTCGGTGATCCTTGAGAGAATTCACACAGACGTGTGTGGACATTTCTCGGTGGATTCAAGAGTAAAACACATGTATTATGTTATATTTGTTGATGAATATTCTCGTAGATGCTGGATCTTCTTCATGCAGAAGAAGAGAAAAACGTTCTCAAATTTCTGTGAGTTCAAAGCATTGCTGGAGAAGGAGTCAAGGAAGCAAGTGAAAGATCTATGGAGCGATAATGGTGGTGAATACATCTTGGGTGAATTCAAAGACTTTCATAGCAAATAAGGAATTCAAAGAGAACTCATAGTGCCTCATAACCCACAGAAGAATGGGGTCGTGAAGAGGAAGAACAGAACGATCATGGGTGCTGCACGAGCGATGCTGCATGACCAGGGCCTACCGATGCACTTGTGGGTGGAAGCATGCAACACTGCGGTTTATGTGCAGAACCGTTGTCCTCATAGATTACTTGGCATGAGTACACCTGAAGAAGCTTTTACTGGTATGAAGCCTGATATTTCTCATTTGAAGATTTTTGGCTCATCTATTTACATTCATGTGACAAAGGATGCCAGGAAGAAGCTGGAGCCGACTGCAGAAGTTGGGATATTTGTGGGGTACACAGAAACACACCATAATTATCATGTGTATTTTCCAGACAGTCGAATGATTGTGGTGTGACAGGATATAAAATTCAATGTGGTGAAAGCAATGAAGTTGTCGCTTGAGAGGGAGCTACACTTACATGCAGAGGAGGAACTTATTATTCCCAAAGATGAGCCTCTAGATGTGGATCAGCCACAGGAGGAGATTCATGGAGTGGAGGAGTCCACTCATATAGAACCAAACATCAGACAAGGCAGAAAGCGGGCCACAGAAGTTGAGACACTGAAGCTTGATGCATCAGAGAATGTAGGAGTCCCTACATCACAGAGAAAACAGAGATAGTCACCTAACCGATTTACTAGATACATGGCTCTTATGAGCAAGTGTATTGTGACAGAGCCATCTTCTTTCGAAGAAGTAGTGCAGGAGCCCACATGGGTAGATGCCATGGTGGAGGAGTATGACTCCATTGTCAGAAACAATGCTTGGGAGATTGTTCCAAGGCCGGTGGGTAAATCAGTGGTAGGATCAAGATGGATCTACAAGGTAAAGGAAGATGTTTATGGGAGCATCGAGCAATATAAGGCAAGATTTGTTGCCCGGGGCTTCTCACAGATCGAGGGGATTGTTTATGAAGAAACCTTTGCACCTGTCACAAGGTATTCTTCCATAAGGAACATCCTTGCTCTCTCAGCGCAGATGGGTGGGCACATTCATCAGATGGATGTGAATTATGTGTTCCTTAATGGGATCATTGAGGAAGAGATGTACATTGAGCATCCTGAAGGATTTGAGATCTTCAGTCGCATGTGTGCAGGCTAAAAGGAGAGTTGTATGGGTTGAAACAAACACCTCGTGCTTGGTACACATGGATCGAAAGCTATTTCACTAGACTTGGCTTCACGAAGAGTGAGGCAGATGCAAACCTGTACCAAATTTTAGTGGAGGGTAAGCTTTTAATCATTTATCTTTATGTTGATAATTTAATACTAACGTGTGATGAGCAGTTGATGCACTCATGCAAGGGAGATCATGCAAAGAAGTTTGAGATGAAGGATTTGGGCCTCCTTCATTATTTCCTTGGATTGGAAATATGGCAGCGGGAAGGTGAATTGTTTGTGTCTCAAGGCAAGTATGCCTGGGAGATATTGGAGAAGTTTCACATGCAAGGCTGCAAGCCTATTGACACTCCTCTTCCAGGAAATTGGAGGAAAGAGGATGCTACATTGGTAAAGGTAGTGGATGCCACTGTTTATCGACAGTTGGTGGGTTCGCTCATTTATTTAGTTAATACAAGACCGAACATATGCTATGCGGTGAACCAGCTTTCACAAGCGATGGTTAAGCCTACCAAGCTCTTTTGGAAGGTAGGCAAGCATATCTTGAGGTATCTCAGGGGCACATCTGAGTATGGCTTATGGTACAGACAGACGGATGAGGTGAATTTTCATGGCTTCATGGATGCAGATTGGGTAGGTAGCCCAACAGACAGAAAGAGAACATCAAGAGGGACTTTCAGTATCAGATCTACGACATTTTCTTGGTACAGCAGGAAACAAAGATCTGTGGCACTCAATTCAGCGGAAGCAGAATACATGGCAGAAAGTCAAGCTGCATGTGAGGCTATCTAGATGAGGAAGATCTTAGTTGGTTTCTTCAATTCACATCTAGATCCTACAGTGATACATTGTGATAATCAGAGTTGCATTAAAATCTCAGTTAATCCTGTGTTTCATGATAGATCTAAACATATTGATATCCAGTATCATCATATCAGAGCTTGTGTGCAGCGGAAGATCATGTTGCTTCAGTACATTCCTACAGAAGATCAGGATGTATATATTCTGACAAAGGCACTCACCATGAGAAAATTTGAATACCATAGAGGTAGGAATGGGGTGAAGGATAATCCCTATCTTGTTGAGAGGGAGTGTTGAGATTCAACAAGATGATGAGCATAGTGAAAAGAGTCGCCTTCACTAAGTGGGCCCGCAGGCTATTGCTGGCGCAAGTCTATTTTTAGACATGGTGATCATATTTTAGAAGTTGCATGATGATATTTGTGGATGGTTGGTCAAGTTGGAAAAATATATGAAATTCTATTTTTATAATATTGGACGAAGTCTATTTATAGATCATCAATCTAAAAATAGAAGTGTTGATTATTATTAGCTCTTAATAATAATCTAACAAAAAACAACAACTTATTCTCTTGGAGCACTTAGTTTCAGTGCACAGATTTGGCAAATCAGTGGGCTGAAGCAATTTCACAATTCCTAGGGTTTACTGGTGGTTCATGCATGGAGGAATCAATTAGAACTGAAGTGGAAAAGTTATGACAGAGTTGGAAGAGTAGTTCATGGAGTTTTATTCAGTTTAACTCAGTTAAAGTGAGTTAGACTCATTTGAGCTAGTTGTATCTAGTCTAACTAAATTATACACTAGTGAGAGTGGAGTGAATTAATTAGTTAATTAATTCACAAATAATAACTCATTAATCAACTGAAAAAATACAGCAGTTAACTATAGTGCATGTCAGTTCTAGTGGAGACCTAGTGGAGAGATAAGTGAAAGGCAAGATGGACTATCTGTTGTGACTATAGTGATGCATTGATTGCACCACAAACACATTGGAGTTTTCAATGAGGATTGCGCAGACAAGGAAAGGGTAATTTGAATTCATTTAGAGCTATTCTTTAGCTGGGATTGCGCAGTGGAGGCAGGCTAGCAAGAGGGCAGAAATCGGTGCATGGATTTGCAGATTTCTTCTGATTAGTGTGTGACGATTGATTCTACTGAGAGCTTGATGTACTAAGATTTTTATGAGATTGTTAGATGATCTCCATGATACATAATATATGATAGTTGGGGTTTTCGTCTTTAGGCTTTTCCCGTGAAACAACTATGTAATGTGCGATTATTTTTATTTATGCTTCACATGTGTTTGTAATTAATTTTCCGCAAAATATTAACAGTGGAATGATTTTGTATTTTGTAAAAAGTTAAATATTGTGAGATCAAGGGAATTTGGATGTATGCATGCTTAGTGTATACTAATTTCTACATAGATTGAAGGGGGATGTGATCGTGGAAGTTGGAGGTTGTTAGGGTTTGATATGATGGCTTAGAGAGTACTTGGAGACCTTGAAGGGAAGCAAGAACTCCTAGAGTCATAAGACTCTAAGAACATTCCCATCTGGAAAAGTAATATTCCTTGGAGGTGGTGACACAACCTAAGGGACTAAAAGTGCAAAGAAGGGTGTGAATTGTTTGGGTGCAAGCTAATGGGGGCGTGACACTACAGTTTGGAGGTTGTTGGAATTTGGTACCTTATTTAGTTTATGGTACTACACATTTACCTGGATTTGGATGAGATTTTTCCCATGGAACCAAAGCCTCAGCTCAAGGGTGACCCATTGTTGAGAGAAAATGAATAATGTTGTTTATGTCTGGGAGGAATTTTGAAGGTATGCAACTAGTTATTCATTTATCATATAACTGCTTCTATAACATTTACTTAATTTATGCTACAATTACTTATGTGCTATGTAGAATTTTAATTGTTTCATATGAATAATAATTTGTTGTATGTAAAAATTAAATAGATATCATTTTCATTAGAGTGAATATGTACATGCATATAACCATTATAGAAACAAAATAAAAAGGGAAAATACCCAAGTGACAGGGCACAATAATAATAGGCACAAAATTTTACCTCAGCTAGTGGATAGAGGCATTGTTGGAGTTAATAAATAATGGAAAGCCCATCTTAGTTTAGTTTAAATATGATTAGTAGGCATGGATATACCTAGAAGATGGCTAAAGTGACCCAACAATGAGCTGGGAATGTTACAAGTAGATTTGTTAATGGCCTGGGGACATTATAGGTGAAAATTATTGTTTTACATTCACCTGAATGAGTGATCTGAAATACTAATAGAAGGTTGCAGGAAATACTTGGAACACATAATACAACATTGAAATTATAATTATCTACTTGAATTATTCTAGATCCTACAACACTAAGAGATATATCACGAGAAAAAAATATTTGTTTGGTATTACGTCATTAAGAGCAAAAAAATGAATTTATCCTTAGCAATATGGTAATATTCTCCAAAAATTATCAATAAGCCACTCATCAAAAGAAGAAATAGATGTTGCATTGAAGGAGAAACTAGAAGCAAAAAATGCATTCCCCTGAGAAGTATTAGAAGAAGAATCAACATTGGTGTTGTGCTTCTTCATTGTTTTTTCCAAGGCCGCCATATTTTTGAAACATTCAGACTTTAGATGATTTTATCTCCTACAATAGTTGCAATGCCAATCAATCTTATTACTCTTTATTTTGGTCCTTTGTCACAGGGGAGTAAAGGCTAGATGAGAGAGTTTACGGTCCTTATTTTTCTTGTTGTTGCAAGAATGTTACTTATTTGGATGATTAATTTTATCTTTTTGTTGGGCCTCTAAAGCCTTATTAGATTCACCCGTAATGTTGATTACTTCAATATGAAAGATCTTGCCTTTCTCTCTAATCGAAGTCACAAAAATATTAAGATAAGGTTTTTGATAGGCAGTCCCCAAATATCTTCTCTAGTGGCATAAAATGTAGATACATAAATAAAATATGTAGAACTAAGCTTCGAAAAATAATATATATGATGTGTTCATCATATAGATCGACTTGAAAATATTTATGCAGATGTCAAAGTGTTTTTAAATTTGATAAATAGTATTCGATGCAAGAGAAAAAATTAGGAATCAAATTCATTATCTGATTTTCAAGTTGATGAGATCTAATAATATTAAGTTCGCAAAATATCTTTTTCAACTTTTCCCAAACTTCGTTCAGATCATCAATTCTTTGAACATGAAATCTCAAATAAGGAGAATTAGAAATTTCAATAAATCTTTGTGTTTTCAATCCTATTATACCATTTGACTATCTTATTAGGACAAGTGGGGGAATTTCTTGTCCCAAGGTAATCTAGTACAATCCTTTACTTCTTTATACATCCTCCATGTGAGATTTTCATGAGAAGTAGTTGGTACTAGTAAACAAAAGTTTACTTGGAGTGGAAATATTAAAATATATAGATAATATTGTTTTAAAAGTAGAAAATAACTATTTTGATGGAAAGCTCTTGAAAAAATGGGTTGTTTAAAAAAAATGGCACTGAAAACAAACTTTGGATGTGAAAGTTATGACCTTTTAAAAAAATGCATTAACAGTAGAAAATAACCACCTCACAAATAGAGGTTGGCCCACATGGTGATTGAAATTGAAAAAAATAAAAAAGTATGTTGTTTTGCTTATAAATTCACTTGTATAAATTAATTATCTTATGAAGTGGCCTACTTTTAGAAAACAAGTGAGAATCACTTTTATAATGAAATTACTTTATAAATGATGACTTCTTGAAAAAATTAGAAAAATATTAAAGTATTTTATGGTTATTCACATTTATAATAGTAGTGAAATTTATTGTAAAAAAAATATATAAAATAACTTAAATAAGTAAAGAAAATTTTAACCGAGTGAACTAATGCAAAAACATAACAATACTAGTGAAGGTGAATGAGGGTGTTGTGGTTGTTGGAGCTCTTCCTTGAAATGGGTTTTTACACAAAAAAAAATGTGCTCATCAATAAATAAACAAAAATTATTTGGCATTGGATAACCCAATGCTCCCCATGTGTTTTGCGACATGGACTAACCACCTATCGTGGATCCTTATCTCTAGCGATGTGATCGTTGACTAGCACATGTGGGTTTTGGTCTAACGACAATCATGATTCCCAACAAGTGGTATTAGAGCATAGGTCACGAGTTCAATACACACTTGGCTCGTGTTGGGGGGAGGGGGGGAGGGGGGGGCAATATTGTTGGATATTGGATAAACCAAAGCTCCCAATGTGTTTTGTGACATAGATAAACCGCCTCTCGTGGATCCTTATCTGTGGCAATGTGATCATTGGCTAACACCTGCAGGTTTTGATCTAATAGAAATCATGATTCCAAACAACAAATTGAAAAATATTCAAAAAACTCAACAACAATGGGGTTAGATTTTGGTTAGTTTACCCGAGAAATGCAAGTGTTCTTATTGTTTCTGATTTGTTGAGGTCGCAGAAAGCGCAGGACAAAGAGCATGCATAGTCAAGAAAATGCCTTCAAAATTATTTTTCATTTTACTGTATCTTAAAAAGCCTAGGGAAAAGAGTATACATAGACAAAAAAGAGTAGGAAACATGGAATATAAGTAGAAAATTGAAATATGAATTTTGTTGAAAAATTTAAAAAAGAAAAGAAAAACGAAATATGAATTTTGTTAAAAAGGAAAAAAAAAATGTATTCATAATGTAAACCTCCCAATCCAATGAAAAATATTATACCTTACTAAAATAAACACACTTTTGGATGAACTGAAAGGTCTTATTAGCTGAAAACAACATTATGGATGTAATGAAATAGTCCATTCACACTAAAACAATTCATAAATAGGAGATCCTTGAAATGTGGCAACATAGACTTAAGATCTTGATCACTAGCATGAACACATCTTTAAATTGGCTTTAATACCATGTTTGGGTAAATATAGCCTTCCATATAGGATAGGCACCTTCAATGGCTACTCACACAACTAGAGAAAATATCATAGCACCAATACCTTTGTGTGGTTAAAACTCTTTAAAAGGGAAACCGTCGATGGTCCCATCCAACATAGTCATGTGAGGCAATTTTATTAACGCAAATGAAAATATTTTATATAAGGCAGTTCTTACAATCAATCATTGGCCATGACCCTCCTTGCCCTTTAAATAGAAATCATAGATCAATCAAGTGTTAAGCCATAGAACAATCATTATTAGCAATAAGGAGAATATGAAGTATTGAATCATTTTATGTCTAAAACATATCATGCTTATTAAATTACAATGCAACTAATACATATTAAAAAAATTCACAATTAAATCAAATTAAATTTAAATTTGAAGTGTCCAAATATCCTAAAACTAAATTGAAATTAATGAAAAATAATATTTTTACTTTGGTTCAAATATATAATTTTTTTTTAATGATCACCAACCCTGGTCATGTGGCTTAGTTATGCTAACCATTTCTGTTCAATTCTCGGGTGATCTTAGGTGAAAATGCCCAACGGTTTCTATTTAAAAGTAAAAAACTCCACTTGTCAAAAGAATTCAATACTCTAAGATGGAAGAACATTGTCCTGCACCCTTTGGGATATAGATGGTACGTGAGGGGAAAATATAAACAAGTTATAATCTGAAGCTGTTGATTCTCTCCATTGATGAGATGCCTATTCAATATTGGCACCCTATTTCTTATATATCTACTGAAATTAAAACATTTGAGTCATTGGTTAGCATAACCCAACAATTGGGATATTGATTGTTATATTTGTTTTGTTTTGTTTTGGGCTATAAGCCTTACTTTTTATATAAGAGTCTATTTACTTTTACCAATCATTATTTCCAAACCAATACAGATAAAAATAAAATAAAATAAAATACAATTTTTGTTAGCTATATAATAATTCACTCCATTTCAAAGCATATATTTTATTTTAACATTTAAAATTTAAAATAAGCATCAATCATACATTAAAAAAAAAAACTAACTAATCACTAGAAGATAGAGATTAAAAAAATAAACTGACAATAAAACACTCTTGCCAATTCTAAACCAATACAAACGCCAACATCAAAAGTAAAACTTCACTTCAAACAGATTTTAACTTTTCCTAATAAATTAAAAATATATATTAGTCTACTATTATTACTTTAATTTAGGTAATAGTTCTTGAATTATATCTCTCTGAATATAGGTAATAGTTCCTCAATTATATCAGTATGAATTCGTTGCTTCCTCGATGAGACGTTAAGGTTGTCATGTGAGTTTTGTTTAATTATTAATGTAATTTTTATTGTTATTTTAGTTGATTTTGAATTTATGTTTATTATAGATTTTGAGAATATTTAGGAATTTGATAGGCAAGAAAAAAAATTATAGTTTGATTTTTTTTTATTATCAAAATTTTGAATATTTTTAAAATTTGCAATGGATATAAAGATGCTCTTTGGTTGAAGATAGACACTTGTCTTTATTATACAAATGGTTGATGTTTTGTCACTGTATGGAATGTTAGAAATACTATTAATGTAATTTTTATTGTTATTTTAGTTGATTTTGAATTCATGTTGATTATAGATTTTGAGAATATTTTGGAATTTGATAGTCAAGAAAAAAATTAGTAGTTTGATTTTTTATTTTTATCATCAAATTTTTTAATATTCTTGGAATTTGTAATGGACATAAAGATGCCCCTTGGTTGAACATAGACACTACTTTATTATAAAAATTGTTGATGCTTTGTAAGTGTATTGAATGTTAAAATTATGTAGTCTAATTATGTAGTGTTTTGGAGTTTTTTTTATTGATATTTAGCCAAATAAATTTAATTGTTTGATTTATTTTTTTTATCATCAAAATTTTTAATATTCTTGGAATTTGTAATGGACATAAAGATGCCCCTTGGTTGAAGATACACACTGCATGCATTTATTATACAAATGGTTGATGCTTTGCTGAATGTTAAAAATATGTAGTCTAATTATGTCTTGTTTTGGAGTTTCTTTATTAATATTTAGTCAAATAATTTTTAGACATATCTTAATTTTTTTGTTATTTAATATATATCTTTGAATACATAAAGAAATTCAATATTACATAAATTGTTTTTTTTCTGGATCAATCACATCATTAGGATTTGGTCGATGTTTCGAACTAATTAATGTAGTTCATCCTCGGACAAGGTGAAAAATCAATCGTTCTTATTGACTAAATAGTGTCGATGCATCATTTCTCGGTATTAGCTAAAGAAAACTAGCCGTTAAAAACTAGGTAAACTAGCTGTTAATGAATTAGTTAGTTAGTTAATTAAAACTATTAAGTGATTAATAAATATTGACCTAATAGATATTATAATAAAAAAGTTAAAAAAATTATTATTTAATATTTAGTTAAAATTTTTAAATTGATTAATAATTTTTTTATTTTAATAGATATTAAAATAAAATGTATTATTTGATTGATTAATAAATATTAAAATAATAGATAAAAATTTAAAATTTAAAAAGTATTTTGAAGAATTTATTACTAGGGGGATTATACATAATTAAAAATATATAAAGGGTAATCCATAATAATATAACCATAAAGAATATTTAAGAAAAGAAAAAAAGGAAAAAAAGAAAAAAAAAACTAGATAAAAGAAGAGAAGGGGGAAAATGAAAATAAGAAAAGGGAGATCTCAGAAATAAGTAAGAGGGGGCAAAGAAAATATTATGTAATAATTAATTAAAGATATTTAATTGAATAAAAAATATTAAAATAATAATAAATTTAATTTACAAAGTATTGTGAAGAATTTATTACTAAGATACATAAGGGATTATACAGAACTAAAAACAAAAATGGTAATATATAAAAATATAAACATAAAAAGTATAAAAGATAAAATATAGGGAAAAATAAGATTAGACAAAAGAAGAGAAAGAGGGGGGTTGGGGAGGGGGTTGGGGAGGGGAGGTTGGGGGTGGAGAGGGAGGCAATGAAAAAGAAGAAAAGGAGACCGGGAAAAATAATCAAGGGGAGTGGAGGGGGGGGCGCGCGGGGAAGGGGGTATTTTTTTTATCTAGAGAGAGCTTGAGTCCAGCTTTTACTCAACTTCCAACCATCATTCCTATTGAGATTCTTAACATGTCGCTCAATCTCAATGGCTTCCCTAAGCTTCCTATGATGGAAGTGGTCAACCCTAGCAATGAATTTGGTGTCTTCAGTGCAAACATGGTGACAGGATTTCTCCACATGTTGTGCAACAAAAGATGTGCGGGATTTATTATGCCTAATGTCTACAACATGCTCCTGGATTCTCTGTCTGATGGATCTGTCGGTTTCACCAATGTAGGGTGTGCCACAAGAATAAGGAATCATGCATACACCCTTCATGTCTTAAGGGTTGATAGGGTTTTTGACAGATCCGAGAGAATTCTCAATAGTACAAAGGGGTTTGAAAGCAGAGGAGACACTATTCCTTGTGAGGACATGGACAATTTTGTCCATGGTTCCTTGGATAAAAGGGACATGAACCTTGGAAACAGGATCCACTCGAGAAGATTTTCCTTTGAATCCATTATAGGCTTTTTGAAATGCCATATGGCTCTCAGATCTATTATACCCATTATTCTCAAAAACTTTAAGAAGATGGGATTTCTCCGACTCCAAGCGGTTTTTGTCAGAAATCCTAAGAGCACGAGTAGAAAGGGTGCAAAGAACACCAAATTTTTGCGCAGAAAAATGATGAGAACCACTATAAAGATATTGTTCTGTGTGAGTTTTCTTGCAAAAAAATGGTGGGAAATGGATCCATCCTCCCTTCTAGAGATACAGATATCCAAGAAAGGAAGGGAACCATCAAATTCAACCTCTATGGTGAATTTGATGGAATCCGACACGGAATTTAGGTGTCCAAGAAACAGATCCAACTTCTCCCTACCATGGGGCCAAATGACATAGGCCTCATCCATGAATCTCTTCCATTTCCTAGGGTGAAATTGAGCTGAGGCGAAGGCCTTAGATTGAAAATATTCCATGAAAAGGTTAGCAACTATAGGAGAGAGAGGGAATTTCATAGAAACACCACAATTCTGCTCATAGAACTCACCTTGGAAGCAGAGGAGACATTGATATTGACCTGAAGGAAACTAGGTCTATTGGCCACCTTAAAGTGTTAAAATCCATCCAATATTGAAAATGTTTAAACCTTCTACTATCAGTTATGTCCAGTTTACTATCGCTAACATATTCTAACTGCAAATAGTAAATGCTATCCACAAAATACATATAAAAAAACCAAAGGAAATATTGTGTCAATCATCCAAAGATTCTATTGGTGTCAGATCCTTTATGCTTAAGCTAGGCATCTCCATCTGCTGCATGGTTTGCAGCTAATGATCTATATGGCCAAGATGAATAGTTCCATGTTGCTAGGATACTCGGATTTCTTGAATCTCCCTTCTAATTTCTTACAAAATAGAAGGGAATTTTGGGTCACCTCCATTTCCTGTATACTCATGAGTGCCTTGGCCAAAACACATTTAATCTTCTAGTATGTGTTAATAGACTGGTGAAAAGAGACAGTCTACCTCTTGTGTTGCCAGGGTCTTTAAGGAAATCCAATGCTTCCTCCTGGATTTCGCCTTCCTCTTTGATTTTGTAGTCTCTTTCCCATCTAGCAATAAGATTCCGAACCTGGGGAGGAGTACCAACACAATAGGCATCATACGCTTTTAACTCTCATTGAACAACCCTCTGCAGAAACCGTTTAATTGGAAGATGGATTCCCCGTTTGAAAAGATATACTTTGATAAAATTTATTGTTTTGAAATATATGTAAAAAAATCTCATCAAATATATATATATATATATATATATATATATATATATATATATATATAATTTTAAATATATATATTTATTTTCAACCTACATTGAAGTGTCACTGAACACCATTCAAAAAAATAACCAAAATTAACACATAACGGTGCTAAATATATCCTCCGAGGAAAACTACATACTGATAGATCTTTAAAAATAGATCATTACATATCAACAAATAATATATTTATCTCTAAGAGAATTTTTTCACGATAAACATTAACAATCAAAGGTGTTATATATATCCTCCGAGGGTAATTACATACTCATAGATATTTAAAAATAGATCATTACATATCAACAAATATTATATTTATTTCTAAGAGAATCTCTCCATGATGTTTATTCAAAATTAACACTTAACGGTGCTAAATATATCCTCCAAGGGGAACTACATACTTTATACTTATTTCTTCGAAAATTTCTCCACGATAAAGAAGTTTATCATGAAATGTAATGTAAATATTAACAGTCAAAGGTGCTATAAATATCCTCCAAGGGGAATTACATACTCATAGATATTTAAAAATAAATCATTACATATCAACAAATATTATATTTATTTCTAAGATAATTTCTCCATGATAAAGATGTTTATCATGAAATGTAAAGATTATTCAATTTTTAAATGACAAGTTTAAAGTTGATTGAATGAAATTACCATTAAATTTCTTTTAATGGTTGAGAAAACTATTTAAGTTTTTCTCTTGGATTGCAGTTTATTAATTTATAATTTTTTGTTTATCTAATTAATTGTTATCTTTGAATCAACAATAGTTTATAGACAAGGACGATCCTTCTCCAAAACAAATTTTAAAAGAGAAAAGAGAGCTTTGCAGTTTTCTTGACTCTTGGAGCCTTGAATTAGATTTTCTTTGCCAATAATATTGTGATTGTCTAAAAGGTGAAGAAACAACGTCAAACTACAAGTAGACACAATTTTTCACAGTCATCATGAAAGAAACCCCAAGTGATCTTCTTGTTGATGATTACCTCTCTCACAATAGGGGCAGTTGTGATTCTAGTGTAAGGTTTACTACCATACCTTAAAAGGATGCCTATATTTGGCCTCAAAGAGAGTGGCATTAAGGGTGAACCATGCTCCCCATGCAACTAGGATAGGAAGAGCTCCCAATTCCTCTAGCCTTTTATAGGTAAAAGAGTTTGAAAATTATTCTTCCAAAGACCCCTTTTTCCAAGGATGCTCTCACTCTAACTAAATTTCCATCTCATGCCAAACCTATTTCTAAAAGGCACACTTTAGAAATAGGTGTACAATGGTCTCTTCATTTCCTCTACAAAGAAGAAAAATACCTTGCCTTATTTTTTCGTCAATTGTAGCCTATCCCAAGTTAGTATCTTCCCTTCATAAGATGTGAAAAAATAACAATCCCTTTGGTCATGCATTTATCTTCCAAAACTATTTATACCACCAAATTTTTGTTGGTGAATTTGGACTTTACAAATCCTTGTACCCTAACTTCACTGAATAGTTCCCCCTCTAAGAGTTAAAACACCACACTAATTCATCTTCCACATTCCTTAATCTTGCATGATCCTTACATATTTTTGTAGTGAATGTTCTCGTTGTTGATCCCACTTGTTAGCAAGACCTAACTCGTGCACTTATATCCACCCTTGTTTCTAGGTAGTTTTTCTAGAGAATCTCCAATATTATTAAGTAATACAACAACCCACATTCTATATTTTAATTAATAAAGCCACATGGAGGAAGATGTTATCCCATGCCCAAATATCACATCCAATCCAATTCAAAACTAACACCCCAACCCAACCTTCCAAGCCAAAAATTACCCAACTAGTGGAAAAGAAATGGTTAAATCCTTCCTTTGATTAGAGATGTTATGAAGACTCTTATGTCCTCTTTGGATCTAATCCAAGATAGAACAAGGGGTGATATAGTTATCAACTAAAATCTTTCCCCACAAATTTTCACCAGTCAAGAACACGCAAAATTACGTATCCATCAATGCTTTACCAAACAAAAGAACATTTTTCAAGCCTCATCGAGATTTCCTCTCTAGGGAAGATAGTAATTTCTTGTTGACTAGGTGAGAGCCCAAATATTCATCGCTCCCCTTCCACATATAATGAAATACAAGACTTATAATTCCATTGAGCACACCTTGGGGTATCAAAATTGGGAGATGTCAGTAGATAAACTTCACTTCAATAAACAAATAATAAAGACAATCTAACCACCTCCAAACATCCACCTATCGTACTAGAAGGTAATCATCCTTTCATTCTTTCATAACAACCATTTCCAATCTACTATCTTGTAATTGATTGGATTGAGCACATACCAAAGGTATTTAATGCCATCATCCAAATCACACAATGGATATAAGAAGTGGTGAATCCATTTTTGTCTTGTTTCATCCACCAACAAAAATAATATTGTTGGCATATTAACATTGACAGGGATACGCATTGCATCACAAAAAAATCCAAAATCTCCTTATACTTCTTACCTTTAACTTCCAAATAAAAACATAAAAGGAGCACACCATCTGCAAACAAGAGATGAGATAACTACTCTGACTTCCTAGTGCTCCTAAATTCATCAACTGTGCAAAACCTCTTACCTTGTTGTCATGCTTATCAATAAATTACCAATATTTATATTTTTCTTGTAGTTTGCAAACTTCTAAAAATATTTGGTATTTTTGTCCCCCACTTCAATCCATAGTGCATGGCTTTGGAGACCTACTCCTTCTCATCAAGTGAAAACTTGATTCATCATGGTTCCAAAGAGTGAACATGCTTCAAGACCTCTTGTGGTAGGGATCATGTTCTATCCCATCATATAGATCTTCCAATTCCCTTTCTATCTCCTTAAGTGAAATAAATCTAATTTTTTGTCTCTTAGCTTCCCATGCAATAATTTTCTCTTTTACCAAATGAAACACTACTGCAAATTCTGCATAGTCTAGGACTTCTAAGTTTGGGTGGAAACAATTTCAATTATCTAAAAAAAAACACTTGAAATTCCCCTCTTCATGCAAATAAGGATTATATATAAATGATGTACCCTTTTTTTTTGTTCCCCTTCCCCATCTTGGGAAAGATAAGAAGGTGGTCCAAATATCACACATTTTTAACCCACCTTTGAAGACGCCATAATGTGCAAGAATCCAATCCAATATTTTTGGGACTCCTGCTCTAGCCTTATTATTGTTCCAAGTAAAACATAGTTGGATAAGCTCAATGTCTACCCAGCCTATCAATTCAAAATTTTCCATTGAAAAAATCAACCAAACAATTTGAAAAACAAAAGTATCCCAAACAATTTAAAAGACAAAAGTATCCCAAAATTCCTCTATACTCAACATCAAAATTAAGTTCTCACTAATAATGAAAACAAGCAAAAGTATAAACCATAAAAATAATTCCTTAGCCTCTTAAAATATGTCTTTTTATATATATATGAAAAATACAATTAATACTGATAATATACCTAATGATAATTTTTGCTATTAATTTTTGTGAAAATAACTTTTATATATATTGAAATATAATATATTATATTTAGTTTTATAATTCATACCATTACAATATACTATATTAAAATTATAATTTAAATAAAAAAGTTATTTTGAATAGAAATATAAAATTATCAATTTCATGTTAGACTTAGCTCCTTTTTAAAATTAATTATAGATAAACACAACCCATTTCCTTATGCTTTATTTTGAAACTTTAAAACTCTAAAGATTAAATTTATAAAGTAATTCCCAATATTTACTTTCCCTATAATTGATATAAAACTAGAGACAGCTTGTAATTCATATAAAGTAAGCTATAGAGACAAAGCTTATAATTCATATAAAGTAAGCTATAGAGACAAAGCTTATAATTCATATAAAGTAAGAGAGAGACAAAGTTCATTATTTATACAAAGCTAGTGATATAGAAAGAAGCATTTGGCCGAGAGTGCAAGTTTATTTCATTAATAGATTATGTGAGAATAATTACAAGACATAGTTTGTGATAAATCAATTTGTTAATAATAACTATCTCTTAATTTGACAACTAAATTATGATAAATTTTAGCCGTTAACCCTACCCATACCCTATTTAAAACATTGAAAATGATATTTTCAATGTGATGTCCTTCATTCTGATTCCATGATCGTTAATACCCAAAACAAAAAACTGTACATCCATTATGGGGGGAGGAATTGGGTATTGTCTCTGGTATTTTCTGCCATGAAAACATATCCAGTTACAGTTTTGGCAGCGTTAATATTGCTGTGGATGGCCATATTCGATCGGCGTGCTTGTAGGTGGTGAGAGATATTAATCTTTTGTTTGTGCAATAGTGGCAACCCCATTAGCGTGGTCGGCCATTACCAGAGTGGCGAGGTCTCTGGATTCCTCCCTTGAAAGAGACTCCCAGTCACAACTATCAGATCAGCTCATAATAAAAGCGTGGTGCTTCCACAGAATTCCTTCAGGTTTTATGGCTTGGAGCTTACGTTCATGTAGATTCCTATTTACATATTACTAAAATCCATTCATGGCTGATAGTGACATTGACGTGGACCGACAGCTGGCTTGAATAAATATTACTCAATCCATCCATGGATGACAGTGACATTGATATGGACAGACAGCTGGCTTTGACGGTTGGACTAGGTTTTCAGTTCTAACATCAACGTGGTACCTGTACCAGGTGACTCATACTGTTGGAATCTGAAATTTCACTTTACATTACCCGTAACATCAAAATTTTGTGACCGTTAAATTTAAAACTTTTAGATCCTTTTATTTTATATTTTGACAGCATTTCATTTTATCTGATGGGCTCTTTAGTCAAGGGAGACAATTTTATTTGCTAAAAACTTAAAGTAATCTATATGTTAAAAACTTAAAATTATATAAATTTCAAATGTATTAATCATATTAATTCAAAACATTAATAAGAATCTAAAATTAAGTTATAAGTAGAAATTTTAATTGGTTTGGAATATGATTTAAAATTATTTTTGTTTCGTTAAAAGTTGATTTAATAAAGTAAATTAATAGTGCAAGATTCAGAAATTTTTATAAATAACTATGATAAATAACTTAGGTTTATAGATAGTAGCTAATAATAACTGTTTCAAATATAAACTTGATCATTAAATTATCATACATTTTACTATAATAAATTTTTATCTATTTTATATTAATATAATAATTTATATAAATTTATGAGATTTTGGTTTAAGAAGTTGTTTATTTAGGCAACAGAATAGTCAGGAGGGCAAGTTTTTGCCTAAACCAGTTTAGTAAAATTCAAAAAATGAGGTAGTTGCAGTGTTTGGAATCCATTTTTGAGAGTGGAAATGGATTCAGCACTATCAAAAACCTTTAGGACACCCAAAACACTGAAATTTAACAACTATAAATAAGATTTAGATTTTTTCAAAATCTGTGTTTGATTTTAAGCTATTCTATTACTTTTTTAGACTACGGCTTAATTGGCTTGATTTAATAGTAAATAAATATAATGATATGACACTTCTTGTTATTAATTTAAATCTCGGCACTTCTTGTCAAACCTGTTTTAGTTCTGCATGCTTCTGACCTAAAGGTTCATCTCCCCCTTTTTAACTCGTGGTAAGTCTTTTTTGAAAATGGTTCAAGAGCATTTTATTAAAGTTGACTGCGTTTAAATCTATTTGAAATAGATTAATGTAATGGATAAGCTTGAAATAAAAGAGACGACCCTCATCATATTCCATACTAGTTCTTTGTTAAATATATATATAAAATGAATTAAAAGAATTTATACGAGATTAATCTTTTTCTAGTGAATTCATAATGGAATTTAATTTTCATCTAAAAGTAGAAACATAAATTATAAAAAAAATTGTTGCATAACAAACTCACATCGAATTTATAATTTTAGATTGCTACCATTATTAAAGTTGATTATCCATTGTAATCTAATAATTCTTCCACAACATAAATAATTGGATGTTATAAAATACAAGAGTTTACTAAATTATTATGTTTGCTTAACCATTTTTTTTTTAACAAAAATGAATATTTTAATGTTAGCATAATTCAATGGTGAGTCAAACTCATTAATAGACATTTTCTAGGTGATAGACTCCAATGAGGAATCTTGGGTTAGTTTCAGTGTTTCGTCTTTACAGAGAGACTTCTTTACATGTAACTCTCAAACTCATAAAGAACTTCATGTCCAATAAACACATAAATATAGAGATACATCATGACAAGGCCCAAGAATCTTTCTCCATAGTAAAAGATATTCCCCATAATCAACTTTTATTGCATATGTGTGATTATGTGGTATCATATTGTTATGTTACTATGTGAATACCTGAAGGTAAAAACTAGAATCTCAACACTTGGCTAATCTCTTCTTTTTTCATCCATTTGTGTATTTTTGGCTTATCTCCTTAGAATTTTGTTCAAATGTCAAGTGTAGGCACCTGTTGGATGCACAATTAAAGTCCACATCTAATGAGCACACACTCAACATACTTCTTAGCCAACTTGTATAAAAAAAAGCTGAAAATACATGAAAACAGTATGTTCAACACACTTTTTGCATGTATTTTCAATTTTTTTGATATGGGTAAGTTTTTTTCGTGTATTTTCATTTTTTTCGATGTGGGTCTACTGAGATGTATGTAGAGTGTGTACTTGTTGGATGTGGAATTTAATTTTGCATCCAACGGGTGCCTACACTTGACATTTGAACCAACCCATAAAGATATACGTTGAAAATACAATAAAAAAGTAGTCTCTTTTCATTAAAAAAGACATAAAGCTTATTTTATTATTTTATTATTTTCCTTAGGAGGTCAATTTTAGACCTCAAAATTCCCTTAATTTGAAAGGCCATTGCAACCTCATCCATGACCTCTATATCATTCCTCTCCCTTCTTTGAGCCACAAAAGTGTCAGTGTTCACAGTATGTTTATATCTCCTCATCAAACAATTCACCTTTAGTTTCCAAATGGCTTGTTCATATGGCTAGTTTAACTATGAATGTTGATTCCCTTTTGTTCCTCTTCTTTCTAGATTTTTTCTTCCTATTTCTGAATTGAAATCATCTCTTGCTAATCAGGGAAAAATTTAAGGATGGAAATTTATCATAAAGTTTAGAAACCTCGGTGAATCTTGCTAGTCCCTAATATAAAAACCATAAAATATTTAGTAAGATATTTGTTAAAACATTCAAATTTATAATGTTTTAATATATACTCTCTATATAATTTTGGTGATATTTAGGGTAAAATTATTGTATATTATAAAACTAGGGTGAATTATTTTTATAAAAAATGGAAACTGGTGATTCGTTTTTTTGGAAAACCCATGGAAAATTAGTCCAGATATGAATATTAGCCCCTAAAATCTTCCATGTTTCTAATGATTCTTCTTCTGCAATGTGATCTTTCATATTATAATTAATAATACAACTCATCTTCAACACACGCTTTGGATTTTCCTCTACATGTGTACATAAGAAAGAAAAAACATAAAATATGATAAAAAATAAGGGAGGTAAAGAATTTATTTCCTTGTTTATTTATGGCCACATTTCTGAGTCATGTTTCCCTTTAACAAAGTACTGGTTTTTGAGTCTCCATTTCAACAAATTACTAGTATGGCCTTAGGAAGTTGAACCATGACTATTGATTCTTTACTCCTCTAGATGATTACTCTTATATCTTTTATGAAGGGTTGTTAATGCCTCTTATGACATATAATTCTATCATTGTTAATTCTTGAGTTAGTGCCACCCAAGTACATTGGTATTACACTTATGTTCAAGGGAAGTTTTAGATTTTGTAAACCATTCTAGAGATTCCCTGTCTATTTATGTAGGCAATCTTGGTTTTCAATTTGTTCCCAATATCAACAAGTATCTATGTCATATACTCATTCCAATATGGAATATCTCCATTGACTAATAGTTGGAAAGTCAACACTTATAAACTATGACATGTTTCTCTAAGAGTTTGACCTAGCCTTAATATTTTGAGCCTATTTTCATCCATGATAGGTTAAATTGCACTCAACTGATGATATTTCATCAGTGGTTGTTAACTGAGTGATTTCCTAAGTGTTTGATAGAAAAACCAATATTCACACTTTGAGATTCATGTAGTACCTTGGATTCCATTTTCATCATTTTTGTAAGTCCTTTCTTCTATCAAAGAATTTCATTATTGATTTTTTCTCAAAATATATCTTTCATGTGTTATTCCAACAAGTGCATGTGAGAGACATATCCAGTTGTTGTTGTTCAAATCTTTCATTTGAGACCCTCAGAAACATTTCCCAGTTATTTCCTCATATTGGATGACACAATGTTCCTTAATGCCATATTTCTAATGCATTTCTTCCCATATTTTTTTTCTAACCTTGTAACATTAATTTCTACAAATAGATTCTTAATGAAAAACAAAAAAGTTGCAATGGTACAAGCACACATTTAACATATATATTTTACTTTGGAATCCCGGACTAGAAAAACCAAAAATAATGTTCAAATCCCACACCTCCTATTTTCCCATGAATACATATTTTATTATAATATTATAATACAATATAAACCCTCAATCCACTAATCTTGGAATAGAATGAAGTCGTAGTTCCTTAAATGTAATTATGTTACCATGGACCACAAAACTATGTGCCATGTAATCACCATAAGGAAAAAAACATATAAATAAAAGCCACTTGATAAAAATCTATTGATGTTTTTTTATTGGTAAACCCCTTCAAGGTCCTGCAGAAGGGTGACCACCATCGATGCAACCCCCTTTATGGAGCCTAAACCGATTATACTATATGGAAATAATATAACACATACCCAACAACATTGACTCCAATTCATTCTCTCTGGAACGATATCTAGAGAATTTATAACACCTTTGGGATTGAAATCATCAATGGTAGGATTCCTCACTATTTACAATGGGAATACATTAGTTTCCCTTAATCAATAAATTTTAGAAGTGTTCAACTTCAACTCATTCAGTTACACTTAGTATAATGTACCAAGTACCTTGACAACCATTACCATTAATAGTTGGTGTTATTGAATTTTTTAATTATAAACATTAATTAACAATGATCAAATAATTTCTCCCATGTTCAACCTAAAATCATTTATTCATGTGATGTAGACTCATACCTTCCATATCTTCTATTTGAAGACCATAGCTCCATAATAGCATCACATATTTTATGCGACTACTTGAGTTGTGTAGGACATCACCACAAACATACATGATATTAGTACTTATGGATGATTAGTTTATTAATTTATTGATTTTTTTTATCCTCCTAATAATTACTAAGACATATATGTATTACATATCTAATCATGATATGGTTTGCTTTGACATAGATCCATTGTGTATTCATTTTCTAGTCCATGATTGTTGTTTTTATATACTTGCTGGATCCATAACATACTTGATTTTGCACCCGTGATTTTCTACATCTAATAAATGGTATGCTCACCTCAATAAGATTTAATTCATACTTATACTCTCTTGCATGTACTATTTTGTTCCATTGTTGAGTGAACTTTTCTTCAACCCCTTTCATAGCTTCTTTCTATATATTACAATTTCATTCAGCTACTATATTCTCTAATGACCTTACACAATAGGGGATTTTCTTATAGAATATTTTTTCGCCCCATATGCTAAATATGCATTGTTTGCCTTTACCCCTAAACCTCTTGTAGTTGCAAACCAAGGTTTCTCTTGAACCTTTTCAAAAAACTCTTTTTAGCAAGATATACATTATTCTTCCTCAAGAAAATATCATACTATGCTACTCTCCTATAGAAAAATAGTGTACATATGCCACTTTCCATTTGAAAAAGTGTGTTTTACTTCAAAATACACTAACAATAATATAAATTTTCTTGAAATATGACTTTTCTGGTGGAATTTATAGGTATAGTAGTTTAATTAACTCCTATAACCTATGCATAACTACCCCAACCATCAATCCTTGGTGTAGGAATGGAATTAAGGTGAAGGAGAGGGGGGAGATTCCTTATGTTATCGAATTTATAAGCAAGGTTACAGCCATTCTAATTAATAGTATTGATTTCTTAAGGCCATTTCCCTCTTGGAATCCCCTATTTCTAAAATCCTTTCGCATTTTATCTAGTTTGAGGGTAGAAACACACACTCTTCCTTCCACGCCCTTTCTTTGAGATAGGATATTAGAGTAGGAGTGACCTTCAATGGCTCAAGAGGAGGAATCTAGATGGAGGTTCCAAAAATGATCATTAAGGGTGAAGGATTAGTCAAGTTTGTTCTATGTTTGTTATTCATTTCAATTAGTAAGAGAATTCTCTTATTTCCTTCCTACAATTATGTGTACTTGATGATTTTATCATATTCATATTCAAGTATCTAGTAGGAAACTAACTATATTGAACCCAATTAGTTAGGGTAGTTATAGTTGACTTCTTATTTATACTTTCATTGCATATTTCTTGTGCACTATATGGGACCACCTGACTAGATGGATCCCTTTGTTTTCACCTTTACCTTTCCATGAAAAATGAAATATTCTTTCTTGAAAAATTTTAGAACATCCTTAGGGATAAACTTTTGTGAATCTCAATATGCAAGTATATCTTCCAAAACAAACCTTTCTAGATTTATCTTTCCACATGTAGAAATTATCCAAAGGGATTCAATCTGATCTTGTAATTTACTAAAACAAAATATTGGATCCTTCTACAATTTGTGGAAACCAAATATGAGCGCACAATCACATACAAATTCAGAGAAAGAAATATTCAATCACACAACACAAGATGTATCTCGGGAAATCAATTACTCAAAACCCTGCTATCTATATATTTTATAAAGTAAAGACCATGAAATAATACAATGCACTATGTTGATTGTCCAACTCTGATATAAGAAAAATCATCCAAATACTTAACCAATTCTTAGCCTCTGTCTCACCAGCCTTGCTCATGAATTCATCGAGGAATTATGGCCCTATTAAATAGGAAATTCCCAAGAATTGATTGCACCATTCATTCAAGGCTTCTTGATAACCTCATACATAACCTCATAATAATGGAATGAAAGAAAATATATTATTAGGAAGATCAAGGTTTTAATTTAAACACTTAGGTTAAAAGACTTTAAGATGTGATGCAAGCAATACAAGCAATCTTACAAATGTTGAAAGTAGGAGAAAAGTCAAACCCTGAAACTACACAAACACAAAGATAATATCACTATACAAACATGCTCAATGAGAGAATCCTATTTACTATGCTTTAAAGAGAAAGTACTCAATTGACGATGCATTAAACATAAATATAAATATTGTAATAAAAATAATGAATAACATTAAATAGGGTTGTGACTACTCAATATAGAAAAATATATCATCACAAAGCTCATTGTAAACATCATCATTCATATCAATTAATTATTATTTAATATAAAATCAATACAATTACATAAATACGTTTTCTAATAAATGTAAACAGAAAATCAATCTACTATAATTGGTAAAGATGCACTAAAATAAGATAAATAATTATAGAGAATTTTAAGAGATAGATTGCCTTTTTTTTTAACGGTAAGGAAACTCAAAACTTTTAATATGACAATGTTTCCTAGCATAGTCACATTTTTTTCTTGTAAAAATTACCATTATTATTAAAAAATACACTTTAATAGTATTTCATTAATATTTAAATATTATAAAAATATTAAAAATAAAATAAAAAACATTAAATTCCAATGGTTAATTATAATTGAAATTAAAATTTTATTAATAATAATAATAATAATAATAATAATAATAATAAAATTAATATAATATAAATGAATTATTATCATGCCTATTATGGAAATAATACATAATTAAATTATAATGCCAAAAACATGTTAATGATGTCAAAAGTAAAGTTGAAGATGCAAACTTGATCTAGTTGGATATTGGTGGTCACTTGTTTATTCCATTTGGACCACCAATACTATTATTTTTTTTCAGTTTCTTTAATTCTAGCATAATTTTTTATATTTCATAGTTTTTCGAGGCGGTAACTTCTGAAGTTGTTTTGAGGTCCTAAATGACATTTTTTTGGAAAACGTGTCAAGTTGGTAGCCCATAGTGTAGAGGTTTGTCAAGAAGATTTGTTGTCCTATTGTGCACGCCAAACAGAGATCATATACCCAAATTATGACCCCAAGAAGTTGGCATTCCAATTAATCCCCACATGGCCCACAAACTTTTGGTGCTTCATCTGTTAGGGTTAGCTTTTGGATGTTTAGGGTTTTCCATTGCTTCTCAATAATAATAAAAACCTCTGACCTCTAAGTCTCATTGAAACATGGTTCATAAGGCATGTAGTTGTCACATATCTTCTCATAAATTAGCTACTATCCCCGAACTAATTTATTTCCATTTTACATGTAAATATTTTTCAGTATTTGTTATTAATTAATTGAAGTTCAATTTTCATTATAACTTTGTGTTTATGTTTACATATGTATTTCATTCCATTTTTACATCAATCCAAATCAACACTTGCATAAAATATACACATATTGTTTCTAAACACAATTAAAAAAAATTAATTAGGTAAAATGACAGTCATATAAATATCCAATATCCAAATGATTCAGCATTAATACAAACAACATGATTATAATATAAATACAATTCAATTACAATGCCTTAGGAAAATCATTGCAACACTCGCACCACTCAGACAAATATAAATAATATGATGTAAATAATAATGCTACGAGGACGCCATCTCATGAGCATGCCTCAATTAATGAGGAAATATATGTACGATGTTAACACTAAGGAGACACATTATCCTGCTCCCACAATTGTCATCTTGTGTGTCATTAGAACTAAAACAATTTTTAATAAAAGTACACTATAAGGTAAAATTATAGGTTACGGTAGTGTATATTGTATTGGTGTAGTGTTTAATAATAAACTTAAAATGAAAAATCATATTTTCAAATTCCAATAAAAATGTTAAAAATAAATAAATTTAATTTTATTATTTGTGTTAATTTATTATATATTTGAAATATAAATTTATATATAGATATTACATTGTCATCTTATAACTTAGGGTAGTGTATGTAACTCAGGGTAGTGTATGTTGTATTGGTGTAGTGTTTAATAATAAGCTTAAAATGAAAAATCATATTTTCAAATTCGAATAAAGATTAAAAATAAAGTTTATTCTATTCTATTCTATTCTATTTTATTTTATTATATATATATATATATATATATATATAATTTAAAAATAATTTAATGTTATAAATTTAAATTAGATAAATTATTTATTATATTTTAAATATGTTAGTTCTATAATTCAAATATGATATACATGTGTATAAATTTTTATATTAATGGTTTTAAAAATATATCTAATATTTATGATGAATAAAATATATATATATATATTAATTACATATATATTTAATTAATATAGAAGTTACTATATATTAAGAAAAAAGAGGAATATTTTTTGATGGGGTGATTAATCGATGGTACAAGTGTCTTTCGCACGGGTCTTGGATCATGCTCCAGCTCCATGCGCTTATTCAAGTTTATATTATGCATAAATTGGGTAATTATTATGCCATCGCGAGGGAATATTTGACCATCTCCACGATTAAATATGTAGATAGGCTCGGGGAGCAGTCCATTGTGGAACGTCAGGAAATGATTTTTTGCAAGCAAAGTGTGAGGGTATGCAACCATGGTGGTTCTCTGGGGTTTCGGCCTTGGATGAGAGGCATTGTGGAGGTTCGAGGTGTTGAGTTGCAGTTGTGAGTAGATCGAATGCTATGTCCCTTGGACCCAGGATCACGAATAGGAGCAGCTCTAGATTGGCTTAAAGTCTTGGTCTAGCACTGGCTTATGCTCAACAAAATCCTCTCCTCGGGCAACACAGATCTGAGAGGGGTAAGCATTGTGGATTTTTCAGTTTTTTTTCTTGGTTGCATGACCCAATTTTTTTCTACCTAGTGCTAGGGAGATGCGAGGTTGCAGGTTCTCCATGGTTTCGCCTAAGTGTCACCAGGTGTGAGGATGGCTTCAAGGTGACTAGAGAGAATATTGGGTGTACCTCCTTGTTCAATTGTGTTTGGTTCATCTGTGATGGAGGGAATTTACAGTGGTGGTTTTGGTGTTTTATGCTCAATCAACCGTTTTGGTTCATGAGTTATTGGTCTTGCTCTGGTAGTCAAGCGGAGTGTGAGTCGGCACAATTCCCTTCTCTGGGGTGGTTTAGTATTTCTAGAAATTGTGGTGTTTTGTAATGGTGTTTTGTGATTGTCTTTGTTATTTGTTTGATTCGATTGGTTCGGTGCCCTTCTCCATGCCCTGTCAATAGGGTCACCCTCACCACGGGGGTGGGCAGCAAGTTCATGAAAGGCATCCCAAGTCAGGCCTTAACGCATCTTTAGCTAAATCAGGTAGTCGGAAAAATGAGGATACCTAGACCCTTTCTCCAACTCGTTCACGTGGTCAATTGGTTTCTTTGGTCACCATAGAATCTGTTGCTAAGCAACTTCATCATATTCAAATCAATATGAATATCCTTAGGGACCACAGGTTTGAAGAAAAAAATGAGATTTTGGCTTACTTCAATGACATCCAGTATATCCATAATGAAATTTTGGAGCAGTTGGACAGCCTTTGGCACCATTTTCATCGCACGAATTACTACCTTTATAGCTTGGAGGCGAGGGTGGAGCATATAGACTTCCACATGCATGATTGAGTCAGATTATTTTGGTCTCATCCTGTACTTACCTCATCTTGTATGTACATGCCAAACTTAAGCTAGTGAACCTAAACATATTAATTATTCTAGTGAGTTTAGAATTATTTTTTGGGGTGGTGCACTTGTGTGTATATGTTTTGGGGTTGGTGTTCCTGTGTGTATATGTTTTTATATGTTATGAGGCTATAAAATTTAATATTGTAAACATGTTTAACTTATGCATGTTAATATACATATAATGGATACAAACTAAATCAGAAAAAAATGGTATGGGCGACCAAGTATCCATGGGAATATAAAAAGGGGGTTGATATGTTATATTAATCATCAAAAAGAGCACATGCATATAACTAAAGTCCATTAATTGGCCTTATGGAATGCTAAGTGTAATATTGGATACTGAGGATGGCAGTACATACTCATGGAGCCCCAGTGCTAAGAACGACCCTTTCCATATGAGTTCGATGCCCTAGAGGTTGTAGCATAGTATGAGGGGTTAAATGTGTAGAGAAGACTGTGCAAATCTTGGGTGTAGATTGAAGGGGGATGTGATCTTGGAGGTTGGAGGTTGTTACGTTTTGATATGATGGCCTAGAGAGTACTTGGAGACCCTGAAGGAAAGCAAGAACTCCTAGAGCCATAAGAATCTAAGAACATCCCTATTTAGCTAAGTAATATTCCTTGGAGGTGGTGGCACAACCTGAGGGACTACAAGTGCAAAGAAGGGTGTGAATTGTTTGGGTGCAAGCTAATGGGGGCATGACACTACATTTTGCAGGTTATTGGAATTTGGTACCTTATTTAGTTTATGGTACTACACATTTACCTGGATTTGGGTGAGTTTTTTCCCATGGAATCAAAGCCTCAGCTCAAGGGTGAGCCACTATTGAGAGAAAATGAATAGTGTGGTCTATGTCTAGGAGGAATGTTGAAGGTATGTGAATAGTTATTCATTTATCATATAATTGCTTCTGTAACATTTACTTAATTTATGCTACAATTACTTATGTGCTATTTATGTGCTATGTATGAATTTTAATTGTTGCATATGAATAATTATTTGTTGTGCGTAAAAATTAAATAGATAGAATTTTCATTAGAGTTAATTTATACATCCATATAACCATTATAGAAACAAAATAAAAAGGGAAAATACCCAAGTGACAGGGCACAATAATAATAGGCACAAAATTCTCCCTCAGCTAATCGATAGAGGCATCGTTGGAGTTAATAAATAACAAAGAGCCCATCTTAATTTAGTGTTAAGTGCCTATATTACTAGTATAGTCTCTTAGTATTGTTAGAGTAACCCCCTTATTGTTATTATTGTGCCCTTAAATTATTATTGTTAGGTTGGCTAGGATTACATTGTGGCCTCACTTGGATTACATTGTGGCCCCATGGACGCCTATATATAGAAAGGAGGTTTTGTAATTTGTATCATCCAAGAATTTTTCATTCATGTAATGTATTGGAGGTTTCCCCCTCGAAGTGGCTTATTTCTAAGGCATTGAGATCTCTTTTCTTCTCCTTTTGGAGCTAGTTTCACTACATTTGGTATCAGAGTTTTGGATTCTAGGGTTTTCGCTGCTCCAAACTAGTCATCATGGCATTTTCTTTATAAAATTTTTCTACGAAGTTTAAAAAGCTGAAATTTATAGAGTGGGAATTCGAAATCGTGAGGAACATCATCGCGAAATTTCAGAGCTTGGTTAGCAATATTTTTGGAGATATGATTTGTGGAAGTTAGGGCTTTTTGTAGGCTCCTGAATGTAAACTAAATAGGTCATCGCGGCATTTGCGCTATAACTTTTTTGCTACGAAGTTTCAAAATCAGAAATTTTTAGAGAGCGAAGCTGAAATCCTGAGGAAGATCGTTGCAAAATTTCAGATCTTTGTCTGCAATATTTTTGGAGATATGATCTATGGAAGTTAGGTCTTTTTCAGGCTCCCGAATTTCATCTCAAAGAGGTTATTGTGGAAAAATCTTCATAACTCTCTCTGAGCATCGGATTGGTATGCTGTAAAATTCGCCGCAAGTACACGGACTGTAGTTTATTTTCTATCAATTTCAGAGCCAATGGAGAAAACACTGACACAAGGCAAGTCATACAAGTTCGCTCCACTGAACTAGTCCATAATTGGGTTATTGTGCAAGATTCGAAATAACTTTTCCTTGAAGAAACCAAATCAATTCAGGCATGTGACATTTGAAAGAAGCTTCAGAGAGATATTACAAGGCCAAATTTCAGATTTTGATGATCTACAATTAAATAGATAGTTCAATTTCAATATAATGCTCCTCAAAAGCAAGTAAAAGGTGTGTATAATTTTTTTCCCAAATTGCATAAGTCTTGATTAAAGAATCAAGCCGAATTGTTTCCAAGGGAATATTACAGAATATATATCAGTATTAGATTCTAAAACGGTCCCTCAAAAGAATTAAACACCCATTAAGCCTTTAGAATTATCTACTATGAATCATGAAGATGAAGAATGGCAACATGACATATCAAATTTACAAGAGCAAGTGCAACAAATTTCGCTCTCGCAAAGAGCAACAAAAAATGACATGGAAGTTTTGAAGAAAGGCGTGGAAACTAAGATGGATGGTTTGATGAAAGGCGTGGAATCTAATATGTATGGCTTGAATAATGGCATGGAAGCTAAGATAGATGGCATGGAATCTAAGATGGATGGCATGGAAGCTAAGATCAATGAAAAAATGGAAAACTTGAAGAATGATCTAGAGGTAGACATGGAAGGTTTGACAAAGTTGATACAACAAATGTTTCCTAATGGTGAAAATATAGTAGAGGAAACTAATGATGAGAACAAAATCAATGCTAATCGCGATTTCATAAGCTTTAATGTTGGCGGGAAGAACCACCATATTCCAAAAATGGATATGAGGAAGTTTGATGGAAAGGATCCTGTAACATGGATACTATAGATGGAGAAATATTTTGATCTCAATAATGTGCAAAACACACAAAAGGTGTGCATTGCAACTTTGCATTTAGAAAAGAATACATTTGTATGGTATCGATGGCTTTTCTCCCGTAAAAAAAATGTCACTTGGTCAATTTTTACGGAGGAAATGATAGAAAATTATGAGGATACAAAGAGAAACACCTTCTTTATCTAATTGATAAATCTCAAACAAAAGGGTTTCATGTGGGAGCACATTGAGGACATCCAAAAATTGAATATAAGGGTAACTAATATTCCAGAGGAACACAGGATTGATCTCTTCATAGGTATTGTTAGTTCCCAAATCCACCTCAGGCTAAAATAAGGCAAAAGAAGGACAACACCAAACCATGCTCAGCCTCGTAGCTAGCCCTACGAGGACAGGAGAGGGCTCTCTCCGGGTCAATCTCAATAAAAATATTCAAAAGGGCTTGAGATGACTAAAAAAACAACTGATCTTAGGCTAGATAAACAAATAGGAGGGTTTGATTTTGATTTTTAGGGGTTTTTGTTCGAAAAAGGGAAAAACAATTTTGGGCTTGGGGATGAGGCCAAATCTTGCAGAGTTCAAGTTGGGGAGAGGTAGGCAGTGGCTTTGATGTCTTAGATAAAATGAATGGATTGAAAAGACTGTTGAGGAGCTGAACAGGGCAAGGGAGTGCAAGGATCCTCTCCAAACTGATGAAAACATAAAAAACTAAACAAAATTCTAAGGCAGAGCACCAGCAAATCAATGAATTCTACCTCAATTACTCATTTGTTTAATTCAGAAGCATAGAGAAGGGAAATGGCATACATATAAAATTAATGAACTTAAAATAACATGAGAAGAAAATCATAAAAACTCAGAAGCCACAAGGATCCCAACAAGTGCTGCAAAACTCTGGTCTTTCCTTTGCCAAAAACTGAAAAATGGATGTACAATGAGGAACCAAACTTTTCCCAAGTGTCCAACTCTGAAAATGTCTCAGAAAATACAATATATAGACCATCCTAACCCCTTCCCATGCCTCTAGGGGTCGAGCTCATCCTTCTAGGAGATGTTTCAACCAATTCTAAACGTGGAGCTAAAATCTAGGCAGCCAAACAACTTGCCTCTATATGCTAGGAAATTGATCCATTCACTCAATTTTCACCTTTTAGTGAATGAATCATCTAGAACAAGTAAATACATGCCAAAATTACATCATGGCTACCAAATTACATCAAGATAGATTAGTCCTCTCATGAAAAAGTAAAACTAGTCAATACTGGCCGAATTTCTGAGCTGGAAGGTGAAAAATAGGCTAAATTCCTCTATGCGCCGCACTCAAAATCTCTATGCACCACACTACTTTGGACCTATTTTTGGAGAACTTCTCGAAATCCAAATTGAGCTCATGATAGTGCGGTGGAAAGCCCTGGATTTCTGCTATCCAACCCAAGTGGAATTTTTCAATTTGGAGCTCATTTTCCCCTCCAAAACTTCATTCTCCCAAAACTACTTCCTGCTGGTGCAAAAAGTGGTAGAAAGGTGATTTTCATGGTGTTTTTGGCCCTTTAGGCAGCCCAGAATGTGATGAAATGCTTTGGCCATTCCTAAAAATACATAATATATCATTACAAACCAAAAAATGCAAATTTTTCCTCCAGAAGATGTCCAAATCATAAGCGCGCGTCGAGTGGCGCGACGCATCGGGTGGAAAAACCTGTTTTGCAACCCAAAATTTTCAAAATGACAAAATCTTCTCCAAATTTGCTGAAATTTGGAGTGAAGGTCTCCCATCATGTCTCATTCTCGGCCAAGGAAGCTTCGGTGAAGATTCGGAGTGGATCCGGTGTCTTTCGACATTTTAGTGCCTTTCTCAACCTTGCCTTCAAGATCTTCATTTTTGCTCTGCAAACGTGTGTGCGGGCCCAATAGTGAGTCTTCATGTGTCTGAGAATGTCTTTGTCCCTATTGGCCTTTGCCAAGAGCTTCTCCAGATGAATTTTAATTTGCGTAAGGCAAGTCTCTCGCTCAAATGGTGTCATGTCACCTGGTCTCTTCCAGGCCAATTCCCGATCCTCACGGATTTGCCGCAACTCTATGAGTGTGTGCTGATCCTCCAGCTATTTATTCCGCTGCTCCAAATAATGTATAACCCACTGAGTTCTCTACAACTTCACGTTCAAAGTGTCAATCTCAGCCTTTTGTTTCTGGATGATCTCTTTCAGTTTCGAGCTAGGAGAGCTCGCATCAACATTGATCAAAACAAAATCAATATATTGGCCTCCCGAGGGGCCCTCATCGTGCATAGGCCTCTTGCCTCTATCCTGAACCTGTACCTGTGCTGATGTAGAAGTCAATACCCCTTCCATGCCATGTGGAGATAGTACTCGCGCTGCTGATGAAGATAACGAGACCCCTTCCACCCCTGGTGGAGATAGTACTCGTCATGCTGCTGCAAATAAGGCTCGATGGCCTCTCTGATATGTCACACACACTGGAGCACTGATAGGCTTAGTCTCAGGAATCTCAAACTGATGTGAAGGCTCTGCCTCATCATGAACAATCTCAGGAGGAGGCTAGGATGCTGCAAAGAAATCACGAGAAATGAACTCATCCCACGAGATGCCCTGTAATCCAAGTTGATGCACTACAGTGATTTTGATGAGCACGTAATGATAGATGTTCTTATGTTGCTGCTCCGAGGTCTTACTTTGCACAAGGACCGTCATCCGCTCTATGTTATGGTACATGAAATATGGAATTCTCATCAACCGCACTCTCGTGAAATGCATCAACAGCCAGATGTGATACGCATACAAGCGTGAAAAGTGCCCTTCACAACTGAAGTACCTAATGATAACTTTAATCAATGGTGCATACTCTTCCTTCATAAATTGGAATGGAAATACCCTGCTCAGCTGCCTCAAATATCTGGGTCTAATGTAAGGCTCATAATATGCTCTATCCAACTACTGTCACTTATTCCACTCTTCACCGATGTTTGGTATCCCGGTCGCCTCAGAAATATTCTCTGGTGTCACGGTGAAGTTTACTCCAGCTAGGTTTACATGACCATTATGAAAATGTAGGACAAATAGGCGAGCTAACTCATGATGATGCTGAGCTCGGGCAATCATCTCACAATAATGGAAGCATGACTGACACTGAAAACAATCCATTGCAAGCGGGCAAGCCTGCAATTGGGTCAAAGAAGTGGGTTCTTCCCTGACATGCCTGCCACTTTTGTGAGATCTCCTTGGTACATTAAGCTTGGTAGATGAATCATTGTCCTGCTCCTACCCCTGATCATATGGTGAATCTGTCTTTGACATGGTGCTGAAATGTGTTTTTCAACTGTTTGCTTGGTTGGTTAGAAAATGAGCAATTGGTGTATTTGTTTTAATGCCAAATGTGTCACATATATATCAAGATGCTATAAGAAATATCACAGTGGGAAAAGGACTGTCAAATGAGTCTCAAGTGTGAAGACAGCCACCGTTTGATGTAGGAATAGGTGATAGTAATGAGGGTAGTTTTTAGGGATAGGAGTGCAATGAAAAAGTATACTTGGGTTAAAGTGAAATCAAGGATATTGAAACAGTCCTTGAATCTTTGGTAATCAGGATTTTATCAATGCTATGAAGTGATGGCAAACAATAGGGTTTAAGGCTTACCACATGGGAACAAAAGGAAATGAAGGATATGAGACAGTGGTATAACAATGGGACTATGCTATAATGTGACAACACTAGCAGTGATAAAAATGATAACAAATGACAAGAGTACACATATCAATGAAATGAGAGTTTAAGCACCAAAATTTCAAGTTTTTAACCACCTCCTTTCAAACCCTTGGGAGAAAATTGTGTAGTGGATATAGGGTTAAGTCTTTCACCATTAAACACTTGAAATTCTCCTTTTCAACACGCATCAAACACACCCTAAATCAACAAACATACTCTGTCAACTTACTTGGAGGGAAATGAGCCGATTTGAAATGAGTTTTGGTGAAGGAGGATATGTTTTCGGCCTTGGGGCTCTCTGCGCCGTGCGCAAGCCCAATGCGCTGCAGCCTTTGGGTGCACCGCGCCTGTGGCAATTTCCACTGTCAATTTCGGCTCTATGCGCCGCGTCAATATTATGCGCCGCACCCTATGCCAACGTGTCGCGCTATCTTCAACTCACAAAGTCGGCCTCTCTCAATCACTGTTTGGTCTCCAACTTTGAAATTCGACTTCTCAATGAGATTTTCCGAATGAAACTTGCTGAAAATGAATAAATAACCTTGAGAAATATCTTGAAAGGAAATGGCTTTGATTTTTACTTCTTCAAAACCCATTTTGTAATGTTATTTTTATTTTGGCACTTTGTCATTTAATGAAACTCTGTCTTTTGTCTTTTCACTGATTTTTTGAGTTTGGACTGATGAAATTAGTTGATTTTTGCAGGGATGTTGGCGTTGAACTTTAGCAAAGGAAAAACAGAGCCTGCTTTGACGTCTTCATGGAAAAAAAATACATGATTATTACAAAAAACAAATTCGACAATTTCTTATTCAAAACAGAGTTTTGAACAAGAAATGTCCTCAAACATTTTTGATAATAAAATTTTGAACTGAGAACTTATTGGAAATCATCCTCATGGCCTGCGGGCATTATATGACATGTCAGAAGACTAAACCCTAGACTCAGAAACTATAAGACTCTCTTTGACCAAAATAATCATTTATGACTGTGAATGACATGAACTGAACTTTAATGAATTTTGAGGAGTTTGATCAACCCAGCAGGTACAAGCATGAGGGAAAACAAGAGCACCAAACCCTTCCATCAATTAATGGCATGCCCCTAGCGAAATGCAATGAAGTGAATCAAGCGAGACACCTAAAAATGACATTCAAAAAGAGAAATGATCTCTGACGGAGGGCTGTAAGGACCGACTCTAACATTAGCTCCAATGGGGATGGTAGCTCCAAGGAGGTACCAAGAACGGCAGATCTTTCAGAGAGCAGACCAGTGCCTTCGTCCATTGGGCCATGGAATCCATTATTGACAAAACAACTCAAAATTGTTGACTGAATTTATTTGACTGAAACTTTAACTTAAACTGACACAACTCTTAAAACAGAAATGACTGAAACAAACCAACTAAACAGACTCAAATCAAAACTGAAATCCTTCTTCAGAATTATAGCCTTCACTTCGGGCCCTAGACTAAAGAAAAGACATCAGCACTCTTGCAATGGAATTGAAGTAAAATGGTATATACAATGGCAATGTAAACTGCAGAAAATACTCAAAAATGGTACCGCTTGAGCAGTCGGCCATTGACCGGCCCTCCTGGATAGTCTTCACCATTCATTTCCTTCAAAAGAAAGGCATTCTGACCTCGATATGCTACAATCTTGAATGGACCTTTCCAGAGGTTTTCAAACTTACCATGTTTTCCCTTGTCCTCATTCTTAGCATCCCACTTCAGTACCACTTCCTCCAACTGAAATTTATCTCCTTTCACTTTCCTATCATAGATATTTTTTATTCTCTCCTGCAACTTGAATGTATTCTGGAAGACCTCTTCTCTCGTTTGCTGCAAATGAATCATCTGATTTATCCTTCTCTGCATGTAGCTTTCTTCACTACCAGCCTCCTGAAGAAGCTTGAGTACCAGAACAGCAAGTGATGTAGGAAAGACTGTATCTACTCCATAAACCAACTCGAAAGGAGACATACCAATTGACTTCCTTTGACTTACCCGATCAGCCCATAGCGCATTCACCAGCTTCTTATGCCAACTCTTCTTATTGATATCAAGCAACTTTTTGATGATATTGACTAGAGACTTATTTGAAGATTTCGCCAAACCATTTCCTTGCGGATGATAGGTGTTTGAATGCCCCAGAATGATTTTATACTTCACACAAAACTCAATCATCTTCCTTGATTTAAAAGCCGCTGCATTATCTGTGATCAATTTACTCAGGAAACCAAAACGAGACAAAATGTTATTCTCAAGGAAAGAAATAATTACCAAATCGATGGCTTGTCTTGTGGGCACTACTTCGATCCATTTCATAAAGTAATCGGTGGCTGTTAGAATCCATCTATGCTGTCCTGAGGAAGGAGGATGGATTTCCCTGATGAAATCCAAACCCCACTGCTGGAAAGGGGCACTTACCTCAATAGGCTTGAGTGGCAACGGCTGTAATTTCTGTCTTCCCTCGAAAATCTGGCACTCATGGCAGCCTTTGACTATTTTATAGACATTATCAAACAATGTCAACCAATAGTACCCAGCTCTCAAAATCTTATTGGCAGTTGTCTTCCAAAAATGATGACCCCCGCAGTCTCCTTTGTGAAAATCTTCCATTACCTTCTTCGCTTCTTCCTCCACCAAAAAATTTAATAACACACTACCTGGATCCTTCCAATAAAGTGCAGAATTCAAAATAAAAAAATTTTCAGCCTTTAGTTTCAAGGTCCTACCTTTGTTCCGAGTCATGCCGGGCGGTGATGAGAAATTTTGAAGAACATAGATGATATCTGAATACCATGGGGAATCAACAAACATTTCCAATACCTGAAGTGGTGAATTATCCTCATCCTCATCAGACATAGTAGCAATCAGATTTATGTCTAATGCGCGCAAATTCGATTCAGCCATAACTTTCGCCAGCCCCTATCCCTTGATCAGCTTCGTGGGCCTTATTTCCACATCATATTCCAGCAAAGCTATAATCCACTTGCCTCGTCTTCCTTCCGAATCAGTCTGTACTAAAACATATTTCACGGCAGTGTTAGGAATATAAGCTAAAATATGGGAATGCAAAATGTATACACAGAAATCCGTCAATGCCTTTACCAGTGCCAGAGCTTGTTTCTCAATGATGTTGTATTTCAAAGCTGCGTCTCTAATAGTTCGACTGAAAAACGCTATAGGCTTCTCATGTCCATCTCTTTTCTGCATTAACACAACAGCCATGGTGTGCTCTGAAGCAAAGGAAAACAAAATGAAATCTTGGGTGTAATCCGGGTTGATTAACACCGGAGCTAAAGATAGTGCCAACTTCCCCAAATTAAAGGAATTTACCGCATCTTAAGTCCGCTTCACTTGGCTATCCTTTTTCAACATATTTGTTATTTCTCTCATATGCTCAGCAAGATTTGGGACAAAACGGCGTAAAAATTTCATCTTACCGTTAAAAGACTGAATTTCTTTCTTGTTCCTAGGAGGGTCAATTTGCTGGATTGCTTCAACACGTGCCGGATCAATACGAATTCCATCCTTAGAAATAGTATGCCCAAGTAATTTACCTTCATCCATAGTGAACAAGCTCTTTTTAGGATTAAGCGAGACACCATATTTTCTGCACTTCTGAAAAACAACCTTCAAGTGATACATATGCTCTTCATCTGAATTTGAGAAGACAGTCAAATCGTCAAGGTATATAACAAGCAAAACATCTTTTTCATTCGCAAATTCCATGTCCATCGCCCACTGGAAAGTTGCACCAGCATTCTTCAAACCAAATGGCATCTTGGCATAGTGAAATGTCCCCCACGGATTGGTGAAGGTTGTTTTGTCATGGTCGTTCTCATGGACCAAGATTTGGTTATATCCAGAATACCCGTCGAGTAGTGACATCCGAGATGGACCCACTACTCGCTGCAATATATGATCCATCTTAGGCAATGGATAATTGTCCTTCAATGACACCTTGTTCAAATTTCTGAAATCAATACACAACTGGATCTCACCTGTCTTTTTCCGCACTTGCACTAAATTTGAAATCCAATCAGAAAATCTGATGGGAACAATGATTCCTACTTTGTACAACCTATTTACCTCCTTCTCAATCGATGGCAAAAATTTTGGATTGATTCTTCTTACCTTTTGTCTGAAAGGCTTCTGATTAGGCTTAATAGGGATAGTATGCTGGATGATATTAGTGTCATACATCTTTAAATATGAGTAATCCCAAGCGAAAGCATCAGCAAATGAAGAAAACGAACTCACATATTCAGCTCTTACCTCTGGTGACAATGACTTGGATAACTTTACCATTTTGGGGTTTTCAGCTGTCCCAATATTTACATCCTCTACTCCTTTTTCAGTCGGTCGTAAAGTTGGCTTCTTGGCCACATCATCCTGATCGAAGAGCTCTTCTAAAGGTATCAAACCTTTAGGAATAATGTTATCTTTCAGCCTCAACACCTCCATTTGATTTACTTGAACATCATCACCATCATCATATTCTACATCAATTGAGGTATCTTTGAACTTACCTTTAATTTGTAGAAAATCATTAATCTCATCATCATCTTGAAAAACTTGCCAACATCTTTGATTATCCGAGACGGTAGGATGGTGCTTCACATGGATATCGAATTTATTACTTGAATTCATTGGGATCTTCAAGTTACTTGCTTCCTTAGCAAGTGCATCTGCAATTCCATTTTGAATGCGAGGAATGCAAGTCAAGCTATAATCTCAAAACTGCTTCAAAATGTCAAGGACAACGTTCCAGTAAGCTCGCATCCGGGGATGTTTCGTTTGATATTCACCCTTTACCTACTTGATCACCAATTCGGAGTCACCATATACCGCAATTTTCTTAGCTTTCAGCTTTCTAAGAATCTTTAGGCCAGCAATTAGAGCTTCATACTCAGCCTCATTATTCGAACAATCAAATTCCAACTTGTAAGAACATACCCGTACATTGCTTGGTACCTTGTTAGGAGCGGAAAATGGACTGCGTACCCAAATACCAATCCCAGCACCATCGTTGCCCACTGCACCATCGAAATCCATGGTCCATAGACCCTCTTCATCATCCTCTAAGTGCTGAAATTGTGCCAGCTCTATTTTTTCTGCTTGTTATCCACTATCTTTAGCTGATTGCTGAACTGTGCTTTCCGGTAGCTGCCTTTCCTTCTGCAAAACTTCTCTGAAATTATCGGTAATTTCTTGAATATCCTCTGCTTGAACTAACTGACTATCTACATCATTAAAACTATCGGAAAAAACAAAACAAACGACTCTAGATCTGTATGTACATAATTAAGCGGATGATTAACCAGTTTCTCCTTAGTGGTAATCATATACTTCATTTTTTGTTCCCGATACAACTTTCTCATTTGGCCAAACACGGGAATTGTGGCATAGGAGAAATCTAACTGTAATGTCCCTTTCAATTTTTCTCCCCAAAATCTGGAAAGCAACATACCAAATCTCGGAGGAATGTCTGCTACAATAACGTCCATCAAAACATTCTTTGTAGGAATCTGATCCAAACTTACATCTAAGTCTTTAATGAGCCCAATACATCTCACTCTGCTAGAATCAAATGAATAAATATCATGGTACTTCTTGGTAATGTCTAAACCCAACTTCTCCATGATTTCTTTCGGCATAAGATTATGGGAAGCACCGAAATAGAACATGGCATTATGCAATACAAACTCGTGCAATCGAAGACTGATATAAAAAGGAGGCACTTCGCTGTCCGGAGACTCACCATCTAAAGCTGGGCCGAATATCAGTTCCAGTTGATCATCTTCAATATTGACCATGTCAGACATGGGATCGAAATTCAAAATTCTAGAAACTTGACCTTTATAACTGTTGTTCTTCATTAGTTTATTCAAGGGAATAGATACCTTTAACTTCGAAATTTCATTCTCCAAACTAAAGGCTGAAGTCTTTTTGATCTCTTTGGCTGGAACATCTTTCTTTTCAACTGTCTCTCTCAATGTAATTAGCTGATTTGATTTTTCTGCTGCTGATGACTTAGTGACAACAGGATCAATTACCTCTTTTGCTTTCTTTTGTGCAACAGGTGAATCATTTTTAGGTGTTGAAACTTCCTTCCTCTTTTGAATTGGATTGACTGGTACATATCTATTTCTAAGAGAGTATTTCTTCTACTGAGCTGACAATGCATTCATGTAACCTCTTTGATACTCATCCGACTCTTCCTCAAGGGTTGCATCATTAGCCAGGATAAAATCCTCATCTTTTTGTACCGCTGAACTTTCCGCATACTCATCATCTTCGGTGATATAAATGGGCAAATCGTCAGGAGTAAAGAAATGATTTTCCTCCCCCACTACATCATCTTCATCATCTGAATCCTGACCAACAAAATTCTGCTAAAGAGGAGTTTTTACTTGCTGTTGGACTGCTGGTTCTTGTGCTCGCTGTTCTCGTTGCTTAATCATGAATTGGGGTTGCTGCTGACCACGGAAGTTAGGATTCCGAACTTGTGGTTCGGGCTTATCAAGAGTGAACCTTTCGAACATCTTTCCCATTTCGCGAAGTATCTTATCTATAGATGTAGAAGCTTCTTCTTTTATCACCACTTTCTTCTCGGCTTTCAGTCTAGCTCTTTTATCATTCAAGTTTGCCTCAACACTCACGACAATATTCTGCATGTCCTCTAAAGTAGGCGGATCTCTATCTCATAATGAATAGGCCATCTCCAGATCAAAACCATCTGGGAATTTTAACAAAGTTGACTTCTTAGAAGGCCTCAAGTCATCAGGAATTGCATTATAAACCGCATTAAATCTGATAATATAGTCTTGGACGGACTCACCAGGATTGCGTTTGATCTTAGTATACTCAGAAGTGATTTGCAGCGGATCTTTCTTCATCTCCCACTGATCTAGAAACTGTCTCTGAAGCTCTTCTAATGTATTAATACTTCTGGGCTATAAATATCTGAACCATTTGCGTACCTCACCTCCAAAAGTTTGGACAAACAATCTCATGGAGACATTCACTTCATCAATTTCATGTAGGTCCAAAAAGTCTGTCATTCTATCAATATGCTACTGAGCGGGCACACTTTGAGGTGTTCCATCAAACAACGGAATTTTACTCTGATAATCAGCGGGCATAGGATCCAAGTTTGCTGGCAAGACAAGAGGTGCGAATCTAGCAGCCATGGCTCTTGGTGGATTTATGATCTGTCTTGGAGAAATGGCTGGAATAGGACCAGTAGGTGTTCGAGGTGTATGTGATGGAGATGGAGGAGGAACTACTACTGATTACTGATAAGATATCAATGGTTGCACTGGAATGGTAGGAATAAAAGAAGGCTCATCGTGAACTTGTGAATCAGATGTAACTACTGATGGACCAAGAGTTTCAGAAGCGGACTCGATAAACTCAGGAATATTCGTTGCCACAATAGAGTTCTGAAGGTTCAAAATGTAATTATCAATGGATCAATTAGCTTGTTAAACCTCAAGATACTTAATGAACTCAGGATTTATGACGGTAGAACTAGTAGCACTTTTAGATCTGGTTTCAAACAAGGACAGCTCGAATTGATCATCAAACTCAATATCTTCGATGTATTCAAATATAGTAAGGTACGAATGAGATTTAAACAAAGGAAACACAGGAGCTTCTCGATGGAAAATTCTAGGAATCAGGTTCGGATTCTCATACACTGGAGGCGGATTAGGATCAGGATTTGATCTAGTATCTCTTCTAGAAGCCAGTGTGTTGATCTATTCAAAAATCAAAGGACAAAACGATCTATTCAGCCTATCGAATTCTAGACTCAATCATCCAAAAGTCCAGAACGATGTAATATACTGGGGTAAATCACAAGGCAAATGTCACATTCACAAGCTAAACCGGAGATCGACTGAAGCAGCACTTATCTACTTCTGCTAATGCAAAGCAAAAGCGTTTCGAAAGCTACCTGGCGTGACTTCAGACTCCGTCCGTAACTTATGAAACAAATAACATCAAAAATCAAACCATTTTCTTCCCTAGTATGGTCGCCACTATGTTAGTTCCCAAATCCACCTCAGGCTAAAATAAGGCAGAAGAAGGACAACACCAAACCACGCTCAGCCTCGTAGCTAGCCCTACGAGGACAGGAGAGGGCTCTCTCTGGGTCAATCTCAATAAAAATATTCAAAAGGGCTTGAGATGACTAAAAAAACAACTGATCTTAGGCTAGATAAACAAATAGGAGGGTTTGATTTTTATTTTTAGGGGTTTTTGTTGGAAAAAGGGAAAAACAATTTTGGGCTTGGGGATGAGGCCAAATCTTGCAGAGTTCAAGTTGGGGCGAGGTAGGCAGCGGCTTTGATGTCTTAGATCAAATGAATGGATTGAAAATAATGTTGAGGAGCTGAAGAGGGAAAGAGAGTGCAAGGATCCTCTCCAAACTGATGAAAACATAAACAACTAAACAAAAGTATAAGGCAGAGCACCAGCAAATCAATGAATTCTACCTCAATTACTCATTTGTTTAATTCAGAAGCATAGAGAAGGGAAATGGCATACATATAAAATTAATGAAACTTAAAATAGCATGAGAAGAACATCATCAAAACTCAGAAGCCACAAGGATCCCAACAAGTGCTGCAAAACTCTGGTCTTTCGTTTGGCAAGAACTGAAAAATGGATGTACAATGAGGTGCCAAACTTTTCCCAAGTGTCCAACTTTGAAAATGTCTCAGAAAATACAATATATAGACCATTCTAACCCCTTCCCATGCCTCTAGGGGTCGATATCATCCTTCTAGGAGCTGCTTCAACCAATTCTAAACATGGAGCTAAAATCTAGGTAGCCAAACAACTTGCCTCTATATGCTAGGAAACTGATCCATTCACTCAATTTTCACTTTTTAGTGAATGAATGATCTAGAACAAGTAAATACATGCCAAAATTACATCATTGTTACCAAATTACATCAAGATAGATTAATTCTCTCATGAAAAATTAAAAATGGTCAATACTGACCGAATTTCTAAGCTGGAAGGTGAAAAATAGGCTAAATTCCTCTATGCGCCGCGCTCAAAAGCTCTATGCGCCGTGCTACTTTGGACCTGTTTTTGGAGCACTTTCCAAAGTCCAAATTGAGCTTCGGATAGCTCGTTGGAAAGCCCTAGATTTCTGCTATCCAGCCCAAGTGGAATTTTTCAATTTGGAGCTCATTTTCCCCTCCAAAACTTTATTCTCCCAAGACTACTTCCTGCTGGCGCAAAAGGTGGCAGAAAGGTGATTTTCATGGTGTTTTTGGCCCTTTAGGCAGCCCATAATGTGATGAAATGCTTCGTCCATTCCTGAACATACATAATATATCATGAAAAACCCAAAAATACAAATTTTTCCTCCAGAAGATGTCCCAATCATAAGCATGCCTCGGGTAGCGCAACGCGTCGGGCGGGAAAACCTGTTTTGCAACCCAAAATTTTCAAAATGAAAAAATCTTCTCCAAATTTGCTGAAATTTGGAGTGAAGGTCTCCCATCATGTCTCATGTTTTTCCAAGGAAGCTTCGGCCAAGATTCGGAGTGGATCCGGCCTCTTTCGACGTTTCAGTGCCTTTCTCAACCTTGCCTTCAGGATCTTCATTTTTTCTCTGAAAACGTGTGTGCGGGCCCAATAGTGAGTCTTCATGTGTCTAAGCACGTTTTTGTCCCTATTAGCCTTCGCCAAGAGCTTCTCCAGATGAATGTTAACGTGTGTAAGGTAAGCCTCTCGCTCAAATGGTGTCATGTCACCTGGTCTCTTCCGGGCCAATTCCCGATCCTCACGGATTTGCCGCAACTCTATGAGTGTGTGCTGATCCTCCAGTTATTTATTCCGCTGCTCCAAATAATGTATAACCTACTGAGCTCTCTGCAAATTCACGGTCAAAGTGTCAATCTCAGCCTTTTGTTCCTCGATGATCTCTTTCGGTTTCGAGCTAGGAGAGCTCGCATCAACATCAATCAAAACAAAATCAGTATCTTGGCCTCCTGAGGGGCCCTCATCATGCATAGGCCTCTTGCCTCTATCCTGAACCTGTACCTATGCTGATGTAGAAGGCAAGACCCCTTCCACGCCATGTGGATATAGTACTTGCGCTGCTAATGCAGATTACGAGACCCCTTCCACCCCTGGTGGAGATAGTACTCGTCGTGCTGCTGCAAATAAGGCTTGATGGCCTCTCTGATATGTCACACACACTGGAGCACTGATAGGCTCAGTCTCAAGAATCTCAAATTGATGTGAAGGCTCTGCCTCATCATGAACAATCTCGGGAGGAGGCCGGGTCAATGAAAAGAAATCACGAGAAATGAACTCATCCCACGAGATTCCCTGTAATCGAAGTTGATGCATTACAACGATTTTGATGAGCACGTAATGATAGATGTTGTTATGCTGCTGCTCCAGGGTCTTCTTTTGCACAAGGACCATCATCCGCTCTATGTTGCGGTACATGAAATATGGAATGCTCATCAACCGCACTCTCGTGAAATGCATCAATAGCCGGATGTGATACACATACAAGCGTGAAAAGTGCCCTTCACAACTAAAGTACCTAATGAGAAGTTTCATCAATGGTGCATACTCTTCCTTCAGAAATTGTAATGGAAATACCCTGCTCAGCCGCCTCAAATATCCAGGTCTGATGTAAGGCTCATAATATGCTCTATCCAACTGCTGTCGCTTATTCCACTCTTCACCGATGTTTGGTATCCCAGTCACCTCAGAAATAGTCTCCGGTGTCACGGTGAAGTTTACTCCAGCCAGGTTTACATGACCATTATGCAAATGTAGGACAAATAGGTGAGCTAACTCATGATGATGCTGAGTTCGGGCAATCATCTCACAATAATGGAAGCATGACTCACGCTGAAAACAATCCATTGCAAGCGGGCAAGCCTGCAATTGGGTCAAAGAAGTGGGTTCTTCCCTGACATGCCTGCCACTTTTGTGAGATCTCCTTGGTACATTAAGCTCGGTAGATGAACCACTGTCCTGCTCATACCCCTACTCATATGGTGAATCTGTCTCTGACATGGTGCTGAAATGTGTTTCTCAACTATTTTCTTTGTTGGTTAGAAAATTAGAAATTGGTGTCTTTTTTTAATGCCAAATTTGTCACATATATATCAAGATGCTATAAGAAATATCATAGTGGGAAAAGGACTGTCAAATGATTCTCAAGTGTGAAGACAAGTGTTGTTTGATGTAGGAATAGGTGATAGTAATGAGGGTAGCTTTTAGGGGTAGGAGTGCAATGACAAAGTATACTTGGCTTAAAGTGAAATCAAGGATATTGAAATATTCGTTGAATCTTCGGTAATCAGGATTTTATCAATGCTATGAAGTGATGGCAAACAATAGGGTTTAAGGCTTACCATATGGGAACAAAAGGAAATGAAGGATATGAGACAGTGGTATATCAATGGGACTGTGCTATAATGTGACAACACTAGCAGTGATAACAATGATAACAAATGAAAAGAGTACACATATCAATGAAATGAGAGTTTAAGAACCCAAATTTCAAGTTTTTAACCACCTCCTTTCAAACCCTTGGGAGCAAATTGTGAAGTCGATATAGGGTTAAGTCTTTCACCATTAAACACTTGAAATTCTCCTTTTCAACATGCAGTAAACACACCCTAAATCAACAAACATACTCTGTCAACTTACTTGGAGGCAAATGAGCCGATTTGAAATCAGTTTTGGTGAAGGAGGATAAGTTTTTGGCCTTGGGGCTCTATGCACCGCGCGCAAGCCCAATGCGCCGCGACCTTTGGGTGCGTTGTGCCTGTGGCAATTTCCACTGTCAATTTCGGCTCTATGTGCCCCGTCAATCTTATGCGCCGCGCCCTATGCCAACGCGCCGCGCTATCTTCAACTCACACAGTCGGCCTCTCTCAATCACTGTTTGGTCTCCAACTTTGAAATTCGACTTCTCAATGAGATTTTCTGAATGAAACTTGTTGAAAATAAATAAATAACCTTGAGAAATATCTTGAAAAGAAATGGCTTTGATTTTTACTTCTTCAAAACCCATTTTGTAATGTTCTTTTTATTTTGGCACTTTGTCATTTAATGAAACTCTGTATTTTGTCTTTTCACTGATTTTCTGAGTTTGGACTGATGAAATTAGTTTATTTTTGTAGGGATGTTGGTGTTGAACTTTGGCAAAGGAAAACTGGAGCCTGCTTTGAAGTCTTCATGGCGGAGAAATACATGATTATTACAAAAAACAAATTCGACAATTTCTTATTCAAAACAGAGTTTTGAACAAGAAATGTCCTCAAACATTTTTGACAATAAAATTTTGAACTGAGAACTTATTGGAAATCATCCTCATGGCCTGTGGGCATTATATGACATTTCAGAAGACTAAACCCTAGACTCAGAAACTAAAAGACTCTCTTTGACCAAAATAATCATTTATGACTTTGAATGACATGAACTGAACTTTAATGAATTTTAAGGAGTTTGATCAACCCAGCAGGTACAAGCATGAGGGAAAACAAGAGCACCAAACCCTTCCGTCAGTTAATCGCATGCCCCTAGCGAAATGCAACGAAGTGAATCAAGCGAGACACCTAAAAATGAAATGCAAAAAGAGAAATGATCTCTGACGGAGGGTTGTAAGGACCGACTCTAAAAGGTACTTTAAAGGATAACATTCAACATGAAGTTCGCATTTTGGAACCTGATTCATTGGAGAAGGCATTCAGGTTGGCAAGAAAAATTGAATGTAAAATTATGGTGACAAGGAAGCATACCACTCACTTCTATAAAGAGGGAAGTGTTGTTACTCCTAGATTTCAACAACCTACAAGGTTGACACCACATCAATTGGAAGGAAAAAAGAGAAAAATGGCTTTGCTAAAATTGTGATAGCAAATACACTAAAGTTCATAAGTGTGCTGAGAAGAAATTATTTTACATAGATTGTGAAGAGGAAGAAGAAAATGAACAAGAAGAGGATATACACCAAGAACCAACCTTAGAAGAGGAAGAAATGAGTCCGACCATATCGTGTAATGCATTAGTAGGAATTACCACTCCTCAAACTCTCAAGATAGAAGGAAATATCAAGAAGAAAAAGGTAATAGTGTTGATTAATCTAGGTAGTACCCATAATTTCATTCATTGTAAGGTAGCCAAGGAATTGAATTGTTTCCTATACCTAGCACCAGAATGTCAAGTGATGGTTGCAAATGGAGGAACTATAAATTGCTCTGGAAAATTCCATAATATCAAGATAACCATGGGGGAATATGTATTCAATAGTCCAATGCTTTCCATTCCTATGGGAGGTGCGATGTTGTACTAGGAGTACAATGGTTACAATATTTTGGGATGGTAGCTTTTAATTTTCAAGAACTTTTCTTGAAATTTTTTTCAAAAGGAAAGGAAGTTAAATTATTGTGTATTGCAGAGAATCTAGGAAAGATAATAAGCTTTAATGTCATGAAAATGCTTCTAAAGAAAGAACAGCGAAGCATAATTGCACAATTATGCTCACTAGAAGTTCCAACATCAAAATCATTTATTTCTGTAGATCTCCAAAAAGTCTTGGACAATCATTCCAAGGTTTTTGAAACTCCCAAAGGACTCCCACCTATTTGTGAACATGATCATGCTATTCATTTGATTCCAGGAAGTTTTCCTCCAAACATCAGGCCTTATAGATATCCTCATGTCAAAAAGTGCGAAATTGAACGTATGATTGCAGAAATGTTAGAGGTGGGTATAATTCATTCTAGCCAAAGTTCTTTCTCTGCTCTTGTAGTATTGGTACACTACACAATAAGGATGGATCATGGTGCATGTGTCCCGATTATAGGGAGCTCAATAAGCTCACCATTAAAGATAAATTTCCCATTCCTGTGATTGATGAATTATTGGACGGAGTGAATTATTTTACCCAGTTGGATCTTCGTTCAAGATATCATAAAATTAGAATGAAGACTGAAGATATTCCAAAAATAGCATTTCGAACTCATGAGGGTCATTATGAATTTTCGGTCATACCTTTTTGCCTTACCAACACATCTTCTATATTTCAAAGGTTGATGAATTCCATTTTCAAACCATTCCTTAGAAAATTTGTGCTAGTATTTTTTGATGATATACTAATCTACAATAGGTCTTGGAAGGAGCATGTTCAACATATTGACAGGGTGCTCAAACTATTGCAGGAGAAACAGTTATATGCAAAATGTAATGTTCCAAATTTTTCTTCAATAAATTGGAACATTAAATTTTTTCTAAACTCATTTAGGAGATGAATAATTGGGTAAGGAGGCCCAAAGATAATAAAAAAATAAATAAAATCCCTCTAATATGAAAAGGGATCAGCCATGGAACCAGATTTCACACCCTCATGTGTGAAAGGAGATATTTGCGAAGAGATTGACCAAGTCAACCACCGCAGGGTATGAGTTGGAAAGCACTACATGACAACGTAGGAGGGAAGCTTCTAGAGGAAGGGAAGCTTTTAGAGGAAGGGAAACCCTAATTTAAAGTAGGGCCCATGAGGAGTCTCCAATTGCTATATAAATGGAGGGGAGGAGAGCTATTTCCGTTCATGCATATGTTTATGATATTGAGTTGGTCATTTCGACTTCTTGAGCATGCTGGTTGTTTAACTAGTCTGCAGCACTGTTTAGTGCACTGAGTGTCTCCGTTCGGAGATCTCACCCTCAGCCCTGGGGGACTTCGAGTGCCTGCTTGAGTGAGGTTATCCCATTATTATTTTGGCTCGAGACCGAAGCATCCTCCTCTAGGACAGCGTTATTGCTGCAGCAGCATAATACTATGTTGTAGGGTGTTGCCGTGGAGATTCCACAACAACTCTTCCATTGCTTGTCTTTCAGAGGTGGAGTCTTTCTTGCCTTTGGAGAATTAGTTTGGAAGCTTGAGAAGCTTATTTATATATCTTGGCATCAGGCTAACACATATTCTTGCCCCTACTGCGCAGTTTGCTCCAATAGCCACGTTATTTTCATAGTGCATTTGCTGCGGGGTTTTGCAGATTGATTGGAGGGTGGGATCTCAAGTGTAAGGATCAGCCTTCCAATTTGGAGATCCACTAGAGGAGGTTTACTTCAGATATTTTCATCCTATTCAGCCTTCTCTACGTATTTCTAGTTCCGTATTTGCCGTAGCTGCCTAGCTACTCCGACATTTTTGCCATTTTGTATGTTTTAGCCAATCCTTTAGAGGATTGATGTATTATTGTTTCTAAGTTTTAGAGCTTCGCCCCCCTATTGTATTTGAGCCATATATTGTCATATCCATGTATTGACATCATTTCAGAGAAATATTCTATCATAGACTGGGTCCTCATAGCCTGGGTTTATGCAGAAATAGAAGTGTTCTTTCATATTCATGTACATGTATTATTGAGGCTTGTATTGCTTTTCTTGAGAGGTTGTTTACTCAAGACTTGTACACTCTTTTACTGCTATACATTATTCTTGGCTATATGTTCATCTTCTTGCCTCATAGCTCATTGTAAAACGATGTCTCTTCATGGTATGCTCATATGTGCGTTTGCATATTGCTGCAAGTCACTTTTGAGTGGGATTCTTCAAGTAGCTCTATAGACAGAGTCTGGAAAGGGCTAGGTAGCCTCCGGATCTCGTTCTCTTTCAGAGACGGAATATTCGGTAAATGCTCTCCCAGCCCATCTATAGTTTGAGTTTGCCGTGTTTTAGAGATATCCTCAAAACGAGATATTACAGTAGTATCAGAGGATAATTCTGGCTCAGCTTGTGGAGCTAGTTATCTACGACACCGGAGGAGAAACCGTGCATAAATTTTTTTATGAAAAAAGAGGGCCGGTAGAATCTTACCCACCAGAGGCCGTAGAGGTGACAAATATGGGGATCTCACAACAGTGTGACCAGCATTCACCAAACTTCAATAGGCCAACCAAGATCACAATGCCTACATTCTTACCTCCAGTATCGAATGAGAAAAGGAGGCATCATGATCATATACCCTTTGGAGACTATTTCCATAAATGGCAGTCCATGGGGGAAGACTTCAAAGCAACTTTTCCTTTCAAATATTATTGTCAGCTCAGGCAGGATGAAAGTGAATGGAACAATGGGGGATCTAACATGCAGAGTTCAAAGTTGCAGCATACCACTGGAAGGTCACCTTTTTCCATGTATGAGGGATCCACTGATCCCTGTGAGTCTAAGCCCAAGAATATCAGAACATTGAAAAATACGAGTTTATTCTCATCTATTTTCAGATCTAGAGGAAATGCATCCACCTTTGAGGATGTCAAGAAAATTGAAGAAAAAGAAGAGGAAGTACCATGCGCTTCCTATTCTCATCAAGAAGAAGATATTGAGCATGGAAGATATTTGGATCATCATATTCTCAGTGATTACCTTGTTGAGTATAGATCTCAACCTAGAGCCTTCAGGGATACTCTATATTTTCCTCATTTCATCCAGCTGAAGGAAGAGAAGAGGCCATGCAGCAGAAAAGAAATCAAAGGCAATAGATTTTTGTTGTCTACCTTTGATGGGTCATCTAATGCAAGAACTTGGGTGAGAAAGTTGGAGGCATTTTTCCTACTACATCCCATAGCAGGGAAAGAAGCTGTTGAAATCTCAGCATTGCATTTGGAGGGTGAAGCCTACGATTGGTGGTGTAACCACTTGAGCCACACAAGGGTGAAGAATTTTGCAGAGTTCACTCAAAGTTTGATCCAAACCTCTGATGGAAAAATAACAAAGAAAGAATAGATCACATCAGCTCTTGAAAAGGCTTGTGATAATGTTGTTCCACTCATGGAGGAGCAGCCACATGCATCAACAGTTGGGGCAGCTAACACTTTTAAGGAAGGGACTCTTGTAGCCCTACAAGAAGTTCCAAATGCACATCAAGGTATGAAAATATTTCCACATTCCATTGTTGGAGCAAATTCTTTTGATCAATGTGGAGATTTACTTTTGCATGACCAAGAGTCAAATCTCATTGCTACTATTGAGTAGCTTGGTTACACTACACTGTGCAACATGGAAACACTCAGGAAGGAATCAAACCGTCATTCTCATGGGCCATTGTTGGATTGTACATCACATTGGAGGTTGGGGTTTGAAGCCTTGAAGATTGATGGTAGACATCTTGGAGTAAGAAACCTTTTCTCCCTTCAAGATGACACTTTCTCAATAAGCTCTTCTCAGCTCAAAGAGGAAATTCTACTTTCAGATCCAATACCTCATTGGTTTTGGGAGACTATGGATGAAAGGGAGGTCTCAAGGAGAGATCTCATTAGAGATGCACTTTGACACACCATGGAATGCGATGCTTTTCTTCCCTTCTAACAAGAGCATATAGAAGATGGAGGACATCTTAGGATGGATAAAATCTCTCGTGCTTGTGTTGGAAATCCCTTAAGCCATACACATCATGATGTGAGGTTTTTGCCTACCACCTATTTGATTCTTTATAGGGTCTCATTGATCCTTGAGAAGCTTACATTTCAAAATACCATAAAGTGCAGAGACAGGATTTTGATTTGGGAGGATGGTAGCCCTCATGGGAGGAGTGCCAAGATGAGGAGAAGAAGGAGGCATCCACAGGTGATTGAGTGGATTTGGTAGATGAGCAAGGAACTGGGAGGCTACTTACAGATCTATGATACCGGGCAGCAGGAGGCTTGGCTGCGCTAGTTACTCTTGAAAGAGTCTGCCCATCACTTGGAAAACACTCTTCCTAAGAGTGGGAGGATGGGGAAAAGATGGCAGGTTACTTGCATCATTGAGCAGCATAGAGAATGGATGCATGATGTTGATGTGTCTTCATCACATGAGTTGTATGATGGAAGTATGAGGAGGCAGCAAAATACTTTGTTGCTTTGCTTGGGTAAGCAAGGGCAGATTTGCCCTCACACTTTGTATGATGTTGCAGGAGGAGGGGATGGAACTATCTCCTTGGTCTTTGATGATGATTGGGAATCACTTCCATCTTGGGAAGTATTCCAAATTTGTTGCAGCATTATTGGAAGAATCTTTGACAAGGATCATCTCAAATAACATAGTTGTGTATTGACAGGAGCTTATTTGCATAAGCTCACATCGTTGTCACCTTGGAGTAAAGACTTATGGATGAAGTGTGCCCAGCAGAGATATGGTGGATCCATAACCCATAGGTCCCAATATCATTTCATATTTGTTTCACTTGATGAAAAAAAAGGAGGTAATGATGATAGAGACATCTATGGCATATTCTTCTTGACTTGGGTTTTCAAGCATAAGGAGGATTATCTTTTTGCAGCACATGGTTCATTCTTCTTCATAGCATGCCAAAACACTATGAAGGACTCGTGTATGGACCCATGTACCATCTTACTTCCAGAATATGGTGAGAAACTTGTTTATACATTCATTGATTTGCACACTCTTACCATTATTATGCAGTGCATTTCTTCACAAGAGGGCAAGCTCGTCAAATTGCTCCATGAATTGTATTGGGGCAATCTACATGATGGAGCCAGCCATCTGTTTTGTGGCCTTGGGAAAATTTTTTATCACCACATTTATGTTCAGTTGCTGACATGCAAGATTAACCATGTAAAAATAAATATTTTTCCATGTACTTTTATCAAGCATCAACTTGAAAAACTGCGTTGTCACTACTGGGAAAGTTGTTGGTACCTTCTTGCATCACTTATAAACTTCAGCATTTTCTTCCTTTTGCTGCTGATCATGTCTCCATTTGCTGATATAGATCAGATTTGTATGGAAGGCTTGATTATTAGGGAGACACATGAGCTGGATGTGTCCATGAGTGGGAAGAATTCTCCAATTTCTGCACTACATGTTCTAATGGGAGCATGAGAGGAGATATGGCTGCCACAGCCAAATATTTGTTCTCTTTTGAGGTGGGCCATAAGATTGATATTCATCCATTGTACATCCATGAGAAATTTCTTGATCATGTATTATTGTTATTACATTCAGCCATTTACTATCCTTTAGTAGATGTGATGAATCATGGACATTGCTTGCCATGTAATTTTCTGAAGTTGCAGTGGGTGAGACTGCGTTGTATCCTTGTGAGAAATTGTTTGCATCATGTATAATCATGTAAAACCTTCAAAAAACCTCTTATTAGGATGTTCCATGATGACCATGTCCTATTCTTCATGGATGGATTGTTTTGGGCCAGCTTGTTCTTCATTGTTGGAGGAGCCTTATTTGGAGGATTTTTCTTCACTTTGCCATTGGAGGGCGATAATTTTGCAGCCCAGGATCAGCATACACTCTAAAATTTTCATGAGTGGAGAGAAGGACAGCATGGGGTAAGCTATGATGCTTTCCAAGTTCATATTTTCAGCCCACCTTCATTACCGGAGCTTGAGGTGGAAGGAGATTTTCAAGAGTTTCCTTGTTGGGAGGTGGCTGATTTTGTTTGGATGATTGCTTGGGGATGGAGGATCCACATGAGGGAGATGTTCCTCATTATATTCCAAACTCCATGCCTTGAGTGGATATTCTTTAGTTCTATCCTTGCAGTTGCTTGGGGACAAGCAACATTTGGGAGGGGAGGACAGTAATGTTCCAAATTTTTCTTCAATAAATTGGAACATTAAATTTTTTCTAAACTCATTTAGGAGATGAATAATTGGGTAAGGAGGCCCAAAGATAATAAAAACATAAATAAAATCCCTCTAGTATGAAAAGGGATCAGCCATGGAACTAGATTTCACACCCTCATGTGTGAAAGGAGATATTTGCGAAGAGGTTTGACCAAGCCAACCAGCGTAGGGTATGAGTTGGAAATCACTACATGACAACGTAGGAGGGAAGCTTCTAGAGGAAGGGAAGCTTCTAGAAGAAGGGAAACCCTAATTTGAAGTAGGGCCCATGAGGAGTCTCCAATTTCTATGTAAATGGAGGGCAGGAGAGCTATTGTCATTCATGCATATGTTTATGATATTGAGTTGGTCATTTCAACTTCTTGAGCACGCTGGTTGTTTAACTAGTCTGCAACACTTTTTAGTGAAGCAAGTGTCTCCATTCGGAGATCTCACCCTCAACCCCGGGGGACTTTGAGTGCCTACTCGAGTGAGGTTACCCCATCATTATTTTGGCTCGAGACCGAAGCATCATCCTCCAAGATAGCGTTATTGCTGCAGCAGCATAATACTCTGTTGTAGGGTGTTTCCGTGGAGACTCCACAACACCTCTTCCATTTCTTGTATTTCAGAGGGGAGCCTTTCTTTCCTTTGAAAGATCAGTTTGGAAGCTTGAGAAGCTTATTTGCAGGTCTTGGCATCAGGCCAACACATATTCTTGCCCCTACTGTGTAGTTTGCTCCAATAGCTGCATTATTTTCATAGTGCATTTGCTGCGGGGTTTTGCAGATTGATTGGAGGGTGGGATCTCAAGTGTAAGGATCAATCTTCCACTTTGAAGATCCACTGGAGGAGTTTTACTTCATATATTTTCATCCTATTCAGCCTTCTCTACGTATTTCTAGTTCTGGAGTTGCCGTCGCTGCCCAACTACTCCGGCATTTTTTCCATTTTGTATGTTTTAGCCAATCCTTTAGAGGATTGATTTATTGTTGTTTCTAAGGGTTAGATATTCGCTCCCATATTTTATTTGAGCCATATATTGTCATATCCATGTATTGACATCATTTCGGAGCAATATTCTAACATAGACTGCGTCCTCATAGCCCGGGTTTATGCAGAAATAGCAGTGTTATTTCATATTCATGGACATAAATTATTGAGGCTTGTATTGTTTTTCTTGAGAGGTTGTTTCCTCAAGACTTGTACAATATTTTACTGCTATACATTATTCTAGGCTATATTTTCATCTTCTTGTCTCACAACTCATTGTAGAACGATGTCTCTTCATGGTAGGCTCATATATGCATTTGCATATTGCTGCAAGTCACTTTTGAGTGGGATTCTTCAAGCAGTTGTATAGAAAAAGTCTGGAAAGGGCCAGGTAACCTCCGGATCTCGTCCTCTTTCAGAGACGGAACATCCGGTAAATGCCCTCCTAGTCCATCTCTGGTTGGAGTTTTCCATGTTTTAGAGATATCCTTAAAACAGGATATTACACAAAAACATCCAACTGTTTTTTTGGAGTACAAGAGGTGGAATATCTGGGTTATATTGTATCTCACGATGGTGTTAAGGTAGATCCTAAAAAAATTAAAGGCATTAAGGAATGGAAATTCCACATAACCATAAAGCAGTTGCGATGACTTCTCGGGTTAACAGGGTATTATCGCAAGTTTGTTAAGAATTATGGGAGAATAGCAGCACCTCTAACAACATTATTGAAGAAAGATGCATTTTCATGAACTCCTGAAGCAACTAAGTCCTTTGAACATCTTAAAGAGGAAATGTGCCTAGCACCAGACTTCACAAAAACCTTTATTGTGGAATTTGATGCATCAGGAAATAGAATTGGTGTTGTTTTAATGCAAGAAGGAAGACCCATTGCTTTTGAAAGTCGTATAATCAAAGGAAAGTATTTACAAAAACCTATTTATGAGAAGGGAATGTTAGCAATACTACATGCACTAAAGAACTGGAGAATTTACCTAATGGGAAGACACTTCAAGGTTAAAACTGATCATGATAGTCTTAAACACTTTTTGGAACAAAGAATATCTTTAGAAGAGTAGAAAAAATGGGTCACAAAGATGTTGGGTTATGACTTTGAAATAATATACAAAAAAGGGAAGCTAAATGTTGTTGCAGATGCACTCTCAAGAAAGAATGAAGAGGTGCAAGCATTGCTTTGTGCCATTTCTATTATCCAACCATATTAGATAACCGAAGCAAGAGATGAATGGAAGAAGGATGAAGAAGTGTGGACACTCATTCAAAATTTGCAGCAAGATCCTAGTACATACGATACATTTAGTTGGAAAAATGATTCCTTATGGTACAAATATCGCTTATATCTTTGTAAGAATTCCCAACTAAAACAAAATATTCTTTTGGAATTATACACTTCTCCTTTAGGAGGACAATCGAGAATTTTAAAAACTTACCACAGGGTGAAGAAAGAATTTTTTTGGGATGGCCTTAAATCTAATATTCAAAATTTTGTGGCAAAATGTTTGGTTTGCCAACAGAATAAAGTTGAGACAAATAAGACCCCAGATCTTCTACAACCTTTATCCATTCCAACTCAACGTTGGGAGGAAAGAGTGTCATCATGGTGGTAGTTGATAGAATTACCACGTATGCATACTTTTGTGCATTATCTAATCCATTTAAAGCAAGTATAGTTGCTACTACATTTATGGACACAATTCAAAAGCTACATGAAAACCCAGGGGTTATTATGAGCGACAGAGATCCCATTTTTACTGGAAATTTTTGGACTGATTTATTTTCCTGTTTGGGTACTCAATTAGCTCATAACTCATCTTATCATCCTCAATCCGATGGTCAAACGGAGATAGTAAATAAATGTTTGGAAGGATATCTTCGTTGTTTTGTATCTGATAAACAAACACGATGGGTCAAGTGGTTACCTCTCGCTGAATGGTGGTATAACACTTCCTTCCATACTGCAGCAAAAATGACCCCATTTATGGCACTTTATGGATATCATCCACCATCCATCACATCATCTTTAAGAAAAAATTCGAAGGTTCAAGTAGTGGAAGATCACATCGAGCATCAACAAGAAGTTCTCCAACTCTTAAAGGACAACCTGAATTTGGCACAAAATTGAATCCACCACCAAAAAAAAAATCCGCCACCAAAATGGATTATTATGATGAAACATAAGTAGATATTTATTCCGATGAAGGTAAAGCTAGTAGTGCCATAAAAATTATGTATCATATTTAGAAGTTGCAAAATGAGATATGATTTGGATAAAAAGAGTTAGAGGAAAAATGGAAAAATAATAATAAATGGGGGTACAATTGACAAGTTATTCAAATATTACAGTAGATCATTGCTAGAATTAATAAACAAGAGAAATATTTATTGCAAATGTAATATGAGAAGGATTTTAGGAGATCTATGTGTTTAAACTTGAAAAGAAAAAAAAAATAATGATATTTAATGACTGTAGGGAAAGGATTAACTAACCAACTAAAGTATTAGATGAGTTAATGACAAAATATGTAATTTATGAAAAAATACTAACAAGTTTGAACTTACCTAACAAACCATAAATAAATATAAGTAAAATGAGTAAGGAAAAAGAATATTAAAATCAAACCAACTGAAATAAATTACAAATCAATGCCAACCATGTTATTAACTTCGATTTCATACACCCCACAAATTAATAAAGAACATAGGGGTTTCCCAAGAGAAATTTTTAGTTGTAAAGAAGGAATACAACTATCAACTATAAAGTATATTACACAAAATTAAAGAAGGTAAATAAAATCTAGGTTCAAAGAAAAGAAAAAAGACAATTTATAGTTATGTTTACAATCATGATACAAAAATCACAACCTAGAACTTTGAAGCTAAAAAGAATCACAAAGCATAAAAATATAGTGAAACTCATAAATATATATAGACATCAATTTTAACAAACAACTAAGGCCTTTTAAATCCCCCACTAGAGACCTCACAATTTTGTTTGTTGATGAACAAAAGTTCAAGGGAGTATGAAGATGTCATAAAATTTTAGTTCAAATACATAACACTACAAATAGGATTATAGGCTCTACCACTTGAATAGATGTATGATGCTATATGTGGATGGTCGATACTCTTAAAAGCTTCTATGACCAACTTTCAATAACATTTCATAGTGTTTAATTTACAATATCAATATTATAAATTAAAGTTTTAAGGTTCTATTCTCAATAAAAATGAATTACAAGTAATTAAAAAAAAAAAAACATAAATAAACATATAATAATGAAAGAAAAAAAATATATTATTAAGAAGATCAAGGTTTAACTTGGTTAAAATATTAGGATATGATGCAAACAATACCAACAATCTTACAAATATTGAAAATAGAAGCAAAGTCAAACCCTAAAACTACACTAACACAAAGATAATATCACTATACAAACATGTTCAACAAAGAAAGAATCATATTTACCTTGCTTTAAAGATAAATATTCAGTTGACAATAAATTAAATATAAATATAAATATTATAATAACAATAATGAATAGCATTAAATAGGGTTGTGACTACTCGATAGAGAGAAATATATGATCACGAAACTCATTGTAAACATCACCACTCATATCAATTAATTATTATTTAATATAAAATCAATACAATTACGTCAATACGTTTTCAAATAATGGTAAACACAAAATCAATCTACTATATAAAGACATACTAAAATAAGATACTATATAAAGGCATACTAAAATAAGATAAATAAAATAAGATAAATAGTTATCGATGATTTTGGGAGATGAATTGTACTTTATTTTTTTAATGGTAAGAAAACTCAAAACTTTTAATATGACAATGTTTTCCCAGCATGGTCACAATTTTTTCTTGTAAAAATTAGAATTACTATTAAAAAATATTATTTTATTAATATTCAAATATTCTAAAAATACTAACTATAAAACAAAATAACATTAAATTAGCAAGAGTTAATTATAATAGAAATTAGAGTTTTATTAATAATAATAATTAAAAAAATCAATACAATAAAAATAGAGATTAACAGGGTTATTATGGAAATGATATATAATTAAATTATAATGCCAAAAACATGTTAATGATGTCAAAAATAAAGTTGAAGATGTACATTTAATCTAGTTGGATATTGGTGGTCACATGTTTATTCCATTTGGACCACCAATACTATTTCCTTTCAGTTTTTTTTAATTCTAGCATAACTTTTTATTTTTAGTAGTTTTTTGGGTCTTGAACTTCCCAAGTCAAAATGATGTTTTTTCGGAAAATGTGTTAAGTTTGTAACCCATAGGATAGGGGCTTGTCAAGAAGATTTGTTGTCATATTGTGCACGCCAAACAGAGATCATTTACCCAAATTATGACCCGCATTCCAACTAATCCCAATAGGGCACACAAAATTTTGATGCTTCATCTCTTAGGGTTAGCTTTTGGATGTTGTTTCTCAATAATAAAAATTCCTATAACCTCTGAATCTTAGTGAAACACAGTTCATAAGCCATATACTCGTCACATATCTTCTCATAAATAAGCTACCATTTCCGAGCTAATTTATTTCCATTCTGCATGTAAATATTTTTCAGTATTTGTTATTAATTAATTGAAGTTCAATTTTCATTATAGCTCTGTGTTCATATTTACATATATATTTCATTCCATTCTTACATAAATCCAAATCCACACTTACATAAAATAAACACATATTATTGATAAACACAATTAAAAAAAATTAATTAGATAACACTAACACTGTATAAATCCAAATGATTAAACATTAATACAAATCTGATTATAATGTAAATACACTCTAATTACAATGCCTTAGGAAAATCATTGCAACACTAACACTACTGAGACAAATATAAATAACATGATGTAGATAATAATGTTATGAGGACGCCATCTCATGAGCATGCCTCAATTAATGAGGAAAAATATGTACGGTGTTAACACTAAGGAGACAGAATATACTACTCCCACAATTGTCATCTTGGGTGTCATTAGAACCTAAACAATTTTTAATAAAAGAACACTATAAGGTGACCCTATAGGTTAGGTTAGGTTAGTGTATGTTGTATTAGTGTAGTGTTTAATAATAAGCTTAAAATGAAAATTAATATTTTCACATGGGAATAAAGATGTTAAAAATAAATAAATTTAATTTTATTAATTGTGTTAATTTATATATATATATATATGAGAGTACATTATTAGGTGACTTAGGTTGAGGTAGTGTATGTTGTATTGGTGTAGTGTTTAATAATAAGCTTAAAATGAAAAATATTATTTTTCAAATTCAAATGTTAAAAATAAATATTTTTAATTTTATTATTTGTGTTTATATATATATATATATATATATATATATATGATTTTTAATGTTATAAATTAAAATTAGATAAATTATTTATTATATTTTAAATATGTTAGTTTTATAATTCAATATGATTTACATATTAATATGTGTATGATTTTTATATTAATGTTTTAAGAAATATGAGGTAGTTTTTTGGTGAACCAAGGACATAAGACTGATTGGGAAACGATAGGAATCAGTTTCTGCAACAGGCTAGGCCTTCTCCTGCAATCTAGAGGAGGGCAAGGCCCTATGTGTAGGTCTTCATGAGCATGGGTTGGCTCTGGCCTAGCAAATGCACTGCGCGGGGGTCTAGGGGGCCCCATATTTCAAATAGATTATGATGGAAAAAGGGAAGGGAACTTTGGAAGGAGTGCAGATATTTGGGTCTGCTAGTCTAGAGAAAGAAGAGCCAAAAGGCCAGAAGAAGGCTGTTGGGAATTCCCAAGAGATGCCACAGCAGAAATGGACAAATGGAATCAAGATCACAGAGGGAAAATAAAAAAGGGACACCACTCCTGAGCAAGAAACCGAAGAAACAGGGGGAAAAGACAAGCATTCTGAGGGTAATGCGGAACAAGCCAACCAGGAAGCCACGTTGGGGGGTTCTGCAAATAATGGCCAGAAAATGGAAAATCAAGGTCACTGCAAGCCCAAAGCCAAGGACAGTCTCAAATTCATCATCTCTGACCCAGAGCTACAGGACTATCATGACCACATGAGTATCCATGTTGCCATTTGCAAGTTCATGGGATTCTGGCCTACGGAGAAAGTGTTATGCCTCTGGATCCACCAGCAATGGAAGCCAAAAGGAGATATTAAGCTACATTTGGGCGCAAAAGGGTTTTTCACAGTGGTGTTTGCTAACCTGGAAGACAGAGACCGCGTATCTGACGGCGGCCCTTATTTTTATGCCTCGGCTGGTCTCTATATGAGACCGTGGAAGAAAAACTTTGCTCCAAAGTTAGAAACCTTCACTCATGTCCCAGTGTGGATACGAATCTTCTCTCTTGCTATAGATTACTAGTGGTCGGCGGACTTGGAATAGATTGGGAACACTTTGGGAACCTTCATTCAAGCTTCTGAACCTACTCTGCAAAAAAGGTATACTTCTTGTGCCCGCATATGTGTTGAAATGGATGTTTTTGGGGCGCTACATGAAGGCTTATGGTTAGAATTTAGGGATGAGAATTTTTTTCAAGCTATTGACTATGAAAAAATACCCTTCCGCTATCGAAAGTGTCATGCTCATGGCCATCTGTTTAGGGAATGCCCTCTAAACAAGATAGCTGAGAAACCCAAAGAAGGCTCGATGAAGAATCAAGATGGCTTCACTCGTCCCACTGGAAAACAGAGAACCAACAAGAAAACCCTACAGAAAGGAGGCCCCTTGTTCAGGGCCACGAGTAATGCCTTTGAGGTTCTGATAGAGGAGAGAGCTGCTTCGGAAGCCCTACTAGCTGATAACCAACATCAACACATTCTAACCAAGCTGGCTCAAACTGTCACTAATCTGCAAACTAAAGGTCATCAAGCAAATGAACCAAGCACCATTCTCACCATGGACTTAGAAGGAGATGCAGAAATGGTCTCCAGTGAAATCGGGACAGAGGATATGGAGCTGAGTGATATACTTTGGAAGGAAGATATGGATTTAAACACCATAGTGGAAAAATGGAAGCAACAAGGAATGGAACATGTCCTGGAAGAAGAAATAAATAGGATAAATTACCTATTCCTCTCAAGGCAGTATGTGGAACTTCATGGATTAAAAAGGGGCCATGAAGCCACCAAAAGCCTAGGAGTCAATGCTCAAAGTTTTCACCTCTCAAGAAACAATGGAAAGCATAGGAAAAAAAGAGGACGTAGAACAAATAAGGAGGCCCTTTTTGAGCTTGGTCAGCTTCTCCTCAATTCGGGTAAGATGAAAACCCTTGAAGCTTTTAGTTCACCTCATAAAATCTGTTAATTATGAAGATTCTCTCATGGAATACAAGAGGGCTCAACAGCCAATGAAATCAAAGACTGCTAAAAAAGAATATTAAGAAGGAAAACCCTGATATGATATTCTTACAGGAAACCAAATTCTCTAGCACAAAGATTGAGGGTGTTTGCAAAAGCATAGGCAAAAGAATGCAATACATGGAATTTGATGGTATCAGGGCAATGGGAGGTCTGGCCTCCTTCTGGAATCCTCAATCCATTCATATTCTCAGAGCTGAAGCCAGCAGATCGCACATTTCCTTGGAGGTTCAGATAATAAGGGAAGCCAGCACATTTTTATGCACTATTGTCTACAGTCCCCAAAAATTGGAAGACAAACTGAAGCTGTTAGATGCCCTGTCTAGGCTACATCAAATATATCCTTATGCCAAGTCAATATATGGTGGGGTTTTCAACATGATTACTACTCTGGCTGAGAAGAAAGGAGGCATTAAGGCTCTGCATAGGGATGCTGAAGCTTTCAATCTTTTCATTCATGAATCTTGCTTAGTGGACATCCAACCCAAGTCTGGGCTATTCACCTAGAACAACAAGTGAGGGGGTGACAGACAAATAGCCTCTAGTCTTGATCGTTTCCTCGTCGCTAACTATATCCTTCCAGAGGGGGTGACTTTGGAATCGAACATAATCCTGTGTGGGGGCTCTGATCACTGGCCTATTACTCTGGGCGCTACTGTCCTTGGAACCCCCAAGAATAGACCTTTCAGATTCGAAAGATTTTGGTTAACTCATCCTGACTTCTTGAAGAATATCAAATTGTGGTGGCAGGAGCTGATTGGCACTCGAGGTACTAAAATTTTCATACTGCAGGCCAAACTCAGGCACATCAAAGCCCGTCTTAAAACCTGGAACCTAGAAGTTTTTGGCAACATCTTCCAAGATAAGAAGGACCTTGAAGATCAATTAACCCTAATCCATTCTGATTGGCTTAATGGTATCATTCATCAAGATACCATCAACCAGGAACAAGCACTCCTGCAAAAATGGAATCAACGTTGCCAGCAGGAGGAAATACTATTGAAGCAGAAATCACGCAATCAATGGCTAAAGGAAGGGGTAAAGAACACTCAATTTTTCATTGCTCTACAGTGGATTGAAGATGTGCAAACAAGATCACCAACTTAAAGTATGAGCTTGGTCACACCTTTGTCTCGCATAAGGACGTCTCTTCTCTCCTTCTTGAGCATTTTAGCCAAATTTCTATTGAACCTATGATTGACAGGTCGATGGCCAGGCGAGAGGTCCTGAAATCCATCCCAAAGCTCATCACTATGGATCAAAATATCTCCCTGAATCACTCGGTAACCTTGGCTGAAGTGGAAGAGGAAGTGAAAGATATGCCCAATGGAAAGGTTCCTGGCCTGGATGGTTTCACCATTGATTTTTTCAAGGCTTGTTGGGATATTGTTCAGCATGATGTATGGGAAGTGGTGGAGGATTCATGGCAATCTAAGGCCATCCTAAGATCCCTTAACGCTACTTTTATTTCTTTGATCCCCAAGGAAGAAGCAGTTAGTACACCAGCAAAATTCAGGCCTATCGCACTCTGCAATGTGCTATACAAGATCATTTCGAAAGTAATGGCTAATAGATTGAAACCCATTCTTCCCTGCATCATCTTTGAGGAATAATCTGGCTATGTCAAGGGAAGGAAAATCCTGGACAATGTGTTATTGTCTCAGGAAATGGTTCATACACTCCAATCTCGGAAAAAAGCTGGCATGATCATACAGCTCGATCTTTCCAAGGCCTAGTTGGAATTTTATTTAGGATATTCTGACTGCTTTTGGTTTTGATCACTGTTGGATCCAATGGATTTTATCCTTAGTCAAAAATCCTAACTTCTCCATCCTTGTCAATGGAGCCCCTTCCTCTCCCTTCAATCCCTCCCATGGTATCCGCGAAGGGGATCCCATTTCCCCTTTTTGTTTGTCATTACATGGAAAGATTAAGCAGGGTTATCAAATCGGCCCAATCCAGAAATGCTATTAGAGGTCTCCAACCCTTATCCAATCACCCTCCCACTACCCACCAACAATTTGTTGATGATACCATGCTCCATGGTTCCCCCACAATCAAGGAAGCTCAAGGGTTTAAAATTTTTTTGGATCTGTTCTGTTTAGCCTCAGGTATGGACCTTAACCTTGATAAGTCTTCCAACTTCTTTTTCAACACCCCTCTAGCCATCCAAAGACATCTCTCTAACATTCTGGGGTTTAGAAGGAAATGCCTTCCCTCCAAATACCTAGGCACATTACCTCTATAAGATGTTCAAATGTCTTAGTTGCTTCAGGAGTCCATGAAAATTCATCTATCTTCAATAATGTTGTTAGACGTGCTGCTATTCTCCCATAATTATTAACAAACTTGCAATAATACCCTGTTAACCTGAGAAATCCTCACAACTGCTTTATGGTTGTGGGGACTTTCCATTCCTTAATGGCTTTAATTTTGTTAGTGTCTACTTTAACACCCTCGTGAGATACAATATGACCCAGATATTCCACCTCTTGTACTCCAAAGAAACATTTGGATGTTTTTACATATAATTGTTTCTCCTGCAATAGTTTGAGCACCCTGTCAACATGTTCAACATGATCCTTCCAAGACCTGTTGTAGATTAGTATATCATCAAAAAATACTAGCACAAATTTTCTAAGGAAGGGTTTGAAAATGGAATTCATCAACCCTTGAAATGTAGAAGGTGCATTGGTAAGGCCAAAAGGCTTGACCAAAAATTCATAATGACCCTCATGAGTTCGAAATGCTGTTTTTGGAATATCTTCAGTCTTCATTCTAATTTGATGATATCCTGAACGAAGATCCAACTTGGTAAAATAAATTGCTCCATGTAATTCATCCAATAATTCATCAATCATAGGAATGGGAAATTTATCTTTAATGGTGAGCTTATTGAGTTCCCTATAATCCGGACACATTCGCCATGATCCATCCTTCTTGTGTACCAATACTGCGGGAGCAGAGAAAGAACTTTGACTAGGTTGAATTATACCCGCCTCTAACATTTCTGCAATCATACGTTCAATTTCGCTCTTTTGGAAGTAAGGATATCTATAAGGCCCGATGTTTGGAGGAACACTTCCTGGAATCAAATGAATAGCATGATCATGATCACGAATAGGTGGGAGTCCTTTGGGAGTTTCAAACACCTTGGAATGATTGTCGAAGACTTGTTGGAGATCTGCAGAAATAGATGATTTTGATGTTGGAACTTCTAGTGAGCATAATTGTGCAATTACGCCTCGCTGTTCTTTCTTTAGAAGCTTTGTCATGACATTAGTGCTTATTATCCTTCCTGGCTTCCCCGCAATACCCCGTAATTCAACTTCCTTTCCTTCTGAAAAAAATTTCAAGAAAAGTTCTTGAAAATTAAAAGCTACCGTCCCCAAAGATTGTAACCATTGTACTCCTAGTACAACATCAGCACCTCCCATAGGAATGTAAAGCATTGGACTAGTCAACACATATTCCCCCATGGTTAGCTTGATGTTATGGCATTTTCCAGAGCAATTTATAGTTCCTCCATTTGCAACCATCACTCGACATTCTGGTGCTGGGTATAGGAAACAATTTAATTCCTTGGCTACCTTACAATGAATAAAATTATGGGTGCTACCTGAATCAATCAACACTATTGCCTTTTTCTTCTTGATATGTCCTTCTATCTTGAGAGTTTGAGGAGTGGTAATTCCTGCCAGTGCATTACACGATATGGTCGGATTCATTTCTTCCTCTTCTAGGGCTGGTTCCCGGTGTATATCCTCTTCTTGTTCATTTTCTTCTTCCTCTTCACAATCTATGTAAAATAATTTCTTCTCAGCACACTTATGACCTTTAGTGTATTTTCTATCACAACCGTAGCAAAGCCCTTTTGCTCTTTTTTCTTCCAATTGTTGTGGTGTCAACCTTGTAGGTTGTGGAAATCTAGGCATAGCAACACTTCCTTCTTTATAGAATTGAGTGGTAGGCTTCCTTGTCGCCATTATTTTACATTCAACTTTTATTGCCAACCTGAATGCCTTCTCCAATGAATCCGGTTCCAAAACGCGAACTTCATGTTGGATGTTATCCTTTAAAGTGCCTATGAAGAGATCGATCCTGTGTTCCTCTGGAATATCAGTTACCCTTATATTCAATTTTTGGATGTCCTCAATGTGCTTCCCCACTATAACCTTTTTTTTTAGATTTATCAATTGGCGAAAGAAGGTGTTTCTCTTTCTATCCTCATAATGTGCTATAATTTCCTCCGTAAAAATTGACCAAGTGACAACTTTTTTATGGGAGAAAAGCCATCAATATCATACAAATTTATTTTGTTCTAAATGTAAAGTTGCAATGCGTACCTTTTGTGTGTTTTGCACGTTATGGAGATCAAAATATTGCTCCATCTGTAGTATCCATGTTACAGGATCCTTTCCATCAAACTTCCTCATATCCATTTTTGGAATATGTTGGTTCTTCCCGCCAACATTAAATTTTATGAAATCACGATTAACATTTATTTTGTTCTCATCATGAGGTTCTTCTACTATCTTTTCACCATTAGGAAACATTTCTTGTATCAACTTTGTCAAACCTTCTATGTCTGCTTTTAGATCATTCTTCATGTTTTCCATGTTGTCTTTCATGTCATCCATCTTAGCTTCCATTCCATCCATCTTAGCTTCCATGCCAGCTTACATGCCATCCATCTTAGCTTCCACGCCTTTCTTCAAACCGTCCATCTTTGCTTCCATGCCTTTCTTCAAAACTTCCATTTCATTTTTTGTTGCTCTTTGTGAGAGTTAAATTTGTTGCACTTGCTCTTGTAATTTTGATAGATCATGTTGCAATTCTTCATCTTCATGAGTCATAGTAGAGCCTTATGAAGGCTTAATGGGTGTTGAATTATTTTTACGGGGCATATTTTAGAACCCAATATTGATATCTATTCTACAATATGTCCTTGGAATGAATTCAAACAAGACTTATGCAATTCGGAAAAAAAAAAAAATACACACCTTTTTCTTACTTTTGAGGAGCTCGATATTGAAATTGGATTATCTCTGTGATTGCAGCTCTTCAATATCTGAAATTCAGCACTGAAGTAGCCTCAAAATTCTCTTTTTAATGCCACAGGTCTGACCTAATTTGGATTCTCCAAGACAAATTTATGTCCAATCTCCCACAATGACCTAATTATGGACTGGTTCAGTAGAGCGAACTTGTACGACCTGCCACGTGTCACTGTTTCATCCTTCGCCTCTTAAATTGATAGCCAAGAAACTACAGTTTGTGTACTTGCAACCACTTTTTACGGCACTCCAATCCGATGCTCAGAGAGAGAGTTATTTAACTTTTCCCACGATCACCTCTTTGAGATGAAATTTGGGAACCTGAAAAAGCACTACCTTCCACAAATAATATCTACAAAAATATTGTGAACCAAGCTCTGGAATTTTGCAACGCGTTTTCTCAGGATTTCAGCTTCACACCCTAAAAATTTTAGATTCTGAACCTTCGTAGAAAAAAAATTATAGCGAAAATTCCACAATGACCTCTTTATGAGCCTGAAAAAAGACCTAACTTCCACAGATCATATCTCCAAAAATATTGTGAACCAAGCTTTGAAATTTTTAGACAATCTTCTTCAGGATTTCGGCTTCACACTCTAAGAAATTCAGCTTCTGAAACTTCGTAGAAAAAAGGATTATAACAAAAATGTCGCGATGACCTGTTTGGAGCAGCAAAACCCTAGAATCCAAAGCTCTGATACCAAATGTTGTGTAACCAGCTCCAAAAATAGAAGAAAAGAGATATCAACACGTTAGAAATAAGCCACTTCGAGGGGGAAACCTCCAATACATTACATAAATGAACAATTCTTGGATGATTCAATTTATAAAACCTCCTTTCTATATATAGGACTCTATGTGGCCATAATGTAATCCCAGTGGGCCACAATGTAATCCTAGCTGACCTAACAATCATAATTTAAGGGCACAATAATAACAAAATGGGGGTTACAAGAGTACAATAATAACAATAAGGGGGTTACACTAATAACAATAAGGGACTATACTAGTAATATAGGGACCTAACAAGTATCCCTCTGACTGATAAACCTTGGCAAAAGATTCACTGTGAAACACTGCTTTCTAAGCTTGAGGCTCGCTATAACAGCCGGACCAGTAGAGTCCTAAACTTTGCTGGTCATTTAACAATGAAAAAGGCAGTTCTGCAAGCCATTCCACAATTCATGCTGTCTATTTTACCGGATCTCAAAGGAGTTCTGAAAAAATAAGAGATATTCACATAACTTTCCTTTGGTCTGGCAGAGCTGATAAACAAAAATGGGCTCTTGTGGCCTGGGAGAATATTTGTAAGCCCAAGATCCTAGGAGGCCTTGGTCTGTGTGACCCGAAAATGGTAAATAAAGCCAGTGGAGCTAAGTTATGATGGAGATGGATAAAATTCCATACTTTTCCATGGGCTAAGGTTTGGAAATCCAAATATGCTGAGGAGGAGAATCAGCAGAATCTCATAAGATTAAAAAATCTCTGTGTCGTCTCCCCCATCTGTAACCTGGAAAGTGCTAATAGGCAATTCATTGTTGATCATAGTTTCTGGGAAATCAAGAATGGCAACATAGCCCTCTTATGGAAGGACGCTTGGCAACAATTACCCAAGCTAGAAAGTACGAGGAACAAGGTTTACTCAAGGTTTATCATTACTGGGCGGAGGATGAGGTGAACCCTCACTGGAAAATTTGGAACCTCAGTATTCCCTCTGACTCGAATGAGATTACCAATCTTTTGATATCCTTATTTTCAAATTTGGAGTCTCACAAAATCCGACTCTCCTTGGAAGAGGACCAGCTGCGATGGGGCAATTTGGAGGGAGGCAACTATAACCTAAAGGAGGCCAAACTCTACATAGAACAGAGGCATCTTGAAGAAAATATGCAAGTGAATCAAAATGTCTAGAACGCCATTCTATGGCCTAAAGTTAAAAAAAATTGATGGACTCTGCTGCATAGGAAGACCCTTACCTGGGAAAACCTATGCAAAAAAGGTTTCCAAGGGCCCTCCCATTGCCCTCTTTGCCTTAATGCAGAGGAGAATATGAACCATCTCCTTAATTCCTATTGCTGGACAGATTCTTTGTGGATGGGGATGCAGGAAATTTTCAAACAAACTGATCAGGACAGAGCTTCAATTCAAAACACTATAATCAATTGGAGGAATATCTTCTCCAATTGCGATTTGGTCAACAACCTTTGGAAATTATGTTGAGAGTTTATTGTCTGGTTGACTTGGAAGGAGCGTAACAGAAGAATTTTCCAAAAAAAGCCAGGAAAGAAGCGGAAATAAAACTATCTATCATGCAAAATATGAAAGAGACAGTGCTTATTCATTACAATTCTACACAAATGGAGAAGATTTCGGAAGTAGACAAGCGCATCTTGCTTTGTTTTGGTTTGGGATCGGCTGTAAACCTCAATTCCCCTTCTCTGTGACCTCTTCCACCTCTGTCTCAGTAGCTTTGGATGTGTCCCCAACCTGGCATTCATAAGCTCAATTTCGACGGTGCCTCCAGGGGCAATCTGGGTCCGGCAGGTTACGAGGGAGCTATCCGTAATGACAAAGGTGATATTGTGCACATCTTCAGTATGTCCTTGGGAGAAGTGACAAACAACGCTAAATTTTCTGCACTGGAGCATGGTCTGAGTATCCTATTAAGGATGGGAAATGGCACTGCGGTGGTGGAAGGGGACTCTCTACTAGCTATCTCAGCTGCAAAGAAAATTCAGAATGGCATGAAAGCAGAAAAGGTATCCAAACATTGGCGTCTGGTTATGGTCACTGGTATTATTGCCCAACATCTCAATGCTCTCACAAGTGTTGTTTTACATGCAATTCAAAGGTAGGCCAATGCCTTAGCAGACGTCTTGGAAAAACATGATGTAGATCATCCGACTCACACCATTGACACATGCTGGCATGAGGTTACTTGTCCTGACCTCAGGGGTGATTTTTTGTGCATTTCAAGAAGTGACCTTTCCGATATGCCAATGGAGGGGAATAATCTCCAAAGTACTGACATTCCTTCTCTCTAATGGTTTCTACAACTGGCGGTGCAAGGCTCTTTATTTCTTGGAGGTGGCGAGTCAGTAGGTGGTACCAAGCCGAGCCTTGGAAAAGATTTTACATTCAAGGCAGCACTGTAAGTCAGACTAAGGTGAAAGGTGGTATGGACAGGTGGAAAATTCTCTTAAGATTTGTGTGGATCAGCCATGGCGACATAAAATATCATTATTGGCCGATTGATGCTCTGTTATTGTCGATTTGAAATGGCAGCCAGCCAAACACGATTGTGTCCCTGGGTCATTATTTCACAAACGGGACCTATCTGCCTCATTACAAAATGCATTTTATTTATGTTCCTCATAGGGTTTTGCTTTTTGTGGCTACTGTTTGTCTCTGGTGCTCTAGTGCTGAAACTAGTTACATTTTCTCTTATTCTCGCTATGTTGTTTCAGTCATGTCCGAGCATGTTTTCGGGAGCTCTAAGGCTACTAAAAATATGCAGAAGGCTAAGGATGTTTTTGGTGACTCGGTCCCTGGCAAAGGCAAGATGATTATCCAGGATCTCGAGCAAGAAACTAGTAAAGCTAGATCTAGTTTGAATAGTAAATAAATTGAGGAGGAGATGGTTTGGGTCCCTGACCTTGGCACCCCGACCACGAGGGCCACCCAATTCATGCGCACGCAGGAAATGGCTTGGTTCATGAAAACTCTTTTAGAAAAACCCATTAGCAACCAGGGTGTGGCGGTGAAGGATGCCTTCCAATCTAACTTGATGGCCTTGGTGAAAAACACTACTCGCTTGGAAAAGATGGAAGTTTCTCTCAACTCGCTAACTGAGGAAATGAAGATGTTCTCCAAACGGCTTGAGGACCTCATCAAACTCTTCGAACTATACCTCTGTCATGTTTTAAATGTGTCCATTGAGCTCCCTACGGACAGTGCCAGAGCTACTATCATCCGTCGGCACCATCCACACACTATGCCTCAGGGTGTTGCTGATGGGAATTCAAGTTCTGGATATCCGCGTGTTGATGGTCCGGTGGCTACTCATCCTAATGCTGAAGTGCCTAGTTCGGCAGAGCTAAGTGGGTATGCGGAGTGGACTCAAATCTAATTCTTTTGTCTTTGCCTTCTGGATATTCTCTTTCAGGATGTAGCTTTCTATTTATGTTTAACTGTTATCTCTGGTTCGACTCTAGGTTCCTTTCTATGGGAATCCCTGCGTGGGTTACCACTTTTGGCCTTTTGGACCTTAGTTCTGATTGTAATGAAGGGCATGGAGGTCAGTCTTTGCTGTATCTATTTGTTGATGTCCAAGGCACTATGTTTATGTCTATTCTTATAGACGCTTCAGGGTTGTCCGTCCTCTCTACCTTCGGGTATTGGCAACCATTTTGTAAATTTTTGTACACTATTTTGATATAATTCAACTGCTTACTTACAACAACAACAAAAAATGTCTTAAAAATATATATTTAATATTTATGATAAATAAATAAAAATACACTATATGTATATCTAATTAATATATATGGAAAATTAATATAGAAGTTACTATATATTAAGAAAAAAGAGAAAAATCTTTCAATGGGGTGACCAATCGATGGTACAAGTGTCTTTCGTGCAGGCCTTGGACTATGCTCCGGCTCCATGCGCTCATTTAAGTTCATACCATGATTAATCTAGATAATTAATATGCGAGCATGAGGGAAGCTTTGGCCATCTCCATGGTTAAATTTGCAGATAGGCTCAGGGAGCAATCCATTGTGGAACGTCAAGCAATGAGTTTTCACAAGAAATGTGTGAGGGTCTGCAACCATGGTGGTTTCCTGGGGTTTTGGCCTTGGCTGAGTGGCACTGTGGAGGTTTGAGGTGTTGAGGTGTGGTTCTGAGTAGATCGATTGCTCTATTCTTGGGACCTAGAAATGTGAACAAGCATGACTTTGGATTGGCTCAAAGTCTTCGTCTAACGCTAGCTTGTGCTCAACAAAATCGTCTCCTCAGGTCTGCACATATTTGAGCGTGGTGAGCATTGTGGATTTTTTAGTTTTTTTTCTTGGTTTCATGACCAAAATTTTATCTACTTGGTGTTGGGGAGATGTGAGGTTGCAGGCTCTTTTTGGCTTCGCCTAAGTGCCACCGAGTGTGAGGACGACTTCGAGGCGAGCATGGACAATACTGGATGTACCTCATTTTTCAATTATGTTTGGTTCGTCTGTGGTGGAGGGAATTTACAGTGGTGGTTTTGGTGTTTTCTACTCGATGGTCCAGTTTGGTTCATGAATTATTGGTCTTACTTCAATACTTAAGTGGTGTGTGAGTCGGTGTAATTGCCTCCCCTAGAATGGTTTAGTAATTCTAGAAATTGTGGTGGTTTTTACTGGTGTTCCATTGTTTCCCCTTCGAGGGATTGTCTCTGTTATTTGGTTGATTCAGTTTGTTCGGTGCCCTTCTCCATGCCCTTTCAGTGGGGTCGCCATTGCCGCGAGGGTGGGAAACAAATTTAGGGAAGGCATCCCGAGTCGGGCCTTAGCACATCTTCAGCTAACTCAGGTAGTCGGAAAAATGAGGATACCTAGACCCTTTCTCCAACTTGCTCGCCTGGTCATGTGGTTTCTTTCATCATCATGGAATCCCTTAATGAGGAACTTCACCATATTCAAATCAATATGGATATCCTAAGGGACCACAGGTCTGAAGACAGAAATGAGATTATGGCTTTTACTTCAATGATATCTACTATATCCAAAATGAAATTTTGGAGTAGCTGGATAGCCTCTCGCGCCATCATCATCACACGAATGACCACCTTTGTAGCTTGGAGGTGAGGGTTGAGCATATAGACTTCCACATGCATGATCAAGTCGACTTCTTTATTTCTCATCTTGTACTTACCTCGCACTGCACCCCCCCCCCCAAATTGATATGAAACTATCAGATATGGATTATTTTTTGTTTTTTCCCAGTTATGTTTAAGGCTAGAAAGTCTTTCAGAAATAATGTACGTAAGTTGTCGTTTTTGGTGTTGTCCAGCCCCCAGCTCAAAAATTATGGTGAGAATGAGAGATTGGGGATTGTTGAGATGATCTTTGTAAGTTGTATTTTCTTGAAAATCTAATGAAAGCATTTTTGAACAAGAAAGAAGAAGAAGAGAAATATCAAATTTATACATAAATAAAAATATAATAGATATGTTGTTTATCTAGAAATATTTTTCTATGTATATATAAATATCTTGACAATAATTAACATTTAATTTTTAAATATTTATTTTTGCATATATTTGATTTATTAATTTGCTCGATTGAGATTTCAAGTAACTTATTTCCATCTTAAATGATGAAAACATCTACACTTCAAAATATTTGATCCCTTTAGAAACTTATAGAACCAAGATTAAGAGGCATCTACATTGGTGGTGCATAATATAACTAAAATGGAAAATAAGAAACGCTAAAGACTTGATCTCAGAAGCATTTGTTTGGCAACAAGGTAATCAAGATTTGTAGTTTTCAAGATCTAATTATTCTCAATTGTTTAATAAAGGGGTCAATATCCAACCAAATAACTTGTATTCATGGGCTTGGTAACAATGTCATAGATTATGTGATATTTGATATCCTCATACAACCAAATTGTAAATTTCTACCTTTAAAATGCCTCATCATGACTTTGATCATATACATTTAACACTAACTTAATCATGGATAAGATGAAACTTTTTTTTGAGACCCTCATCACTCTTGTTATCCTAAACTTTTTTTTGAGTCCCTCATCACTCCTGTTATCCTATATGGTTGTGAAGTATGGGATTGTAGTATCTCTAGAAAATTGTGGAGAAATATAGAGCTAATCCAAAAGCATTAATAATGTAAGATCTCATAATTAAACGCAGTGCATGGTATCCTATAGTTCCCCCCCATTGAAAGTATGTATATGATAGGTATTTAATGTACAAGAATAACATAAACAACATTGAAGACAATTTCCTTTTTAAAATCACTTCTAACTCCAATCAATACCAACTATAATTATATATAATAAAAAATGACTCTACATAATAATGATAGTATTAAAAAATATATTACAGATCTAAATTTAAGGAGAAATTGTAGCTTTATATAAAAATTGAAGATAAAAGAAAATGAAGATATTATAAGGAGATGCCCAACACTAATCTCAAAAAAAATAATGATCAACCCTAATCTCAAAGATCAAAAGTATCTCTTTTTATAAGAGAAAAAAAATCCACATGCCTTAAAATAAGGATAAAATTGAGCTTGATAATAAAAAAGTTATTAAAAAATCCCTAAAATATCATAGCCAAAAAAAATTGTCATCTTTATAACACATACTACCCTTTTAACTTATAAAATTATTTGAATTTTGAAGTTTTTCTCTTAAAACTTTTTAAGTAAAAAAAAAATTCTAAATCAGATCAACTTATTTCTCATTTTTAATAAAACTACCTCATTTTTTATAAACCTAAATGATATTATCTTTACTACCATTAATTAATTATCAAATTTTCTATTTTTACATTAATTACATACAAAAACTAATTAATTCAAATATATTATAGTTATATAAAAATTTAAAAAGCACAAATTAAATATATTCCTCTTCATATACCCCTCGAACAAATTTTTCTTACTCCATCGCATGTACACGTATAAATCACACGAACCTCCTATGATAGGCCGCCCTATCGCTGTACATAAATGTAACACACTTTTTAGAATTCCAGAAAAGCAAAAATTCAGTAAATTACTTCGTATGTAACAGGCATTTTTGAATTTCATAAGAAAAAAAAAATCAATAAGTTACATGTGCAATGTACATAAATAGATTTTGCATACCCTTTCCAACCTAAGAGACTTCAAAATAATTATTTATAATGTGTCATTATTAAAATTATACATAATTTATAATTTTTTTTCAGAGGAAATATATGGTTTTAATTTGTAAATTTATTTAATTATATATTAAAAATTCTAAAATTTTGAATTGAAGAGAGTTTTGATAATTTAATGTAAAATAATTAATTTGTGTGGAGTTTAATTTTTATCTAATTATAAGTTCAAATGTTATTGGAAAAAATTGAGAATGAAAACCATATTTAAAGAATTAAACTATCCTAAAAAACATCTCTTTCTCTAATAAAAAAATAAAAACTTATCCGGAACTAGAACCAGAGAAAGCAATTCTAATGATATCATCTCATTATTAGCAAATCTTCTAGTGCAGGGAGACCATAATGATAGACTGCTTCCAGTTAGAAAGGCTTTAGTCTAAAAAACATACAGAATAACTTAAAATTCAGGTAAGATTCTGAAAATTTCCTACAAAGATTTATGAGAATCTTGTTTACAGTTGTTAAACTTCAGTCTTTTGAGTGTCCTAAAAGTTTTTAATAGTGTTGAATCCATTTCCATTATCAAAAATGCAATTCAAATATTTCAACTATTTAATTTTTTAAATTCTTTTAACCCTGATCTCACAAAAATCTACCATTCAAACTATTCTATTGCATCTATAAACAACTCCATTCGAAAGAATAACCTCTTATGACTCTTACACTAAATTCTGCACTCCACTGAGAATACACTAAATTCTGCACTCCACTGAGAACACTTGAGCAGACCCATCAAGATTCAGAATCTTTCTCCTTCTATCCGGCCATTACATAGATTCGCATGCAATAAACCAAAGTCGCTTACAAATACAAAAGGAAAACGATTTGGCTACGTACAGCGCGTGAGATGCAATGGAGACTATTCTGTTCAGACGGATCGATTTTGACTCAGACATTAAAGAATTAAATATATGCCAATTTAATCACACCCTATCAAACAATGAGATATATGCCAATCTTAGTGACTTTTTAGAGACTTTTAAGGTATATTTTAATCTTATCTTGCTTGAGAGAAATAAGTTCTGCTGATAGTATTGGAAATTGACAGTAGTGGAAACAAATATATTCAGTTAAAGGAAATGATTAGAAACTTGTGTGTATGATAAGAGATTTTTATAGGAAATTATGAAGAACTTGTTTATAAGATAAGGAATTGGATTTTAGTAATAAAATTTTTGTTTTTTTTAATATTTAATTTTTATATAATAAAAGAAAAATACATTTATATTATTTGAATGAGTTTAATAGTTAATGGTTAAGAATATATATTTCTTTTTAAAAAAATTTAAAAAACCTATGTAAATAAAACAAGAAAATTAAATATGTATTTCTTCTTAAAAATTCTTAAAGAACTAAAATATGCAGGCCTTCATAACTGCTCAAATAAAACAAAGATATTTCAAAAAATTATGAATTTTTTTTATAATAATTAAAGTATCAACTTAAAACAACTTTTAATAAACTTACAAACCTTTCAGTAAATACCGTACAAAATAGATCACTAGCAAATACAATAGCAACTCTATCAATAACTTATTTCTGACTTTTTGACCTGAGTCATTCAATAGTTCACTTATATTAACGCTTTTCAAAAGGACATATTTACTGGTCCGGTGTCATGTCTTTAGATATGCTCAAGTACTACACTGCTTTTACGATAAAGGACAGGGGCATTTAATGCACCACAAAATTGGGCCATCATATTTCTCTGTTTACCTTCTTCGTATTGATGAGTTTATTGCAGGAACTATTCAGGTCGGCCATGACCATTGTAGTACCCCAACGATACACTTTTTAGACTCTTTTGGGATAGACTTTGTTTTATTTATGTTGGAAATTCGAAAAATGAGAGTCTAAAGTTATTGTCTGCACACAGAGAACTATTCAGGTCGGCCATGACCATTGTAGTACCCTAACGATACACTTTTTAGACTCTTTTGAGGTAGACTTTGCTTTTTATGTGTTGGAAATTCGAAAAATGATAGTCTTAAGTTATTGTCTGTACACACAGAGGATTATATATATATATATATATATATGTGTGTGTTTTTTTTCATTAAAAAGCATAATTTAAACTTATTTCAACAAATTTGTGTAGTGTTAATGATGTATATGATTAGTATATTAAAGTAGGAATGATTGTTATGATAATGGTTGTTGAAATTTATTTAGGTTATTCTTTTTAGTGGATTTTTTAAATTATGTCAATTATTTATTTATTTTGGAGTGTTTGAAAAGGTGATTTTTTCACATAAAGTATTTTAAGTGTAACTATTTATCCATCCAAAGTCTAATGGGCATGTTTTGGGTCAATTATTATAAGTGTGTAGCTTCTACAAAATCTCACATGAATGAGTTTGCTACCAATTGTGAGAAGAATTTCTATATGGTATCAGTTCTTTCTACCAATATGGTTTTGAAGAATGCGCCTTATATGCACAATGGAGCATCTCATCATATGACATCAACTTGGCAGTTGTTTTCTAGTTCAAAAAAGTATGACCAAGAGTATAGGTAAAGTTTAGTGATGAAGCCAAGTATTTAGTAACAGGAATTGGTACTATTTCATTTCATCTTCAATCAAGTAAATTTTTATACTTTAATGATGTTTTGCTTGGTGTAGGTCTCAACAAAATTTTACTTTCAATTTCCGTTATGGAAGATAAGGGTTATGTAGTAAATTTCAAGAATTAACAGGTCCTTATCAAGTTGAAGGAGTCTAGCATAGAAGCAACATACCAAGAATGGTTGTCACCTTGCAAGAATTATGTATTTATTTATTTTGGGGTGTTTGAATCGGTAACCTTTTTGCGTGGAGTGCCTTAACAATGCACCCATTCAGTGTCAATTCAAGGCCCAATGAGCATGTTTTGTGTCAATTGTTATCTGAAGAGGGAAGTAATAATATAAGTGTGTAGGTTTTACAAAATATCACATGAATGAGTTTACTACCAATTGTGAGAAAAAATTATATATGGTATCATTCCTTTATACCAACATAGTTTTGAAGAATTTGTGGCATGAAGACAATGGAGCATCTCATCATATGACATAATCTTAACAATTGTTTTCTAGTCCAACAAAGTAGGACCAAGAGTATAGGTAAAGTTTAGTGATGAATCCAAGTATTTAGTACCAAGAATTGGTACTATTTCATTTGATATTGAATGAGGTAAATATTTATACTTTAATGATGTTTTCTTTATTGTAGGTGTCAAGAAAAATTTACTTTCAATTTTTGTTATGGAAGATAAGCGTTATGTAGTAAAGTTTAAGAATTAACGGGTCCTTATCATATTGAAGGAATCCAGCATAGAAGAAACATACATGATAGGGGTTATGGAAGAAAAATTGTACAAATTACGATGTGAACCTATTCAAGCCCTAGTTCATAATAGTAACAACTTGTGCAAGTTGTGGTATAAGAGGATGGGGCACCTCAGACATAATATAGCATTTCCTATTCTATGTGAAATAATCACAAGTCTTCCATAGTTTAGCATTGAGAGATATCAGTAGCATTCAAAGGGTGCACCCTTGGAAAGCATGTCATGGTTTCATTCCTAAGTAACAAGCATGGGTCTAAAGGGATTCTAGACCTAGTTCATTCAGATGTTTGTGGACCAAGGTTAGTAGCATCAACAAGATGAAGCATGCATTGTGTTTCCTTCATTGATGATTTCTCTAACAGGGCTTGGATGTACTTGTTTAAGATGAAGTATGGAGAATTTAGTAGGTCTTAGGAGTTCAAAGCTCCAGTTGAAAACCAGATAGAGAGTATAACTCCAAGGAGTTAAATTTTTTTCGCAAGGAGATGGGAAGCAGTAAGGAGTTGATAGCTCCATACAACCCATAATAGAATGGGGTTATACAGAAAGAGAATTAAAACATCATGGGTCCTAGTAAGGTCGTGATCCATGACAAGAACTTTCATGCGTTTATTTAGGTAGAGTCATACAACACAATAATGTACATACAGAACTAGTGTCCTCACAAAATATTGGAGGGTAAGACACCAAAGGAGGAATTCACTAGTGTGAAGCCAAAGGTAAGTCATATCTGCATCTTTGGTTTTCTAATATATATCCATCCACCTACTTAAAATAGGACCAAGTTGTATCCCTCTAACAAGAATGGTTTTCTTTTGGGTAATGTTGAGACTTCAAATTCCTATAGGGTCTATATCTAAAGCAAAGAAAGAAAATTGTAAGAAGAGATGTAAAACTTGAGGGAAACTTTGCATCTAGTAAGTTACATGAGCTTGTATCTTAAGCTCTATAAAACCCTATGTTAACCCTAAAGTCCCTTATTAATCCCTAGATATTGAGTTATTAAATTTCTATTGTAGTATTTATATGACTATAAGAACCTTTCATTCTACCATTTCATTATAATTATACCCATTGTCTCCTATTTATATACTAGGGAGACCTAATATTATGATCATATAATGTTGTATTTTGTACATTGTACTCATTGTAAAAGGAGGTTCCCCCCAAAGAAAACTATAATTAATTGGTTCTTATCATTTTTAAGTCACATGGTTTATGATATTAGAGCATATTAACCTAGGGTTTTGTTATTTCAAATTGGTCATCACAGAATTTTCTTTATAATTTTTTTGGGGGATGTTTCAAAAAATGAAATTTTAAGTGCATTAAAGGGTGATCTCTATGAATATATGGTTGAATTTTCATGTTTTGGTTCGCTATACATTTCGTGATATATGTTATGGAAGTTAAGGTTTGTTATTTCTCCTTAAAAAAATTTCACATGGGGCATCTCAAATTTTCATGATAAGTTTCCTTGTAAGAAGTTTCAATCCTTAGTATTTTGAGAAAATTGAGAAGACATATCAAGGTATGTCTCGTAAAAATTTGATATTCTAGTTCATTACACTTTTAGAGATATACCATGTGGAAGTTAGGGTTTGTGAATTGCCCTAAATTTGGTTTTAAATGAGTGCACTTGGAAATTTTTCTTATTTTTGTTTCTGTAAAGACACTGAGTATGAAAGTTTGATCATATTGAGAAAACATCTCAAGGTAATTTTGAAATAAATTTCATTTTCTCTTTCACTATAATTTCAGAGATAACCCTATGGAATTTAGGGTTTAGAAATGGTCCTGAAATCAATTTTGAAAATGTGATCATGACATTTCACTATAATTTTTTTTGAGACTATAACACTCTCCTCCCACATATACCCAAGTAACCAGCCAACTGAGGTAAAAATGTGACGAGAGACAATTATAACAAGACTCAACCTCTTAGGTGACCTTAAGGAAGTGGAACCAACATAAAACACATCAAAATACCTTGTACACCATCGACGTCACCATCAAGAGGCAATCCAACCCTTCAGGCCTCTTACCCCCAAGTCATACTAACAATTTTGACACTTTTGAGCCTTAGCCGCAAGAATAAGAATGCATTCTTGTGCCCAGGAGGTTGTAGCCATAGGCACAACACTGCATCCCTATGGCTAGGGCCCTAAATGCCTAGTTTTGTGCATGCCAATCTAGGATTTGAGCCACCTTTTTAGGCCGAGAGCCCCGATGACTGACCACAACTTCATGAAAAATTAGGGGATGATAGATAACATTAGAAAAATGAAAGAGAAGTAATCACATCAACAAGAACTCATCCAGACCCCTCCTATCCATGACATGCATATTTTCAAACATGTCACAAACATTGAATCTATAGGTGTAAATAACAGATTTAAGCATAGGGATCTCATACTTATCTGGGAATCACTAAGAAGCATTTCTCCCTTACGTCATTAGCTCCAATACAATATATTTGACTATAGATACATTTTACATTCATTTCAAAGTAAAAACATGGATAGATCCATACATCATCACTGATCAAATATATGCTTATAACCAACATAATAGTAACATAAATATCATGGATACATCAGCAATAGAATCCAAAAATAAACCAGTATATTTCGATACCAAATGCCAAAGGAATGAGCTCTTCATTATTCAACGAAAAAACCAACCAGAGATGGGACTACCATGTTCCGCCTGACCATAGATTGTCTAAGCCAAATCTCTCTTTGGCCAATCACCCAATCATGAATGTGGGATCTCGTCAAACACACCAATCACAACCAATCTATTACTTCCAGAGGCCAAACAACCTCAACCCTCAACCAATGATTCTAACTCACGGTCAGACATCGCAACCATCACGGATTGGTCTCTATCCAAGTTGTTCCAGGGCTCTAGAGTTTTTGTTCCAACCAGGGCTTCTAGGACTGGTAATTCAACCCCAACTGTTACAGGGCTTCCAAAGCGTTTGTCCAACCGGGGCTTCTAGGACTAGTATCTCAACCCACCTAGGGATTTAAGAGTGTTAGTCCAACCAAGGCTTCTAGGACTAGTAACTCAACGCATAATTGTCTGCCAGACTTCCAGAGTGTTTTTCCAACCAAGGGTTCCAAAAACTAATAAATAAACTGACAACTAAAGGAATCATGAGAACCAGCCAAGAAAAAATCAATGGAAATAAACCCACAACACCATGGCTATCCATGAAATGGAAAGGCTAGGAAAATCCACATCCATACAACATGCATTCCAAAACTAGTGAGGAAAACATTAATGCAACTCGGTACCTATAATCAAAACCCATTGTATTTGTTGATCCCGATGTCTTCTTGTGATTTCCTACTCTTCCTTTGCCTTCTTGCTCCAAGTCACCAAGTATCCACATTCTCCAAGAGTTCTCCAAGAAAAATTTAAGTATCCAAGAGTATGATAGAGAAACAGAATAATGAGAGAGCTACAAAAATGCACTAAGAAAACATTACTAACTGATCCTCAGAAGCCGTTTTATTAATGAGGCCTCTATTTTCTTCATTTTCCACCTCACATGCAACCTGTGACCTTTGAACTTCCTTTTCTCCTATTTTCCATTATTTTCTTAAATAAATGTGCCAAAAATGCCATTTTTCCTTTCTAAAGCCCTTTTCTTTGCCAATTTCCTTTAGCCATAATAACATAAAGGAATACGCACTATGATTTTTTTTCCCAACACTCAGCTTAGAATACATGTCCCATCAACCGTGGTCTTATATATTTTTACGTGGATTTTCACTAGGGTTGTTACAAAACCCTCTCCCTTGGGGAAACACTGTCCTCAGTGTTCAATCACACCTATAAACTAGAAAACCACTGAAAACAAAGCATACTTCCCATGGAGCTTTGTAACACAACTCATTGCAATATCTACATTGACATCCTACTGAAAACATGACAATCACACTATTTATTGGAGCTTTATAACATAGCTCATTATATTTACAATAACAACCACATATACTCATGTACATTTTCTTCAACCAAAAAATAACCATAATATATGTGGAGTTTTTAAAATCTAGCTCGATACAATATTTACAATAAAATACACATATACACATTTTCTCAACTAACAAATAGAAGGATACGATGCCCGTATCAACAACAAGGGAATATAGAGACTCGAACCTCCACCCTCAAAGTAATACGAGGATTCACCTCCTTCCCAAGAAGTCCAGGCTCCACTTCCAAAGTCAAAATATGCATCCAATGTCCAGTGCTACAATCCTATGTTATTGTACCCTTAGTGAATAGTTACTGGCTCATTGTTCCAGGGCACACTCCCAATCTGCATCAAATTTCATTTGGAAATTCTAATGACCAAAAAAAATCCATCCTCAACCTTCCCTTCTCTACTACAGAGTACCTCGGGAAATCTAGTCACCCCCTTCTATGTATTCACTCACCTTCCAAGTTCCATTGGCAACCCATCTCAGATAGTCCATCCCTTGGCAAGGATTCCTTGCATCGGAAGATACAGAAGCCAAGGCATATCCCTACCTCAAATTCATTATACCGATCATAGCATGCTCTTGGAAATCAATAGACAATATCAAGTGCCAATGCCCCAAAATGGCCTTGCTCCTAAAGTGTTTTACCAACATACTACTAGATGTTTCAATTCCTTCTCCTAACATTACATAAAATATATACACATATTGTTACTAAACACAATTAAAAAAAAAATTAGATCCAAATGATTTGACATTAATACAAAAATCTGAATTATAATCCAATTACAATGCATTAGCAAATCATTGCACCACTCATACTACTTAGAAAAATATAAATAACATGATATGGATAATAATACTATGAATAGAACCTTGGAATAGAACCTTGGTGGAATCTGCTCGTAGTATGCTGCAAGGGAAGAACATCTCTAATGGTTTCTGGGCAGAAGCCATTAACACTGCTGTTTATTTGAAGAATCGATGTCCCACTAAGAAATTAGTTTTTCAAACTCCTTTTGAGGTTCTTCATGGTTATAAACCTAATGTGAGTCATTTCAGAGTCTTTGGATGTACTACTTTTGCTTATATTCCTAAGGCTAACAGAAGAAAACTTGATGCCAAGTCAATCAAGTGTGTTTTTATTGGATATTGTGTGGATCAGAAAGCCTATAAATTGTTTGATCCAAGTTCCCATAAACTATTTGCAAGTCGTGATGTGTTGTTTCATGAGCAGGCTGATAAAAGTAATACAAAGAATGATGCATGGCATATATCTAATGATGCTCATGTCAAACTTGATACTTTAATTAAGCAGGAGCAGGAACAGGTACAGGTACAGGTACATGATTAGGATGAGAGCAGTATGAGCACATCCAGCAGCAGTGAGTCGTCACGAGAGGGTGATTCACCTCAAAGCCGAAGAATCATGGATGGAACACCCACAGGCATTGAAGCACCAAGAAGGTCAACCAGACAAACTCAGCTTCCTGCAAGGTATAGATATTATGCCTTAATGTCTAATATAATGAATGTTGTTGAACCAATTGATTATGAGCACGCTAAACAACAAAAAACAATGAATTAAATTGCTCAATTACATCACACTTATATAGGAAACTGCACTCACCTAATCTTCCTGGAGACGAGGAAACAAACCTGAATATGTGCAACCAATTCCTAAATTAACACTCTCGTTCAACCACTCAAAACTAATTCTATTTCTGCATTATTCTCACATCCTCCCTTAATGGAACGCACAGCAGAATCACTCAGAAACGTGAGACAAAGCTCACACAAAACAATGAATTAAATTGCTCAATTACATCACACTTATATAGGAAACTGCACTCACCTAATCTTCCTGAAGACGAGGAAACAAACCTGAATATGTGCAACCAATTCCTAAATTAACACTCTCGTTCAACCACTCAAAACTAATTCTATTTCTGCATTATTCTCACATCCTCCCTTAATGGAGAAATGGATTTTCTACAATACCTAATTGACTTCTAAAAACTTCAAATTTGATTTTACCAAGGGGCTTAGTAAATATATCAGCCATATTATCCTTGGTATTACAAAATATTAATTCAATTTCATTCGACTCAATTTTCTCACGTACAAAGTGGTACTATGAACTGTTGTTGAATTCCATTAGATTTACAATAGGTGTTAAATTCTTTTGACTTATATTCACCCCCTTGATCAGATCTGAGTATTTTAATGTACTTACCTGTTTGTTTTTCAACCATAGTTCGAAACTCTTTAAAATACTCAAATATATCACTCTTCCTTCGAATGAAATAGACCCAGGTATACCTAGATCTATCATCAATAAAAATAACAAAGTATGAAGCACCACCAAGAGACCTAGTTTGCAGAGGTCCACATACATCAGTGTGAATTAATTCAAGTATATCATACTGTCGTTTCTCAGTATGAACTGGAAACTCTTCTCTATGTTGCTTACCAAGTGCACAAGCTTCACATGGTAAATGTTCACACTTCATAATAGGAAGACCTTCAACCATTGATTTCCTTTGCAACACTGATAAATCATTGTAATTTAGGTGCCCATACCTGTGATGTCATAATTCTGCTGTCGATGTCTCTTTGGATGTCAATGCAACATGGCGCTTCACTGTCACATCCAATCTGTATAATCCGCCAACTCTGGTACCTATTGAAACAACCCTGTAGTGGTCCTGAACATCTTTCACAATACACCCCAATTTACCAAATTCAACTTTTAAATGATTATCAGTGATAGTGGAAACAGATATCAAATTCTTTTTTAGAGCAGGTACATACATCACATTATGAATTTGTCGCATTTGTCCATTAGGTAAGTACACATTTATTATGCCATAGCCTTGAACTTTAAGTGACCTATCATCTCCTAGGTAAATGTGTGTGCCATCAGATTTCTCATAATATTTATCATACCATTCTTTATTACAAGTCATGTGCGCTGATGCACCAGAATCTATGAACCAAGCATTCTCATCATCAGTTTCAGCAAACAATGCGGCATCAGAAAGAAACAACTTAAGATTTTTAAATCCATCATTCACTGAGGTGTCTCTGTTTATTTAATTTCCATTATGCCTTCTATGTCTTTGATTTGATTCATTATTCTTTCTCCTATAGCAATCATTAGCCAGATGTCCAGGTTTTCCACAATAATCACATTCAATGTTCCTCTTAACATAAGAATCAGGAGGTGTCATACCTTTCTGCTTTGCTTGAAACCGGCCTCTGTTCCTGTCCCATGGTCTCCCTCGGAATGGTATTTTACCTCTTGCAGTCAAAGCCAAATCAGAACCATTTGAATCCAGTTCAAAATTTTTCATGCGCTCTTCTTCTTGAAGAAGAATTCCAGCCAATTTTTCAAATGTAGGAGGTGTCGGTCTAGCTGAGAGAGCTGAAATAAAGACTTTATAGTCTGGGACTAACCCCTTCAAAGCAACAATTACCAACTCTGTACTAGACACATTTTCACCAATATCACCAAGCTTATCACTCAAGTCTTTAATTCGGGAAACAAAGTTGCTAACGTTTTCATTGGCTTCCATTTTGGTAGATAGCAGCTTTGTTTTTAAAAATAAAATACGATTTGCATTAGTAGTATCATACAAACCTTTGAGAGTGTCCCATGTCGCCTTTGAAGTTTCACAGTCCCGAATGTGAAGAATAATATTCTCCTTCACTGACATGCGTAGCAGCACCTTTGCTTTCATTTCACGCTTATCCCAATCTTGAGTGGCAGCAGGAGGTTGAGGCTTGGGCTCGTCACCTTTGACAATTGTCCAGAGATTGTATGCCTCCAGTACTGTGATCAGCTTAAATTTCCAATTTACATAATTTTCACCATCAAGTTTAGTGGATTCATTTAAGTATGAATCTGCAAGAGGATTAGCCATTTCAACTACAATAATCCAATTTAATGTGTCGAACTTCAAAAAGAATGTTCACAAGTTGATTGGGCAAACACTTCAAAGCCTTAAAAAGTAAAATTGACATTGCAAAACTTATAAGTACCACTGGCACCAGCGCAAATTAAAAGAATGTAAAGAGGGCTGACAAAATAGCCACTAAAGCAGCAACCCAAGCTCTGACAAAAGATATGCAGCATTCAACAACCAGCAATAAACAACTGAATTAAATAAACAACAACCAGCGTTTATTTAAATTATGCTATCCGGCATAACCAGCGTTGAATACAATACGATGGCTCTTGAAAGAATTTGAACGAATTTGAATGACACGCAGGCAGGAAAACAACGATGGCAGTTAACTAAAAGCGCACCAAATATCAGACTTCTCCACGTTCTCACAGAAGCGCACCACCGCACAAAGCAATTCGGCTTCAAATTAAAAACGTACAACAAAAAAAACGCCTTTACTAATTTGCTGTATCCAACGTACAACAAAAAAACTTCTTTAATAACTTGCTGTCACATGAAACCGTTTAAAAAAAAAACGTGATTTGAAGCCAGCGTCAAACTTCGACTTAGGTCGATTTCTCCTTGTAAGCCGCTCACCACGCTCGATTGAGTACTCCGCAATCACAAATTCAACAGGTCGCAGGCATGAGCTGCAAGAGCAGCAACGTTCAACCCAAAAAACTCCACGCACAGAAATCCGACCTCTACTCGCCACACTGCGTTTTTTTTTAATATGCACGCACTGGCACGATTCGTGAGTAGCAGCGTACGCATGATTCTTCTTTCAACCGCACGGACTGAGAATGGCTAACACAATTCGTATGCAATTGGAAAACTCTTCGACCTCAACAGCGGCGTTAACGTGGTGTGCCAGATCTGCGGGTGTCGATAGTGGACTTACTCCAGTACCCAACAGATCTGCAACCTCTTACTCAGCTCCTATACCAAATTAACACTCTCGTTCAACCACTCAAAACTAATTCTATTTCTGCATTATTCTCACATATACACATATTGTTACTAAACACAATTAAAAAAAAAAAAGATCCAAATGATTTGACATTAATACAAAAATCTGAATTATAATCCAATTACAATGCATTAGCAAATCATTGCACCAATCATACTACTTAGAAAAATATAAATAACATGATATGGATAATAATACTATGAGGACGCGATCTCATGAATATGCATAAATTAATGAGGAAAAATATGTATGGTCGTAACAGTAAGGAGACACATTATAATGCTCCCACAATTGTTATCATGTGTGTCACTAGAACTTAAACCATTTTTAATAGAAGTACACTATAAGGTGACCTTATAGGTTCGGAAAGTGTATGATCTATTGGTGTAGCGTTTAATAATAAGCTTAAAACGAAAATTCATATTTTCAAATTCGAGCATATATATATATATATATATATATATATATATATATATATATATATATATATTAATTAATTAATTGTATTATATAATTTAAAAATAATTTAATATTGTTTATGGGGTTTTGGATAGATAGTGATTGGGTGATCCGTTAAGATATTTTTTGATGTGAAGTCACTCATTCAATTCCTCATTTTTATTGGGGTGATATATTGAACGTGATAAATGTATAGTCCCACCAAACTTATAAAAAACAATGTTATAAATTAAAATTGGATAAATTATTTATTATATTTTAAAGATGTTACTTCTATAATCCAATATGATATACATATTGATATGTGTATAACTTTTACATTAATAGCTTCAATAATATATCTAATATTTATGATAAATAAATAAAAATACACTATATGTATATCCAATTAATGCATACTGAAAATTAATATAAAAATTACTATATATTAAGAAAAGAGAGAAATATCAAATTTATACATAAATAAAAATATAATAGGTATGATGTTTATCTAGTAATATTGTTTTATGTATATATAAAGATCTTGACAATAATTAACATTTTATTTTTAAATATTTGTTTTTGTATATATTTGATTTATTAATTACTTTTGATTGAGATTTCAAGTTGATGAAAACATTTACACTTCAAAATCTTTAATCCTTTAGAAAATTAGAGAACTAGTATTAACATGTATCTACATTGGTGATGCATAATATAACTAAAATGGAAAATAAGAGGCTCTAAGGACTTAATCGGAGAAGCATTTGTTTGTTACCAAGGTAATGAAGCTTTGCAGTTTTCAAGATCTAATTATTCTCAATGGTTTAATAAAGGAGGAGTCAATATCCAACCAAATAACTTGTATTCATGGGTTTGGTAACAATGTCATAAATTATGTGATATTTGATATCCTCATACAACCAAATTGTAAATTTCTACATGTAAAATGCCCCTAATCATGACTTTGATCATATACATTTAACACTAACTTAATCATGACATAAGAAGAAACTTCTTTTTGAGACCCTTATCATTGTTGTATCTTATATGGTTATGAAGTATGAGATTTTAGTATCTCTAGAAATTTGTGGAGAATTATAGAGCTAATCCAAAAGCGTTTATAATGTAAGATCTCATAATTAAAGGAAATACATTGTATCCTATAGTTCCACCCACCCCACCCCCACATTGAAAGTATGGATATGATAGGTATCTAAAATACAAGAATAAGATAAACAACATTAGAGACAAATTCCTTTTTAAAATTACTTCTAACTCCAATCAAAACCAAGTATAATTCTTTATAGTGAGAGGTTACTCTACATAATAACGATAATATTAGAAAATATATTACATCTAAATTTAAGGAGAAATTGTAGTGTTATAAAAAAATTGAAGATAAAATAAAATAAAGATATTATAAGGAGATGACCAACCCCAATTTCAAAGTTCAAAATAATCAACCCTAATTTCAAAGATAAAAAATATCTCTATTTATTAAAGTAAGAAAAAAAATCCATATCAGTAAAATAAAGATAAATTTGAGCTATATAGTAAAAAAGTTATTCAACAATTCCTAAAATGTCATGACCAAAAGAATTTTTCATCTATATAACACATACTACCCTTTTAACTCGTCAAACAACTTAGATTTAGGAATTTTTTCTTAAAACATTTTGAATAAAAAAAAAATTCTAAATCAAATCAGCTAATTCCTCACTATTAATAAACATAGCTCATTTTTAATAAACCTAAATAATATTATCATTAAACCATTATTAATTAATTATCTAATTTTCTATTTTTACATTAATTACATATAAAAACTAATTAATTCAAATATATTATATTTATATAAAAATTCAAAACAACACAAATTAAAACAATTCCTCTTCATATGCAATATGGTAATCTTGAATTTTGAATTGGAGTGAGTTCTGATAGCTCATGCAAACTTATGAAATGTAGATTAGTTGATCTGTATGGGATTTAGTTTTCACTAAATTATAAATTTAAATTTTACTAAAAAAAAGTTAAGAATAAAAACCATATTTTAAGAAATTAAACTATCCCAAAAAAAACCATCATTTAAAATAACTTATCCAGAAAGTCAAAATTAATTATTAACTTATCAAATAAAATAAAATAAAAAAACGCAATTGGAATAATATCATACCACTAATAAGCAAACTTCCTCCAATGATAAAAAATGACAGCTTATCCAGAACCTCAAGGTCAATCATTGGATTACCAGATAAGGAAACGGCTGAGAAAGAAATATATGAAGGAAAATGCTATCCTGCAGGGAGACCATAATGATAGACGTCTTCCCGTTGGAAAGAAGAGCCTCTTACATTACAGTAGATTCTGCACTCCACTGAGCCTCCGTCTGAAAACACTTGAGCAGACCCATCAAGATTCAAAATCTTTCTCCTTCTTGCCGGCCATTACATAGACTGGCATGCAATAAAGCAAAGTCGCGTACCAATACAAAAGGAAAACTATTTGGCTACGTACAGCGTGTGAGATGCAATGGAGACTATTCTGTTCAGACGGATCAATTTTAACTCAGACATTTAAAAAATTAACACAATCACTCTAATCACATCCTATCAAATAATGAGGTATATAGCAACCTCGCCCTAATGTATATTAAGGGTATATAGCAATCTCACCCATATAGTGAGACTTTTTGGAAACTTTTAAGGTTTAACCTCATCATACCTTATCGTAAATATAGATAGATATTTGCAAGAGAGAAAGTTTGGCTGACATTATTGAAAATAAACAGATTCAGTTAAAGGAAATGACTAGAAACTTGTGTGTAAGATAGGGGATTTTATAAAAAGAAATTATCAAAAACTTGTTTGTAAGATAAAGGACTTGATTTTAGTAATAAATTTATTTGTTTTTCTTTTTAAATATTCAATTTTTATATTAAAAAATGTGGATTTCAAAAACACATTTATGTAGTTTGAGTGAGCCTAATGGTTAAGAGTATGTGTTTCCTCCTAAGAGGTCTTAAAGGGCTGGAATATGTGTGTCTTCTTAAGTGTGCAGATGAAACAAGAAATTTGAGTATGTGTTTCCTCCTAAAAAGTCCTAGGGAGCTAGAATATGTATGCCTTTGTAAAAATTATAAAAACAGTTTTTGATAATGGTTAAAGTATCCACTTAAAACAACCTTTCATGAACTTACAAACCTACAGTAAATACAGTAACAAATAGATCACTAGCAAATATTTCTTGGAAGTCTAAAATTCTTATTGCTCAATTAAGGACTAATTGTCATCAACTAGGTTGTGAAACTAAGCACTGAGAAATGCCAAAAGAAATGTGGGAGGAAAGAGTTTGTATTTTTTTCTCTAAAAGTGGAAACATAAAAGCATTTCATTTTAGAATGTGAGGTATTCAAAAACAACATGGAAAATTATTCTAAAATTATGCAAGTATTCTTGCAACTAGCTCTTGGGATAATCTATTCAGCAAAAAGTTTGTCCACAAACTAAGAGAATTTAGTGTAAAACTCCACAGGAAAAAAACCAAATACAAAAACAAGAAAAACAATCTATACTATAAACTATTTTTAACTTAATGAAAATTAAAAATGCTTTCTTTCTTCTTCTTTCTTACCGTAGCAACTCCATCAGTTACTTATTTCTGAGTTTTTGCCATGAGTCATTCAATAGTTCAATGATATTAACGCTTTTCAAAAAGACATATTTACTGGGCCGTTGTCATGTCTTAGATATGCATACTACACTACTTTTCGATAAAGGACAGGGGCATTTAATGCACCACAAAATCGGGACTTGTTATTTCTCTGTTTACCTTCTTAGTATTGATGTGCTTACTGCAGGAACTATTAAGGTCGGCCATTGCCATGGTAGTACCGTAAGGTGTCACTTTTTAGACTCTTTTGGTTGTTGACTGAGGGATTTTCTAAGTGTTTGATAGCAAAACCACACTTTGAGATCCATGAGATCCATGTAGTATCTTGGATTCCATTTTTGTCATTGTTGTAAGTCTTTTTTTCTATCAAAGGGTATCATTATTGATTTTTTCTTAAAATATAACTTTCATGAGTTATTTCAACAAGTGTATGTAAGACACATATCTAGTTGTTGTTGTTCTGATCTTTCATTTGGACCTTCATAATCATCTTCTTGTTATTTCCTCATATTGGATGATACAATGTTCCTTAATGCCATACTTATAATGATCTCTTCCCATAGGTTGTTTCTAACCTTGTAAAACTAATTTCTACAAATATATTCTTAATAAAAACAAAAAATATGCAATCTTACAAGCACACATTTAGCATACATATTTCACCTTGGAATCCCAGACCAAAAAAACCAAAAAGAATGTTCAAATCTCACACCTCCTATTTTCTCGTGTATATATTTTATTATAATATTATAATACAATATAAACCCTCAATCAAGTCATCTTGGATTAGAATGAAATCTTAGTTCCTTAAATGTAATTACTTCACCATGGACCACAAAACTATGTGCCATGAAATCACCATAAGGAAAAAACCATATAAAGAAAATCCACTTGATAAAAACCTATTGATGTTTCTTTTTTGGTGAGCACCTTGAGGTCCTGCACAAGGGTGACTACCATCGATGTAACCCCGCTTATGGATCCTACTCCTATTATATTATGTGAAAATAATATAACATGTGCCCAACAACATTGACCTCAATTCATTCTCCCTAGAACGATATCTAGAGACTTTATAACACCTTTGGGATTGAAATCATCAATGGTAGGATTCCTCACTATTTACAATGGGAATACATTAGTTTCCCTTAATAAATAAATTGCAGAAGTGTTCAACTTCAACTCATTCATTTACACTTAGTAGAATGTACCAAGTACCTTGACAACCATTACCATTACTAGTTGGTGTTCTTGCATTAGTTAATTATATACATTAATTAACAATGATCAAATAATGTCTCCCATGTTCAACCTAAAATCATTTATTCATGTAATGTAGACTCATACCTTCCATATCTTTGGTTTGAAGACCATAGCTCTATAATAGCATCACCTATTTTATGCAACTAGTTGAGTTATGTAGGACGTCACCACAAACATGCATGTTATTAGTACCTATCCAGGATTAATTTATTCATCTTATTTATTTTGGTTATCCTCCTAATATTTAGGAAGACATATATCCATTACGTATCTAATCATGTCTACTTTGACATAGATCCATTGTGTATTCATTTTCTAGTCCATGATTGTTTCTTTTATATACTTGATTGATCCATAACATACTTTATTTGGTACCCATTCTCTTTTACATCTAATAAATGGTATGCTCACCTCAAGAAGATTTAATTCATAATTATATTCTCATGCATTTACTATTTTGGTCCATTTTTTAGTGAACACTTCCTCAACCCATTTCATAGCTTCTATCTGGATATTACAATCTCATTCAGTTATTATATTCTCTTATGACCTTACACAATAGGGGGATTTTTTTATGGCATATTTTTTCACCCCATATGTTAAATATGCATGGTTTTCCTTTATCACTAAACCTCTTGTAGTTGAAAACCAAGGTTTCTTTGAACCTTTTCAAAAAACTCATTTTAACAAGATATACATGATTCTTCCTCAAGAAAATATCATACTATGCTACTCTCCTCTAGAAAAATAGTGTACATATGCCACTTTCCCTTTGAAAAAATGTGTTTTCCTTCGAAATGCACCAACAATAATATAAATGTTCTTGAAATATGACTTTACGGGTGGAATTTATAGGTATAGTAGTCTAATTACCTCCTCTAACATATGCATAAATACCCCAACCATCAATCCTTGGTGTAGGAATAGAATTAAGGTGAAGGAGGGGGGAAATTCCTTATGTTATAGAATTTATGATCAAGTTTACAACCATTCTAATTATTATTATTGATTTATTAAGGCCATTGTCATCTTAGAATCCCTTATTTCTAAAATCCTTTCCCATTTTATCTAGTTGGAGGGTAGAAACACATACTCTTCCTCACTCTTTCTTCGAGATAGGGTATTAGAGGAGAAGTGACCTTCAATGGCTTAAGAGGACGAATCCATATGGAGCTTCCAAATTTATCATTAAGAGTGAAGGATTAGTCAAGTTTGTTCTATGTTTTTTATTCATTTGAATTAGTAAGTGAACTCCCTTCTTTCGTTCCTCTAATTATGTGTACTTGATGCATTTTATCTTGTTCATCTTAAGGTATCTAGCAGGAAACTAATTATATTGAACCCAATTAGTTACGGTAGTTATAATTGACTTCTTATTTCTACTTTTATTTAATGTTTCTTGTGCACTATATGTGACCACCCAACTAGATGGATCCCTTTGTTTTCACCTTTACCTTTCCATGAAAAATGAAATTCTCTTTCTTGAACCTTTTTACAAAATCCTTAGGGATAAATGTTTTTGAATCTCAATACACAAGTATATCCTCCAAAACAAACTTTTCTAGAGTTATTTTTCCACATGTAGAAATTATCCAAAGGGTTTCAATCTGATCTTGTAATGTACTAAAACGAAATATTTAATCCTTCTACAATTTGTGGAAACCAAGTACAAGTGCACAATCACATAACAAGTAAGAGAAAGAAATAATCAATGACACAACACAAGATGTATCTGGGAAAAGAAACTTCTCAAAACCCCTCTATCTGTATATTGTATAAAGTCAAGACCATGAAACAATCCAATGCTTTTCTCTCACTGAGAAACCTCTGCACTCTGTTTATTGTCTCACTCTTGTCTAGGAAAAATCAACCAAATACTTAACAAATTCGCAGCCTCTGTCTGACCAGCCTTGCTCATGCATTCCTAGAGTAATTATGGCCCTATTAAATAGGAAATTCCCAAGAATTGATTGTGTGATTAATCCAAGGCTTCTTGATGACCTCATATATGACCTGTACAATTTTCCAATTATACAACTGATAGTTATCTTCCCTTTAACCTCAATCTCAACAGGGCATTCCTTAGAACTAACATGCAACATCTATTTCTAGAGAATTAAATTAGTTAACTGAATGATCACTACTTGTGAATCAAATTATATTTAATTCATTGGACCTATCACTAGCTCATATCTTAGTTAGAACTAGTTAAATTGATTTAAACTCAATTAATTGATTAAATTATCGAAACTCACAAATAACGGTAATAGGATCCCCTAAAATCGTGGGAGAACTATGCATGCCTCATCTCTCGCCCTCAAATCGAATTTCCTAAACTAACTAAGTCTTCCTAACTTAGTTAACGAATACAAGTTGTCATGAGATGAAATTACAATTTCTCTTCCAATTTAATTAAGTGAAAATTAAATCAGAGGCCCCCTTTGGGTGTCATTTCAACACTCCCTCTCAACAAGAAAGGGATTATGTGCGACCCTGATCATTTCTCTGTGGAACTCAAATTTGCTTCTTGCCAGCACCTTCGTCAAGGTGCTTGCATCCTGCTCCTTTGTGGGAAACCATAAATTTGGAAACCATGGTGGGTGATGAGAGGCAAGCATTTTATGACGTTGAGATTTGAAGAGGTCTCCTACCAGGTTATTGACCTTGGTCACGCGAGTGGTCATAGGAAACAATACCTCAACTCAATTGCATTATATTGGAAAATGAAATCTTTTCTCAATATGGTACTAAAACACAAGCAAGTGGAAATGTATAATGTGTTTTCTTCATTAGAATACATCAAGAGAATGATGAGAAATCATTGTTTCTTTATGGACAAATTGGATGTAAGGCTAGCCCATATAGAAGGCCATCGAAAACGTTAGTTTGATCCTTCTACTCCTAATTTGAGTGCAAGGGACCCAACTCTTGTTTCCTCCTCGGATTCTTACTAGCTTGCAAGTTCGCTAGCTTCTCTGGCCTTATGTTATTTTTTGTACTATCAGGATATAACCAAAATATTTGGTCTTGTTTTTCTAGTTTCACTAGAATGAAGAATCAACACTGCATGGTTGAAAACTGTAATCCATTTTGGTAAACATTATAAGGCAATAACATTTTAATTTACAAAAAAAATAGTACAATAATTAAAAAACACTTATATATATATATATATAAGTTAATGTCCTCTCATTAAAATGCAAACCACCACCAAAATGGATTATTATGATGAAATATAAGTAGATATTTATTCCTATGAAGGTAAAGCTAGTACTGCCATAAAAATTATGGATCATATTTAGAAGTTACAAAAAGAGTTATGATTTGGATAAAAAGAGTTAGAGGAAAACTGGAAAAATAATAATACATGGGGCCACAATTGACAAGTTATTCAAAGATAATAGTAGATGATCGCTAGAATTAATAAACAAGAGAAATATTTGTCGCAAATGTAATATGAGATGGATTTTAGGAGATGTATGTGTTTAAACTTGAAAAGAAAAAAAAAATCTAATGATATTTAATGACTATAGGGAAATGATTAACTAACCAACTAAAGTATTAGATGAGTTAATGACAGAATATGTAATTCATGAAAAATTACTAACAGATTTGAACTTACCTAACAAACCATAAAGAAATATAAGTAAAATGAGTAAGGAAAAAGAATATTAAAATCAAACCAACTAAAATAAATTACAAAGCAATGCCAACCATATTATTAACTTCGATTTCATAAACCCCACAAAATAAGAAAAAGCATAAGGTTTTCCCAAGATAAATTGTTAGTTGTAAAGAAAGAATACAACAATCAACTATAAATTATATTACACAAAGCTAAAAAAGGTAAATAAGATCTAGATTCAAAAAAAAAAAGACAATCTATAATTCTACTTACAATTATGATACAAAAATCACAACCTAGAACCTTGAAGCTAAAAAGAATCACAAAGCATAAAAATATAGTGATACTCATAAATATATATACACATCAATTTTAATAAACAACTAAGCCCTTTTAAATCCCCACTAGGGACCTCACAAATATGTTTTTTTATGAACAACAGTTCAAGAGAGTATGATGATGTCATAAAATTTTAGTTCAAATAAATGACACTGCAAGCTCTTTAACTTACAATATCAATATTATAAATTAAACTGTTAAGGTTCCACTCTCATTAAAAGTAAGTTACAACTCATTTAAAAAAAAAAAAAAAAAACGTAAATAAACATATAATAATGAAAGAAAATATATTATTAAGAAGATCAGGATTTTACTTTAAACACCTAAGTTAAAATACTTTAGGATATTGATATGATGAAACAATACAAACCATCTGACAATTGTTGAAATAGAAGCAAAGTCAAACCCTAAAACTACACTAACCCAAATATAATATCACTATAGAAACATGCTCAACAAAGAAAGAATCCTATTTACCGGGCTTTAAAGATAAAGTATTCAGTTGACAATACATTAAACATAAATATAAAATTATAATAACAATAATGAATAACATTAAATAGGGTTGTGACTACTCAATACGGAGAAATATATCATCACGAAGCTCATTGTAAACACCACCATTCATATCAATTAATTATTATTTAATATAAAATCAATAAAATTACATCAATACGTTTTCAAATAATTGTAAACACAAAATCAATCTACTATATAAAGATATATAATAAAATAAGAAATAGTTATAGATAATTTTGGGAGATGGATTGTATTTTATTTTTTAATGGTAAGAAAACTCAAAACTTTTAATATGACAATGTTTTCCCAGCATAGTCACAATTTTAACATTATTTTATTAATATTTAAATATTATAAAAATATTAATTATAAAACAAAATAACATTAAAATAATAATAAATTAGCAATAGTTAATAACATTAAATTAGCAATAGTTAATTATAATTGAAATTAAAATTTTATTAATAATAATAATAAAAATCAATACAATATAAATGGATTATTAACACGTCTATTATGGAAATAATATATAATTAAATTATAATGCGAAAAACATTTTAATGATGTCAAAAATAAAATTGAAGATGCACATTTGATCTAGTTGGATATTGGTGGTCATATGTTTCTTCTACTTGGACCACCAATACTATTCCTTTCAATTTTTTTAATTCTAGTATAACTTTCTATTTTTTGTAATATTTTGGGTCTTGAACTTCCGAAGTTGAAATGATGTTTTTTCGGAAAATGTGTTAAGTTTGTAGCCCATAGGGTAGGGGCTTGTCAAGAAGTTTTGTTGTCATATCGTGCACACCAAATGGAGATGATATACCCAAATTATGATCCCACGAAGTTGGCATTCCAACTAATCCCAATAGGGCACACAAAATTTTGATGCTTCATCTCTTAGGGTTAGTTTTTGGATGTTTAGGGTTTTCCATTGTTTCTCAATATTAAAAAATAACCTTAGTGAAACACGGTTCATAAGACATGTAATCGTCACATCTCTTCTCATAAATAAGCTACCATCCCCGAGCTAATTGATTTCCATTCTACATATAAAAAAATTTCAGTATTTATTATTAATTAATTGAAATTCTATTTTCATTATAGCTCTATGTTTATGTTTACATATGTATTTCATTCCATTTTTACATAAATCCAAATCCACACTTACATAAAATATACACATATTTTTGCTAAACACAACTGAAAAAATTAATTAGATAACACTAACACCATATAAATCCAAATGATTCCACATTAATACAAATATGATTATAATAATGTAAATACAATCCAATTACAATGCCTTGGGAAAATCATTGCAACACTAATACTACTGAGACAAATATAAATAACATGATGTAGATAATAATGGTACGAGGACGCCATCTCATGAGCATGCCTCAATTAATGAGGAAAAATATGTACGGTGTTAACACTAAGGAGACAGATTATATTGCTCCCACAATTGTCATCTTGTGTGTCATTAGAACCTAAATTTTTTTTAATAAAAGTACAATTTTTGCACCTGAAAGGGACCCCCTCATAGTCTATCATTTTTTGCCACATCATGCCCTCAAATAACATATTATAATTGTCATGCAGGCCATCCCGAGTATCAAGGAAGATCAGTATTCGGGCCAAAACTTTGTTTCTCGTGACTAAGTAGGAGCGATCATGATCAAGGTAGTGACCAAAATATTCTCCGATGTTCCGGAAGGTGGTGTCATTCTAGAACTGGACCAGTAGTCTAGGGAGTCTCATTCATATGGGACCAGCACCCGCATTTTCTTTGTTGGGATAAAAAAGTGGCGACCATCTCTTGAGGAGGATCGAGTGTAGTTCAATATGCCAATACTGCTTGAGTACCCAATCTATTTGAGCCGGAAAGGGGAACGTGAGTGTAAACCAGCCATGGGTAAGAAGTGAAACCACCAAGAGGGTCTCAAGTATGCCCCCCCAAATCTCCCTGGTCCATTGTTGAAGCCGCACAGTAGAATATTTCCTACCCCGAACTTTTCCAACCATCATTGTGGTAGATGTGTGCTCCAGGTCGTCCATCCCCCGTTTGTGCTCGAAATTTGAGTTCCTGCTGAACTTGTTCCTGGTCGTCTTATGCTTCATGCCACGGTCAATGAATTCCTGTATAAGGTCACCCAAGCCTTCCGAGTCAGATGATGGAAGAAAGTGGGTACTGGTGATACTGTTCCGGTGGGCTCGGATTCGTGTGCTGGCAGAAGAGAACATTATAAATTACTTGTTTGGATCACTAAAAATTTGGCAAATAGGGCAATTCGATACCTTGCACAAATATCAAATATAGCTCAAACAGATTAGCAATCACAACACTGGTTATCACCCTATGATTTGGAAATTCCTCAGGAAGGTTTGCTTGATTGTATCAGAGCTTTGCAAGCATCACACGTCCCTCTAACTGATCAGGAAGATCAAATAATCTAGGCTATCCCAGAAAAGGGCATCTACACTCCTAAAATTGGTTATTTGACTCTTTTCCATTACAAGAAACCTCAAGAAAAACTCTGGTGGTGGTAGAATATCTGAAAATTAAAGGCTAAACATAAATCTCGATTACTATTCTGATGCATTCTTCGGGACTGCCTCCCCACTTTGGAATATCTTCATCATTGTGCTTTTCATGGACCCTTTAGATGTTGCTACTGCCTATCTCATGAGGAGGATGCCATGCACCTATTCCTGGATTTTCCTACTATCGAACGCATCTGGAAGCTTGTCACACACGAGCTAGGTTGCGCACTACTTTGGCGTGGGATTAAAATCTTGGATGCTTGGACTAATTGGTGGCGGATGAATGCTACCTCCACAAAGTTGTGCAACCTTCCTTTGATCTTCTCTTGGGAAATATGGATGGATTCACCGAAGCAAGCACATTTTTGAAAACAAAAAGGTGATCGTTGATTGTATCTGTACTATGACTATGGCTTACTACAGACTGATACCTGAAGATGACAATCATCAACCTATGTGCAATGATACTCCTGAAATTATTCATCACTCATGACCTTGGGCCTATTTTGATGGCGCGGCCAACCAACAGGGTTATGGGGGGGGGGGGAGGGGGGCTATACTCTACCTTAATAAGACACATCATTATCATCTCAAGATGGGCTTGGGTCTGGGTACAAATAAATTTTCCAAACTTTAGTGTTTAAGACTCCTTCTGATCTTTGCCCGAGAAAAAAACGGCAACTCCCTATAGATTTTTGGAGACTCCCTTATTGTGGTTAACTGGTTCAACTCACTTGCACAGTGTCACATGTACACACTTTCTGCTTTGCTGAGGGAAGTTCATCATCTCAAAACATTATTTGATCGCATCTCTGTCACTCATATTTACAGGAATAGGAACAAAGTGGCAGACAAACTTTCCAAAGAAGCTGCGGAGCTAAACTAGGGTGATTGGCACATCACTAAACACACTGATGCATAGGTGTACAGATACTTCCATCGACCCTTCATCGATGCAATCCGAGATTTGCAAGCAGTTGGCACATGACTACAATTTTGATTATATTTATTTTGGAACTTTAAATATATATATGTTTTTTAAACCTTTTTACTCTGGCAAATATTTCACAAGATTGTAAATAACAGTTCTACTTTTTTTGTTTCCTTTTGACCAGTAAGTTATGCACCGAACTTACTTTGGCTACTGGAACACCATGGTATTTTTGTACTATCATGGACTATACATGATGTCAGCATTATATTTGCAGCTATTTGATCGCATACTTGTAAAATGTGACATGTAATTTTTCTACATAATAAAAGATTACGAATTTTTCCTTTGTGAAAAAAGTTTTAAATAAAAAATCTTATTTTCAAATTCAAATAAAAATGTTAAAAATATATATTTTATTATTTTATTATTTGTGTTAATTTATATTTATATATATATATATATATATATATATATATATATATATATATATATATATATATATATATATATATATTTATATATATAATTTTTAATGTTATAAATTAAAATATAATAAATTATTTATTATATTTTAAAGATGTTAGTTCTATAATCCAATATGATAGACATATTAATATGTGTATAACTTTTATATTAATGGCTTAAAAAATATATCTAATATTTATGATAAATAAATAAAAATACACTATATGTATACCTAATTAATATATATGGAAAATTAATATAGAAGTTACTATATATTAAGAAAAAAGAGAAATATCTTTCGATGGGGTGACCAATCGATGGTACAAGCATCTTTCGCATGGACCTTGGACCATGCTCCGGCTCCATGTGCTCATTTAAGTTCATACCATGAGTAATCTAGATAATTACTATGCCAGCACGGGGGAGGCTTGGGCCATCTCCACGGTTAAATTTGCAGATAGGCTCGAGGAGAAATTCATTGTGGAACGTCAGGCGATGAATTTTCGCAAGAAAAGTGTGAGGGTCTGCAACCATGGTGGTTCCCCGGGGTTTCGGCCTTGGCTGAGAGGCACTGCGGAGGTTTGAGTTGTTAAGGTGTGGTGGTGAGTAGATCAATTTCTCTGTTCTTGGGAGCTGGCACCATGAACAGACATGACTCTGGATTGGCTCAAAGTCTTGGTCTGGCACTGGCTTGCACTCAACAAAATCCTCTCCTCGGGTCTGCGCATATCTAAGAGTGGTAAGCATTGTGGATTTTTTATTTATTTTTCTTGGTTTCATGACCAAAATTTTATCTACCTGGTGTTGGGGACATGCGAGGTTGCAGGCTCTCTGTGGCTTCGCCTAAGTGCAACTGAGTGTGAGGACGACTTCGAGGCGAGAAGGGATAATACCTGGATGTACCTCCTTTTTCAATTATGTTTGGTTCATCTGTGGTGGAGGGAATTTATGGTGGTGGTTTTGGTGTTTTCTTCTCAATCATCCAGTTTGGTTCGTGAATTATTGGTCTTGTTTCGATACTCAAGTGGTGTGTGAGTTAGTGTAATTGCCTCCCCTAGAGTGGTTTAGTAATTTTGGAAATTGTGGTGGGTTTTACTAGTGTTCCATTGTTGCCCCTTTGAGGGATTGTCTATGTTATTTGGTTGATTCAGCTGGTTCGGTGCCCTTCTTCATGCCCTATCAGTGGGGTCATCATTTCCGCAGGGGTGGGCAGCAAGTTCAAGGAAGGCATCCCGAGTCGAGCCTTAGCACATCTTCAGCTAACTCGAGTAGTTGAAAAAATGAGGATACCTAGACCCTTTCTCCAACTCATTTTCCTAGTCACATGGTTTTTTTAGTCACCATGGAATCTCTTGCTGAGTAACTTCACCGTATTCAAATCAATATCGATATCCTGAGGGACCACAAGTCTGAAGACAGAAATGAGATTATGGTTTTTACTTCAATGACATCCGCATATATTTATCAAAATTTTGGAGCAAACGGATACCTCCTAATAAAGTCAGCTTCTTTGTTTCTCATCTTGTACTTACTTTGCACCCCACACCCCCCCTGCCTCCCCCAATTGATATGAAACTATCAAATATGGATTCTTTTTTGTTTTCGCAACTATGTTAAGGCTAGAAAATCTTTCAGAAATAATATATGTAAGTTGTCTTTTTTGGTGTTTTCCAGCCCCCAGCTCATGGCGAGAATGAGAGATTGGGGATTGTTGAGATGATATTTGTAAGTTTTATTTTGTTGAAAATCTAATGAAAGCATTTTTTAACAAAAAAGAAGAAGAAGATAAATATCAAATTTATATATAAATAAAAATATAATATGTATGTTGTTTATCTAGAAATATTATTCTATGTATATATAAATATCTTGACAATAATTAACATTTTATTTTTAAATATTTATTTTTTCATATATTTGATTTACTAATTTGCTGGATTGAGATTTCAAGTAACTTATTTCCATCATAAATGATGAAAACATTTACACTTCAAATTATTTGATCCCTTTAGAAACTTATAGAGCCAAAATTAAGAGGCATCTACATTAGTGGTGCATAATATAACTAAAATGGAAAATAAGAAACGCTAAAGACTTGATCTAAGAAGCATTTGTTTGGCACCAAGGTAATCAAGATTTGTAGTTTTCAAGATCTAATTATTCTCAATTGTTTAATAAAGGGGTCAATATCCAACCAAATAACTTGTATTCATGGGCTTGGTAACAATGTTATAGATTATGTGATATTTGATATCCTGGTACAACCAAATTGTAAGTTTCTCCCTTTAAAATGCCTCATCATGACTTTGATCATATACATTTAACACTAACTTTATCATGGGATAAGAAGAAACTTTGTTTTGAGACCCTCATCACTTTTGTTATCCTAAATTTTTTTTTTGAGACCCTCATCAGTCTTGTTATCCTATATTATTGTGAAGTATGGGATATTAGTATCTCTAAAAAATTGTGGAGAAATATAGAGCTAATCCAAAAGCATTAATAATCTATGATCTCATAATTAAAAGCAATGCATGGTATCCTATAGTTTTCCCCCATTGAAATTATGGATATGGTAGGTATTTAATGTACTAGAATAAGATAAACAACATTGAAGACAATTTCCTTTTTTAAATCACTTCTAACTCCAATCAAAACTAACTATAATTCTTTATAATAAGAAGTTACTCTATATAATAATGATAATATTAAAAAATATAATAGAGATCTAAATTTAAGGAGAAATTATAACTTTATAAAAAATTGAAGATAAAAGAAAATGAAGATATTATAAGGAGATGTCCAACACTAATCTCAATGATAATAATGATCAACCCTAATCTCAAAGATCAAAAGTATCTCTTTTTATAAGAGTAAAAAAAAATCCACATACTTTAAAATAAGGATAAAATTGAGCTTCATAGTAAAAAAGTTATTCAAAAATCCCTAAAATATCATGGCAAAAAAATTTATCATATTTATGATATATACTACCTTTTAATTAATCAAATTATTTGAATTTTGAATTTTTATTAAAAAAAAAAAAAAAATTCTAAATCAAATCAACTAATTCCTCATTTTTGATAAACCTAAATGATATTCTCTTTACCACCCTTAATTAATTATGAAGTTTTCTATTTTTACATTAATTACATACAAAAACTAATTAATTCAAATATATTATAGTTATATAAAAATAAAAAAAAACAGAAATTAAATATATTCCTCTTCACATACCACTTGAACAAATTTTCTTACTCCATCGCATGTACATGTATATAACACACTTTTTTGAATTCCAGAAAAACAAAAATTCAGTAAGTTACTTCGCATGTAACAGGCATTTTTGAATTGCATTTGTAAAAAAAGTCAATAAGTTACATGGGCGATGTACATAAATAGATTTTGCATGCCCTTCACAACCTGTTTTTAAGAGACTTCACAATAATTTTAAGAGACGTCACAATAATTATTTATAATGTATCATTATTAAAATTATACATCATTTATAATTTTTTCCAGAGAAAATATATGGTTTTAATTTATAAATTTATTTAATTATATATTAAAAAATTATTAAAAAAAAAACCAAAAACTTTTAAAAGAATTTAAATTTTGAATTGAAGAGACTTTTGATAGTCTAATGTAAATTAATTAATTTGTGTGAAATTTAATTTTCATTAAATTATAAGTTCAAATATTACTAGAAAAAAATAGAATAAAAACCATATCTAAAGAATTAAACTATCCTTAAAAAAAAACACCACTTCCTCTGATAAAAAAAATAACAACTTATTCAGAACCTTAAAATCAATAGAGCAATTCTAATAATATCATCTCACTATTAAGCAAAACTTCTTCTAATAAGAAAAATTACAGCTTATCCAAAACCTCAAGGTCAATCATTGGATTAGCAGACAAGGAAACGGCTGAGAAAGAAATATATAAAGCAAACTTCTTCTAATCCAAAACCTCAAGGTCAATCATTGGATTAGCAGATAAGGAAACGGCTGAGAAAGAAATATACAAAACAAACTTCTTCTAATAAGAAAAATGACAGCTTATCCAAAACCTCAAGGTCAATCATTGGATTAGCAGATAAGGAAATGGCCGAGAAAGAAATATATAAAGCAAAATGCTCTTCCAGTGCAGGGAGACCATAATGATACACTTTTTTTTTCGAAATAGTGTATTCTTCAAAAAAATTATAGAATAATTTAGAAATTTTGGTAAGATTTTGAAAAATTTCGACAAAGATTTAATATAATTTTGTTTATAGCTGTTAAATTTCATTATTTTGGGCTATAAGAGTTTTTGATAGTGCTGAATCCATTTCCACTATCAAAAATGCAATTCAAACACTCTATCTAATTTTTTGAATTATTTTCTTACCAAATATTAACAAAAAATTCTCATCCAAACTATTCTGTTACATCAAGAGACAATTCAATTTGAGAAAGAGCCTCTTACATTACCATAGATTCTGCACAGTAAATTCTGCATTCCCGTGAGAACACTTGAGCAGACCCATCAAGATTCAGAATCTTTCTCCTTCTTGCCAGCATGCAATAAAGCAAAGTCGCGTACAAATACAAAAGGAAAACGATTTGGCTACGTACAGCGCGTGAGATGCAATGGAGACTATTCTGTTCAGACGGATCCATCAATTTTAACTCAGACATTAAAAAATTAAATATATGCCAATCTAATCACACCCTATCAAACAATGAGATATATGCCAATCTAATTAGTCTTATACGTATTGTTTTTAGTGAGATTTTTTTAAGAGACTTTTAAGGTGTATTCTAATGATATCTTGCTTGAGGAATAAGTTCTGCTGATAGTATTGGATATTGACAGTAGTGGAAATAAACAGATTCAGTTAAAGGAAATGACTAGAAACTTGTGTGTAAGATAGGGGATTTCATGGGAAATTATCAAAAACTGGTTTGTAAGATAAGGAACTCTGATTTCAGTAGAAAAATTGTTGTTTTTTTTAATAATTAATATTTATAAAAAAAAATAGATTTGAAAAGCACACTTATATAATTTAAGTGAGTTTAATGGTTAATGATTAAAAATATGTATTTCTTCTTTAAAAATTAAAAAACTAAAATATGTATACCTTAATAACTACGCAAATAAAACAAAAAAAATTAAATATATGTTTCTCTTTAAAAAACTTGAAGAACTAAAATATTCATGCCTTCGTAACTGCTCAAATGAAACAAAAATGTTTCAAAAAATATTCATGCCTTCGTAACTAGCAAATACAGTAGCAACTCTATCAGTAACTTATTTCTGACTTTTTGCCATGAGTCATTCAGTAGTTCACTTATAGTAACGCTTTTCAAAAGGACATTTTTACTGGGCGGTGTCATGTCTTTAGATATGCTCAAGTACTACACTACTTTTACGATAAAGGACAGGGGCATTTAATGCACCACAAAATTGGGCCTTCATATTTCTCTGTTTACCTTATTCGTATTGATGTGTTTATTGCAGGAACTATTCAGGTCGGCCATGACCATTGTAGTACCCCAACGATACACTTTTTAGACTCTTTTGGGGCAGGCTTTGCTTTATTTATGTTGGAAATTCAAAAAATGATAGTCTCAAGTTATTGTCTGTACAGAGAATTATATATATATATTTTTGTTTTTTTCATTAAAAAGCATAATTTAAACTTATTTCAATAAATTTGTGTAGTGTTAATGATGTACCATTTAACACTATAAATTTTCATTACAAATTTTATGAGAACTACAAAGAAGCATGGAAGCATGTGATTGCATCATGGTTGTGGTGGATAAAGTCACTGATACTACCTACTTTATGACAATGAAGTCATTCAATGTTGCTAGGATTAAATGAAAGAAATTTCTAGGTTACATGGTGTGTCAGAAGAAATTATTTCAGAGAGAGATCCCAAGTTTACATCCAACTTCTAGATAGGTTTATTCAAGGGATTCAAAACTAATTTAAATTTTAGCACAACCTATCATCTATAGTCAAATGAACATATAGAAAGAGTCAATCAAGGTATTGAGGATATGTTGTAGATGTGTGTGATGGAAAAACCATAAAAATGCGAAGAATACTTGTTTTTGATGGATTTTTATTACAATAATGGGTATCAATCATGTTTGAAAATTAGTCATTCGACGCCTTGTATGGTAGGAAATGTAACACACAGGTGAGTTGGAACAATTCAGTTGACATGGATATTGTTGGTTCAAACTTTCTTAGAGAAATGGAAGAGAAAGTGATAAAAATTAAGCAAAATTTGAAGGCTTCCAAAGGTATATAGAAAATATATACTGAGAAGAGAAAGTTTAATAGCAAATTTAAAGTTAGTGGGCATATCTTCTTGAAAGCGAAGGCAAAGAAAATTTCATTAAAACTAGGTAGTTGTGAAAGTTGAACTTATATATTATAGACCATTTGATATCCCATAGAGGATTGGTTTGATTGTATATAGGATTTCATTTCTAGCACCTGTGAATATATTTATAATATGTTTCATACTTCATTACTAATAAAATGTGTTGTTAATGTTGAGCATGTAATTGATTTGAATATGATTCACGTGGAGCTAGACTTCCAAGTCCAACAAGTACGAATTTTGCTCAAGAAGGTCAAGGTGCTAAGGTATTGAGTCATTTCCTAGGTAAAGGTGCAATGGACCCATTTAGGTCCTGAAGATGCGACATTGGAGCATGAAGATGTAATGAGGGAAGATTAACCTCATATTTTTTAATATTAGTATTGTACATATGTGTATATATATAATGCATTGAGGATAGTTTATAAATAAGAGAGATGAGAATGTGACACTAGTACTTTACCTTGTATTATAATTACCACGTACATGCCAAACTTAAGCTACTGAACCTAAACATATTAATTATGCTAGTGAGCCAAGAATTATTTTTTGGGGTGGTGCACCTGCGTGTATGTGTGTGTATATTTTTTGTGGTTGGTGTTCCTGTGTGTATATGTTTTTATATGTTATGAGGCTATAAAACTTGATATTGTAAACATGTTTAATGTATGCATGTTAATATACATATACTGGATACACACTAAATCATAAAAAAATAGTATGGGAGACCAAGTATCCATGGGAATATAAAAAGGGGGTTGATATGTTATATTAATCATCAAAAAGAGTAGATGCATATAAGTGAAGTCCATTAATTCACCTTATGGAATGCTAAGTGTAATATGGGATACCCAGGATGGTAGTATGTACTCATGGAGCCCCAGTGCTAAGAATATCCCTTTCCATATGATTTTGGTGCACTGGAGGTGGTAGCGCAGTATGAGGGACTAAAGGTGTAGAGAAGAGTGTTCACATCTTGGGTGTAGATTGAAGGGGGATGTGATCCTGAAGGTTGGAGGTTGTTAGGGTTTGATATGATGGCCTAGAGAGTACTTGGAGACCCTCAAGGGAAGCAAGAACTCCTAGAGCCGTAAGACTCTAAGAACATCCTTATCTAGCTAAGTAATATTCATTGGAGGTGGTGACACAACCTGAGGGAATACAAGTGCAAAGAAGGGTGTGAAATGTTTGGGTGCATGCTAATGGGGGCATGACCTTGCAGTTTGGAGGTTGTTGGAATTTGGTACCTTATTTAGTTTATGGTACTACACATTTACCTAGATTTTGGTGAGTTTTTTCCCATGGAATCAAAACCTCAGCTCAAGGGTGAACCACTATTGAGAGAAAATTAATAGTGTGGTATATGTCTTGGATGAATGTTGAAGGTATGCATCTAGTTATTCATTTATCAGAAAAATTCTTCTGTAACATTTACTTAATTTATGCTACAATTACTTATGTGTTATTTATGTGCTACGTATGAATTTTAATTGTTGCATATGAATAATAATTAGTTGCGTGTAAAAATTAAATAGATAGCATTTGCATTAGAGTGAATTTATACATGCATAACCATTCTAGAAACAAAATAAAAAGGGAAAATGCCCAAGTGACATGGCACAATAATAATAGGGAAAAAAAATTTCCTCAGCTAGTGGATAGAGGTATCATTGGAGTTAATAAATAACGGAAATACCATCTTAATTTAGTTTAAATATGGTTATTACACATGGATATACCTAGAAGATGGCTAAACTGACCCAACAGTGAGCTGGTGATGTTATAGGTAGATTTTTTAATGGCTTTGGGACATTATAGGTGAAAACTATATTTCTTTACCTTCACCTGAATGAGTGATCTGATATACTAATAGAGGGTTGCAGGAAATACTTGGAACACATAATACAACATTAAAATGACAATTATCTACTTGAATTGTTTTAGATCCTACAACACTAAGAGATATATCATCAGCAAAAAATATTTGTTTGGTATTACGTCATTAAGAAAAAAAAAATGACTTTATCCTTAGCAATATGGTAAGATGCTCCATTAATTATCAATAAGCCACTCATCAAAAGAAGAAATAGAGGTTGCATTGAAGGAGAAACCAGAAGCAAAAAGTGCATTCCCCTGAGAAGTATTAGAAGAAGAATCAACACTCATGTTGTTCTTCTTCATTGTTTCTTCCAAGGCTGCCATCTTTTTGAAATATTTAGACTTTAGATGATTTTCTCTCCCACAATAGTTTCAAGGCTAATCAATCTTATTACTCTTTGATTTTTGACCTTTGTCACTGGGGAGTAAAGGCTAGAGGAGAGAGTTTATGGTCCTTATTTTTCTTTGTTGCAAAAATGTTACTTATTTGGATGATTAGTTTTATCTTTTTGTTAGGTCTCCAAGGCCTTATTAGATTCACCCGTAATGTTGATTACTTGAATATGCAAGATATTTCCTTTCTCTCTAATCGAAGTCACAAAAATATTAAGAGAAGGTTTTTGATAGGGAGTCCCCAAATCTTCTCTGGTGGCATAAAATGTAGATACATAAATAAAATATGTAGAACTAAGCTTTGAAAAAATAATATATATGATGTGTTCATCATATAGATCAACTTGAAAATATTTATGCAGATGTCGAAGTGTTTTGAAATTTGATAACTAGTATTCAATGCAAGAGAAAACATTAGGAATCAAATTCATTATCTAATTTTCAAGTTGATGAGATATAACAATATTAAGTTCGTAAAATATCTTTTTCAACTTTTCCCAGTCTTCATTCTGATCATCAATTCTTTGAATATGAAATCGCAAATAAGGAGAAATGGAAATTTCAATAAATCTTTGTGTTTTTTCAATCATAATATACCATTTGACTATCTTATTAGGACAAGTGGGGGTCATTTCTTGTCCCAAGGTAATCTATTACAATCCTTTACTTCTTTGTACATCCTCCATGTGAGATTTTCAGTAGAAGTAGCTGGTACTAGTAAACAAAAGTGTACATGGAGTGGTCATATTAAAATATATAGATAATATTGTTTTAAAAGTAGAAACTAACTATTTGAATGGAAAGTTCTTGAAATAATGGGTTCTTTAAAAAAAATTGGCACTGAAAATAAACTTTGGATGTGAAAGTTATGCCCTTTTAAAAAAAAATACATTAACAGTAGCAAATCACCACCTCACAAATAGAGATTGGCCCACATGGTGATGGAAATTGAAAAAATAAAATAAAAAGTACCTTGTTTTGCTTATAAATTCACTTGTATAAATTAATTATCTTATGAAGTGTAGTTTTAGAAAACAAGTAAGAATCACTTTTACAATGAACTTACTTTATAAATGATGAATTTTTAAAAAAATTAGAAAAAGATTAAAGTATTTAATGCTTTTTCACTTTTATAATACGAGTGAAATTTATTTTACAAAATATATATATAAAATAACTTAAATAATTAAATACCTCTTAATAAGTAAAGAAAATTTTAACCAAGTGAACTAATGCAAAAACATAATAATACTAATGAAGGTGAATGAGGGTGTTGTTGTTGTTGGAGCTGTTCCTTAAAGTGGGTTTTTACACACAAATTTTTTTTCTTATCCATAAATTAACAACAATTATTGGACATTGGATAACCCAACGCTCCTCCTGTTTTTTGCGACATGGACTAACCAACTCTCGTGGATCCTTATCTCTGGCAATGTGGTCGTTGACTAACACCTGCGGGTTTTGGTCTAACGACAATCGTGATTCCCAACAAGTGGTATCAGAGCATAGGTCACGAGTTCAATACACACTTGGCTCACGTTGGGGGGGTTATTGTTGGATATTAGATAAATCAAAGATCCCAATGTCTTTTACGACATGGAATAACTGCCTCTCATGGATCCTTACCTCTGGCAATGTGATCATTAGCTAACACCTGCAGGTTTTGATCTAACAGAAATCGTGATTCTGAACAATAAATTGAAAAAATATTCGAAAAAATCAACAACAATGGTGTTAGATTTGGGTTAGTTAGAAATAAGGAATATATTATGTAATATTTAATTGATTAATAAATATTAAAATGATAAAAAAATTAATTTACAAAGTATTATGAAGAATTTATTACTAAGATACATAGGGGATTATACATAATTAAAAACTTAAAGGGTAATATATAATAATATAAACATAAAGAATATAAAAGACCAAATCTAGGGAAAAAGAAGACTAGACAAAAGAAGAGAAAGCGGGGGAAAATGAAAAGAAGAAAAGGGAGACCGGGAAAAATAAGCAAGGGGGGAATTTTTTTTTTTTTATCTAGAGAGAGATGGAGTCTAGCTTTTACTCAACTTCCAACCATCATCTCTATTGAGATTCTTAGCATGTCACTCAATCTCAATGGCTTCCATAAGCTTCCTATGATGGTAGTGGTCAACCCTAGAAATGACTTTGGAGTCTTCAATGCAAACACGGTGACATGATTTCTCCACATGTTCTGCTAGAGTAGATGTGTGGGATCGATTGTGCCTAATGTCTGCAACATGCTCCTATATTCTATGTATGATGGATCTGTTGTTTCACCAATGTAGGGTGTGCCACAAGAAGAAGTAATAATGTAGACACCCTTCATGTCTTTAGGGTCAATAGGGTCATTGACAGATCTGAGAGAATTCCTAATAGTACCAAGGGGTTTGAAAGTAGAGGAGACATTATTCCTTCTAAGGACATGGGAAATCTTGTCTATGGTTCCTTAGATAAAAGAGAGGTGAACCGTGGACACAGGATCCACTCAAGAAGATTTTCCCTTTAATTCATTATAGGATTTTTTAAGGGCCCTATGGCCCTCATATATATTATACCCATTATTCTAAAAAAAATCAAGAATATGGGTTTTCTCCGACTCCAAGTGGTCGTCGTAAAAAATGCTAACAGCATGAGTAGCAAGGGTGCAAAGAACACCAAATTTTTGTGCAAGAAAATGATGAGAACCAGCATAAAGATACTATTTTGTGTGAGTTCTCTTGCAAAAAACTTGGTGGGAAATGGATCCATCCTCCCTTCTAGAGAGAAGGATATCCAAAAAAGGAAGGGAACCATCAACTTCAACCTCCATGGTGAATTTGATGGAATTCAACAGGGAATTTAGGTCTCCAAGTAACAGATCCAACTTCTCCCTACCATTGGGTCAAATGAAACAGGTGTCATCCATGAATCTCTTGTATTTCCTAGGGCGGAATTGAGTTGAGGCCAAGGCCTTAGATTCAAAATCTTCCATAAAAAGGTTAGCAACTATAGGAGAGAGAGAGGATCCCATAGCAACACCACAAGTCTACTCATAGAACTCACCTTAAAAACAGAGGAGACATTGATATTCTCCTGAAGAAAACCAGGTATTTTTGCCACCTTAAAGAGTTAAAATCCATCCAGTATTGAAAAGGTTTAAACCTTCTACTATTATCTATGCCCATTTTACTATCTCTAACATATTCTAATTGCAAATAGTAAATTCTATCCACAAAATACATATAACAAAACCAAAGGAAAGATTGTGTCAATCAACCGAATATTCTATTGGTGTTGGATCCTTTACGCTTGAGCTGGGCATATCCACCTATTGCATGGTTTGTAGCTGACGATCTATATGGCCAAGACAAATAGTTCCATGTTGCTGGGATACTCAGATTTCTTGAACCTCCCTTCTAATGTCTTGCAAAACAGAAGCGACTTTTGGGTCACCTCCCATTTCCTGTATACTCATAAGTGCCTTGGCCAAAACACATTTAATCGTCTAGTATGTGTGAATAGACTAGTGAAATAGAGAGAGTATACCTTTTGTGTTTCCAGGGTCTTTAAGGAAATCCAATGCTTCCTCCTGGATTTTGCTTTCCTCTTTGGTTTTGCAGTCTCCTTCCCATCCAGTGATAATATTCCAAACCTGTAGAGGAATACCAGCAGAATAGGCATTGAAGAGGTTTTCCAAAAACATTTAAAAATTTTAACATAAAAGAAAAAATCAACTCTATAAATTGTCTCTAGTATTTCAACCATCATACACTTTTAACTTTCATTGAACATCCATCTATAGAAACCTTTTAATTGGAAGATGAATTCCCCATTTGTGAAGGTATAATTTGGTATAATTTATCATTTTCAAATATATATAAACTAGCAATTGCACCATATGTTGCAAAATAAATGCCGTAAGGCAATAACATAGAAAAAATTAGCCTAGAAGAAATAATTTGTTGCAGAGAAGGAGCCATCCTGAAGGAATGAAGGCAAATTTTGCTTACATGGAAGCAGGCCGTAGAGGTTTTAAAGATATTGATTATAAGAGTTATCAACCAGAAAATTTTGTTATAGATATTGAAATAGGAAATTGTGGGTGAAAACATATATGTAAACCAACATAATGAAATAAGTTGTTGTAGATAAGGAGCAATCATGAAGGAATGAAAGGAAAATTTTTCTTCCATTGAAGCAAGTCATGGAGGTTTCAAAGATATTGATTATAAGAGTTATCAACCAAAAAATTTTGTTATAGATATTGAAAAAGGAAATTGTGGAGGAAAAAATATATGTAAACCAATGTAATGTGTTCACATATATATAATTTTTGTTATAGATATTGGAACAGGAAATTGGGTGAAAACCTTTTGGTGATTAAAAATCCTGCTAAACAAGCATGAAATGAAAATGTAACTCAAATAAGATATTTTAAATACATTCAAGTACAATCTATCTAGCATATATGTAAATAAAGAGAATTTTTATCAATAGAAATAGAGTTTACTGCATCTTCATGTATTTTAAAGATATATATTTGATGATAATAATATTTTTTCTTTTTGGAAAATAAGACTAAGTTGGAACTAAATAGATTTGGTGAATTGCATAGAGATTTAGCAAGTTAGGGCACATTAAGTGAAGGGGCAATAGTGTTCCTTACCTCCAAATGTAGTATAGTGTGACGCATCAATATAAAAAGCCCTGCACCTACTTAGAATTTTTAGTTCAAAATTTTAGTCGTTAATATATATATATATACACTAGTGAAACAATATATTATAAAATGTATTTATTTTAAATGAAAAAAATGATGATCTACTATAAAACATAAGAGCATCAAAGGAAAATAGCTAGCCTAAAGGAATGTGGAGGTACAAAATAGAGAGCACGAAGGAGATGTATAGGTACAAAACAAAGAGCTTGAAATAGATGTGAATGTACCTTGAAATGATGAGGAAATGAGATATGTAGAGGAACTTGTCAATGAGAATATTGACCACAAAAGTAATTAAAGGTAAATTTAGTGTTAATTAAGAAATGAAAATTATGATCATTCATCATTATTGCTCAAGATAAATCATGTCCTATGAAATCATTTGGAAATTCAAAACAATATCACATATTTTAAAAATTTTCATTATTAATTCAACTTTTTATCTATTAAGAAATACTAATGAATAATAAAACAATTGTAACATAAATAATATATAACAAAAAAAACCATGTATTTTTGGAATAATAAAATAGTTGTAACAAAAATAATATAGAACAAGAAAAATTATGTATATTTAGATGTATGAAAATTTAGATACATTTTATTAAGTAAAATTTTAAAAGAATATATTTATCAGAAGAATCAATTCTCTTTTCACTCCAAAAGAGGTTTGCATACTAGCACAACCAAATTATATTTACTAATGTGGTTGATATACACTGATAGGTGTATCTAAAATATATTTACAACCACATTCACCAATGTGGTTAATATATGTCGATAGGCCTATAACCACTACCCAACACATAAATTTATATATCAATAAATATTATATATTTATGATTAAAATCACCAAAATAATTTATATATATTCATAAAATTAAAATATTTATTAATAATATATATTAATAATAAAAATTCTATAATATATATTAATAATATTAAACCCAAAAACATAAGAAAGTAATAAATTCTAACAATTAATATATTAAAATCAAGAGATAATTAATAATACAAACCCAATGTCATCATAAACCAAAGGAATTGGTGAACCCAAGGGATAAATATTATAAACATAAGGGATCAATATTAAAAAAACAAGAGATTAATAAACCATAAGAATTGATATTTTAAACTAAAAAACCTAATAAATTAATAAACCATAAGAATAAGTATTTTAAACATAAGATATTAATAAACCAACGGGATTATTAACATTATAAACCAAAAGAACTAATAGACTCAAGGGTTTAATATTATAAACCAAAGGAAATAGCGAACCCAAGGGATAAATATTATAAACCTAACGGATGAATATTAAAAACAATAGAGATTAATAGACCCTAAGAATTAATATTTTAAATTGAAAACTATAAGAAATTAATAAAGCCTAAGAATTAATATTTTAAACTCAAGAGAGTAATAAACCCAATGTGTGATTAACATTATAAACCAAAAGAACTAATAAACCCAAGGGTTTAATATTATAAACCAAAGGAATCGATGAACCCAAGGGATAAATATTAAAAACCTAAGGGATAAATAAGGCTAAGGGCAATATTAAAAACAATAGAGAATAATAAAACCCAAGGGTTTAACGTTATAAACCAAAGGAATTGGTGAATCCAAGGGAAAACCATTACCCAAAAAATTATAAACCAAAGGAATTGGTGAACCCAAGGGAATTGATTTAAACCTTAAGACAATTGTTATCACAATGCAACGTTGGACCAACTATGACCATGGTTGGCCATGGGTGATTTTCATATTGAGACAATATTTGTCAGAATGCGACATTTGATCATGGATGACATTGATCGATTATTGATATTATAAACCAAAAGAACTAATAAACCAAAGGGTTTAATATTATAAACCAAAGGAATTGGTGAACCCAAGGGAAAAGCATTACCCAACAAATTATAAACCAAAGGAATTGGTGAACCTAAGGGAATTGATTTAAACATTGAGACAATTTTTGTCACAATGCGACGTTGGACCAACTATGACCATGGTTGGCCATGGGTGATTTTCATATTAAGACAATATTGGGTTTATAAACCAAAAGAACTAATAAACCCAAGGGTTTATTAGGTTTATAAAACAAAAGAACTAATAAACCCAAGGGTTTAATATTATAAACCAAAGGAATTGGTGAACCCAAGGGAATTGATTTAAACATTGAGACAATTGTTGTTACAATGCGACGTTGGACCAACTATCATCATGGTTGGCCATGGGTGATTTTCATATTGCGACAATATTTGTCAGAATTAGACATTTGATCATGGATGACAATGATCTATTATTCATATTATAACCAAAAGAACTAATAAACCCGGATTATTCATATTATAAACCAATAGAACTAATAAACCCAAGGGTTTAATATTAAAAACCAAAGGAATTGGTGAACCCAAGTGAATTTATTTAAACATTGAGACAATTGTTGTCACAATGCGACGTTGGACCAACTATGACCATGGTATGCGACATTTGATCATGGATGACATTGATCGATTATTCATATTATAAACCAAAAGAACTAATAAACCAAATGGTTTAATATTATAAACCAAAGGAATTGGTGAACCCAAGTGAATTTATTTAAACATTGAGACAATTGTTGTCACAATGCGACGTTGGACCAACTATGACCATGGTATGCGACATTTGATCATGGATGACATTGATCGATTATTCATATTATAAACCAAAAGAACTAATAAACCAAATGGTTTAATATTATAAACCAAGGGAATTGGTGAACCCAAGGGAAAACCATTACCCAGCAAATTATAAACTAAAGGAACTGGTGAACCCAAGGGAATTGATTTAAACATTGAGACAATTATTGTCACAATGCGACGTTGGACCAACTATGACCATGGTTAGCCATGGATGATTTTCATATTGAGACAATATTTTTCAGAATGTGACATTTGATCATGGATGAGATTGATCGATTATTCATATTATAAACCAAAAGAACTAATAAACCCAAGGGTTTAATATTATAAACTAAAGGAACTAGTGAACCCAAGGGAATTGATTTATACATTGAGACAATTGTTGTCACAATGCGACGTTGGACGAAATATGACCATGGTTGACCATGGCTGATTTTCATATTGAGACAATATTTGTCAGAATGTTACATTTGATCATGGATGACATTGATCGATTATTCATATTATAAACCAAAAGAACTAATAAACTGAAGGGTTTAATATTATAAACCAAAGGAATTGGTGAACCCAAGGGAAAACCATTACCCAACAAATTATAAACCAAAGGAATTAGTGAAGCTAAGGGAATTGATTTAAACATTGAGACAATTTTTGTCACAATGCGACATTGGACCAACTATGACCATGGTTGGCCATGGGTGATTTTCAATTTGAGACAATATTTGTCAGAATGTGACATTTTATCATGGATGACATTGATCGATTATTCATATTATAAACCAAAAGAACTAACAAACCCAAGGTTTTAATATTATAAACCAAAGGAATTGGTGAACCCAAGGGAAAAATATTAATAACCTAAGGGACCAATAAGGCGAAGGATCAATAAAATTATTAAAAAAATACTCAAGTTGAAGAAATTAATAAACATTAATAATTAACCCAAGGGTTTGTAATATTATAAACCAAAAGAACTAATAAACCCAAGGGTTTAATATTATAAACCAAAGGAATTGGTGAACCCAAGGGAATTGATTTAAACATTGAGACAATTGTTGTCACAATGCGACGTTGGACCAACTATGACCATGGTTGGCCATGGGTGAATTTCATATTGAGACAATATTTCTCAGAATGTGACATTTGATCATGGATGAAATTGATCAATTATTCATATTATAAACCAAAAGAACTAATAAACCCAAGGGTTTAATATTATAAACCAAAGGAATTGGTGAACCCAAGGGAATTGATTTAAACATTGAGACAATTGTTGTCACAATGCGACGTTGGACCAACTATGACCAAGGTTGGCCATGGGTGATTTTCATATTGAGACAATATTTTTCAGAATGTGACATTTGATCATGGATGACATTGATCGATTATTCATATTATAAACCAAAAGAACTAATAAACCCAAGGGTTTAATATTATAAACCAAAGGAATTGGTGAACGCAAGGGAAAAGCATTACCCAAAAAATTATAAACCAAAGGAATTGGTGAACCCAAGGGAATTGATTTAAACATTGAGACAATTGTTGTCACAATGCGACGTTGGACCAACTATGACCATGGATGGACATGGGTGATTTCCATATTGAGACAATATTTGTCAGAATGTGACATTTGATCATGGATGACATTGATCAATTATTCATATTATAAACCAAAAGAACTAATAAACCCAAGAGTTTAATATTATAAATCAAAGGAATTGGTGAACCCAAGGGAAAACCATTACCCAACAAATTATAAACGAAAGGAATTGGTGACCCTGAGGGAATTGATATAAACATTGAGAAAATTTTTGTCACAATGTGACGTAGGACCAACTATGACCATGGTTGGCCATGGGTGATTTTCATATTGAGATAATATTTGTCAGAATGTGACATTTGATCGTGGATTACATTGATCGATTATTCATATTATAAACCAAAAAAACTAATAAACCCAAGGGTTTCATATTATAAACCAAAGGAATAGGTGAACCCAAGGGAAAAGCATTACCCAACAAATTATAAACCAAAGGAATCGGTGAACCCAAGGGAATTGATTTAAAAATTGAGACAATTATTGTCAGAATGCGAGTTTGGACCAACTATCACCATGGTTGGCCATGGGTGATTTTCATATTGAGACAATATTTGTTAGAATGTGACATTTGATCGTGGATGACATTGATCAATTATTCATATTATAAACCAAAGGAATTGGTGAACTCAAGGGAAAACCATTACCCAACAAATTATAAACCAAAGGAATTGGTGTACCCAAGGGAATTGATTTAAACATTGAGACAATTGTTGTCACAATGCGACATTGGACCAACTATGACCATGGTTGCCCATGGGCGATTTTCATATTGAGACAATATTTGTCAGAATGTGACATTTGATTATGGATGACATTAATCGATTATTCATATTATAAACCAAAAGAACTAATAAACCCAAGGGTTTAATATTATAAACCAAAGGAATTGGTGAAACCAAGGGAAAAGCATTACCCAACAAATTATAAACCAAAGGAATTGGTGATCCCAAGGGAATTGATTTAAACATTGAGACAATTTTTGTCACAATGCGACGTTGGACCAACTATGACCATGGTTGGCCATGGGTGATTTTCATATTGACAGAATATTTTTTAGAATGTGACATTTGATCATCGATGACATTGATCGATTATTCATATTATAAACCAAAAGAACTAATGAACCCAAGGGTTTAATATTATAAACCAAAGGAATTGGTGAACCCAAGGGAATTGATTTATACATTGAGACAATTGTTGTCACAATGCGACGTTGGACCAACTACGACCATGGTTGGCCATGGGTGATTTTCATATTGAGACAATATTTGTCATAATGTGACATTTGATCATGGATGACATTGATCAATTATTCATATTATAAACTAAAAGAACTAATAAACCCAAGGGTTTAATATTATAAACCAAAGGAATTGGTGAACCCAAGGGAAAACCATTACCCAACAAATTATAAACCAAAGGAATTGGTGAACCCAAGGGAATTGATTTAAACATTGAGACAATTGTTGTCGCAATTCGACGTTCGACCAACTATGACCATGGTTAGCCATGGATGATTTTCATATTGAGACAATATTTGTCAGAATGTGACATTTGATCATGGATGACATTGATCGATTATTCATATTATAAACCAAAAGAACTAATAAACCCAAGGGTTTAATATTATAAACCAAAAGAATTGGTGAACCCAAGGGAAAACCATTACCCAACAAATTATAAATTGCAGGTGATCAATCAACCTTACTGATTGTTAATATTGTAAACGGACGTTGGACCAACTATGACCATGGTTGGCAATAGGTGATTTTCATATTGAGACAATATTGATGAGAATGTGACATTTGATCATGGATGACATTGATCGACTATGGCTAATGCTAATTAACAATGGTTTCCCATGGTTTATTTTCATATTGAGTCAGTGTTTTTCATAATGTGAAATTGAACCATGCATTAGTATTAAACTCTCAGACTAATATTTAAAACCCAATATTTGGGGAACCTAAGGGAAAAATATTAAGAACATAAGAGATCAACAATGCCAAGGGATACCTATAAAAAACAAAAAAAATTAGTAAAGGCTAGGAATAAATATTTTAAATACAAATGAATGAGAAACTCACATGATTAATAAAGAGATTAATAAATCTTAGGAATCAATATTTTAAAAATTCTATTTATCACTAATGATGTTAATACTTTTTATATTAATAGCGTTAATTTTGGTATCAATAGTAATATCATTCATAATATTAATCATCATATTTTTAGAGTGAATATAATTAAAAAAAGAATATTAATAAAAAACATAGTTATTATTATAAAGAAAACATTATTAATATTATTAACAATATTAATGTTAACAATATTAATGTAATTAACCATATTAATATTATTAATAAAATGTTATTAATATTATTGTTATTATTTAAATATTATTAATAATTTTAATAAACCTTAATCATGTTTGAAACTTATTGTTATTAATACAATTATGAACATTAATTTTAAATAAATATCGTGAATATTGTATTAATGATGTTTTTAATAATCTTGTTATTATTATAATTAATAATGTTATTAATAATATTATTTTTAATAATAATTAAAATATTATTTCTCATTATTAATTTAGTTTTTAGTATAAATCATAATCATCACTATTTAAATACTAATTATTAATATTATTTTAGTGTATATTAGAATGTTAATGTTATTAATGTCATTTTTATTATTTCCAGAATGTGACCATGATTATTTACCATAATAATATCATTTAATGTTATTAAAATTAATAATTAAAAACAAAATTAATATTTATAAATATTAATAATATTAAAAGTAATATTAATATTTTTATCCATATTAACAATATTAACATGAATAATTAATATTAGTATTAAAATTAAAATTAATATTAATGTTTAATGTTTAAAATATAAATATTTAAATTTATTATTTCATATAAATAATAATAATATTAATAAATTAAAATAATAATAAGAAATAATATTATAAATTAAAATTGGTTAACATTATTGTTAATGCTAAATATTGCTAATATTATTTATTAATATTAAAAATATTAAAAATAATAATTTTATTCTTATTCAAATTAATTAATATTAATAGTAAAACTTATTTATATATTAATATTAGTATATTCCTACCTATTAATTATTTAATATCAAATACTAATACAAATTATTATTAGAGTAATACATATATAAAAAAGTATAATAATAGTTAATATATTATTATTATGAACTTTAATATTAATATTGATAATATTAATTAATACTAATATTAATAACATATTAGGAAAACGCGATGGGGAAATGAGAGTCTAGGGTTTGTGGATTGGCTCTTTTGGTTTGCGCTGGCTCTGCCGCTCCAAGAGTTGGCCGCCTTCTGCTCATGCGCCAGACTGCAGACTTGAATCCTCAAGATGGTAAGCCTCTGAACAGGGCCTTCCATGGAGCTGTCAATGCCGCCGTCTGGGCAGCTGCATGCCCTGCACTTGATCCAGAATGCTTTGACGCCGTCACTTTCACATCTGTTCGCAATACCATTAAATCCCTCTCTGGCGATCCCTCAGATTTCACCGCTGCAACTTGCCACAAGCGGAGCGGCCTCTCGGATCTACCAGATCGACCTGTAGAGGTACCAATACTGGCAACACACATCGTCCGGGATGCAGAGTTGAACCGGCAGGTTTGCATGCCTCTGTACATGGTTTTCCTCGGCATTGATGGCGCCACTGGCTGGGTGGATACATTCCTTGCTAAGGCTATAGACCTTGGAGAGGATACAGACGGCTGTAATGCGGATGTCTTTACTGCTGCCCACAAAGTAAACAAGATCTACTCTGAAGATCTGTCAGTTTTCATCTCTGCTACAAGTAAGCAGCGGATCGGTTGCTCAAACTCGCCAGATATGCTTGCAGGGGCATTAAGGTTAGCGGTTCACAACGTCAGTGAATATGCTCCTCGTCCAGCTTTGGTCAGCGCTCCAAGACTGTCGCATATGGGCTTGGATCTGTCTCTATTTTCAAGTGACCGGCCATTTTCGCAGGAGAAATCCCCTCCCTCTGTTCAACATGGAAGATTTGCTCTAGGACGCACAAGAGGCCCTGGCACTGTGTCCAGGCACCTCTTTGACTCCTTTCAGATCCAAATCTCTCAACCCACAGGCAGATCCATCCTGTAATGGGTCAATTCTTCAGATTTAGTGCTGGATCTCAAACTGGTTCTAGAACAACGGATTGGGATCCCTTCAGGCCTTCAGAGACTTCTTTTTCAAGGTAAACAACTTGAATACCTTCTTCCCCTCTCTACATATAGCATTTTCAGAAACAGCTCTTTGGTCTTAACCCTTCGTTTGAGAGGAGGTGCAGCGGGACAGTCATATTCTACTCCTCCCTTCTCTTACAAAGATGCAGTACGCTCTGAGAGCCCCAAACCCCTGGATGCTCTCAAGCCTAAGCCCTTCTTGGTTGACAAGATAGAGGAAGTTCCCTCTGTTGAACTCTCCCATGAGGGTCTTGCAAACCAACTTCAAGAATTTGCAGATAGAGCCATCATTTGCAGATTTAACGGACTATGGCCGCGATCTCAGGATCTTTATGCATGGGTCCATGCAAACTGGACTCATCATTGTAAGATCAGTTTCTATTCAAAAGGATACTTCATTGTTCTATTTGATGACAGTAAGCATTATGTAAAGGCATTAGAAGAAGGCCCTTGGTTCATGGGAACCGCAGGGCTCTTCTTGACTCCGTGGTTCCTAGATTTTGATCCATCAACTGCAGTCATTACCATGAAACCTGTGTGGATCAGGCTTCCTAACTTACCTGCCCACTTATGGCACGTTGCAGTCTATAAAGCTATAGGCAACACCTTGGGCAGTTTCATTATGGGAGATTACTGGCGGGAAAATAAAGGTCTCTACACATATGCCCGAATATGTGCGGAGTTGGATTTGAGAAAAGGACTGCCAGACCAAATCAATCTCAAGATAAACGACTTTTTCTAGACCTAGACACGGGATTATGAAAACACTGCATTCTGTTGCCGACATTGCCACCAATCAGGTCATCTGCAGAACTCATGCCCATCTCTCTCGGCAAAAAAGAAAAAGGATAACCTCTCCAAGCCCAAGTCCAAACGATGGGCTCCTTGCTCTCCACCTCCAGTGGTGGATTCTGATTCCTCTAGCTCTGAAGACGAAGGTAGCGATGCAGAATTGGATCAAGCCCCTCATACCGTGTCCCTTCCACCAAGGGTCCGGTGCATTCCACTGATACAGCTATCGCCCAGAAACACGTCCATATGACCTCCTCCTCTGAATCAGATAAGGAGGGCCCCCCCGATGGAGGACCCCAATCTTCAAGCTGTTATTGCTCATTCACCCCAGGAAGGTCGGGTCGAAGTCAAAAAAAGGAAAGGTAAAAAGCTTCATGTGGAGGCTTCTGCCCATTCTGGGTAGAATTCTGTCTTTTTTCTTTTAGCTATATGTTGTAGCTTCTTGCTTATTTCATTCCTTCTCCGGAACCGAAGTTGATAACACTATCATTTCCGGTTGCCGGTTCTCTGTCTCTCTTGCTTACATCATCTTGTACCATATTTTTGATTAATAGAATTAGTCCATTTCAGAAAAAAAAAATACTAATATTGATAACATTTAATTAATATTAACCCAATAATATAAGGTTAAAATCTCTGGTATAACCCAATAATACAAATTCATTTGCAGAAGCTTCTTTCAATAAATTTGATGGTTTAATAAGGCAACAATGCCAACTTCAGATGCAAAAGTTTTCTCCTTACACAATGGTTATAAAACCATACATCCAAATTTTAATACTTTTGCGGAAGCTTATCTTATTTTAATCAAAGGTTCTCAATGGAAAAACAAACTTCGTAAGTCAAGTTGTTTCTACATACATATTCTTATGATTATAAACCATTGAACAAATACTCGTACCTTGAGCTCACGTTATCAAACTCATAAAACTTCCGGTATAAGCCAATTTAAAAATGTCTTAGACTCTTGGCCCCACACATCCAATAATTAATAACCACTTACCAAACGAACATTTATCATTTCAAAGAACACTGGGCCATACCTCATATTAACTCCCGTGCAGATTTACAAGAGATTACCTTTGGATCTTTCACCCTTGAGATTGAACGCAAATTGCATTCCTTTCATTACAGAAGTTTAGCACACAAAAATTACGCGATATGGGCAGTATGTAGTGTTGACATGTTAGAAAATGATTGGATCACGTTCTAAAATGAAAAACCACTCCTCAGCAAAATAGGCACGCGATATCGGCAATATCTCTTCTTCAAAACTGCTTATTGTAAATCTAGTATTGAACTGAGTTTAATTCACTCCTTTTGAACACAACTTCTTCGTCTACTATGACAGATTGATCTTACCCAATATTTATTCACGCAACCAGCATTTCATTGCAAGCTTGACACATGCTCAATAGCCAGACATCACTTGCGATCTTCATTAAAATTTTAAAACCTCATCGAATTTTGTGTGGTGACCCTAACACCAGAATTGGCATCGATTCTTGAAATTCAACCCAACCCATTCAATGAAGCATCTCTGCATACTTAATGAATCAAATATCATTTAAAACCTGTACACAAAACCTTTCTGAGCAGTCGTTCGAACATGATAAAAATTCTTCATTCAATATACAACCACACTCTGTTTGGATGTGAATCTGTATATTAATGCAAATTTGATAAACATTGAGAAAATTATATTAGATTGGCTAAATAAATATAAATAACATTTCTTTAAAAAAAAACAATATATATATATATATATATATATATATATATATATATATATAAGTATATTCAATTTTTTTTTTAAACATTGGTTTATTAAAATTATATGGAAAGGATTTGAGCGTGGGCATTTTTAATAGAAAATAAAAATAAACACTAACCTAAAATCAACCAATCAAATTAAACAATAAATAAAAGATTCTTTTTATTACAACACGTAAAGAAACCAAATTAAATAATAAATAAAATAGTATTTTTTTCTACAACACGTAAAGAAAGGGTTAACGCATTAATGAAATGTCTTTGCAACAAATAAAAAGCATCGTGTTTTATGTATAGATTTTTTTAGTCATTCTTTGTGGTCATTACATCTGGGCAACAATTAAAAAATCTTGTTGTAGTGATTACAACCATCAAAAAAATCCTGTTGTTGTGATTACAACACATAAAGGGTTAAAGCATTAATGAAATGTCTTGCCAACAAATAGAAATTATAGATTTTTCCACTCACTCTTTGTGGTAAATACATCAAATTAAGAAATATCTTTGCAACAATTAAAAAGATCATAAAGGGTTAAAGCATTAACGAAATATCTTTCCAACAAATAAAAACATCTTGTTCTGTATAGATTTTTCCATTTGTTGTTTGTGGTCATTACATCGAATTAAGAAATATCTTTGCAACAATTAAAAAGATCGTAAAGGTTTAAAGCATTAAAGAAATGTCTTGACAACAAATAAAAACATCGTGTTGTGTATAGATTTTTCCATTCGTTCTTTGTGGTCATTACATCAAATTAATAAATATCTTCGTAACAATTAAAAAGATCATGTTATTGTGATTACAATCAGTAGAGAAAGGGTTAACGCATTAATGAAATGTGTTACAACAAATAAAAGCATCGTTTTCTCTGTATAGATTTTTTCATTCGTTCTTTGTTCTCATTACATCTCGGAAACAATTAAAAACATTGTGTTGTTGTGATAACAACACAGAAAACAAAGTTTATAAATTAAAACAGAGGATTCCTTTTTATATACACATAAGAGTTTCGTTTTGTTTGAATGCGTGAGGGTTGAAGACCGGTGGTCCCCACGGCCACTACAGCAACCAAATCAGCAGGAGCATGTGGCAGAATGTTATTGGATCATGTTGTTTTGGACATGAGTTTGAAAAACCAATTTCAGATGTGAAATGGTTATGAGCACAATTTAATAAGTTTAGCATGTCCAAAAGTTGTCGTACACAAAACTTGTTTGCGGACGCGATGAGTGATTATGCGCTAGATTTAATAATCCATCACGAGCACATTTGCTGATGTCAGCTGAGGCATTTTGTAACGTGATTTTTCCATTGAAATTTGGTTCAATCTTTTTGAAGTCCAGCAGGGTAATCGTTTGTTAAATTTTGTTTTAAAAGGTTTTTTTATTCGTTTCACCGTGTGCGATAAAGGTTTTTGGAGCTATATGTTATATATATATATATATATATATGTTTTGACATATATTAAAACATTGCACTATTGTATTAGTGGGCCCGAAAGGGTGACATATTGTTAAGTCTTAGTGTTGATGTTATTTCATATAAGTTTTTCAACTATGGGCCCGAGAGCTTTGTTTAAAATAGGTTTAGATTTTAATTTTATTATAGTTGTCTTACATTTGGAACATATGCTACGTCATATAAAAAGAAAAGTTTGAAAAGGGTTAACGCATTAATTAAATGTCTTCGCAACAATTAAAAGCAACATTTTCTCTATATAGATTTTTTTTTCCCTTCTTTGTTGTCATTGCATCAAATTAAGAAATATATTCGCAACAATTAGAAATATTGTGTTCTATGAGTAGACTTTTTCATTTTTTCTTTGTTGTGATTACCACAGATAAGTTTTCTTTGTATAGATTTTTTCATTTGTTCTTCGTTGTCATTACATCGAATTAAGAAACAATTTCACAACAATTAAAATGATCGTGTTCTCTGAATAGATTTTTCCATTCGATCTTTGTTGTGATAGAAGTTTGGCAGCCATTCGCTGTTACGACAGTATAGTAAAGATATTTAACATTGCGGAAAGAGATATGCAATTCTACCCTTCTAACCAATACACGAAACATGATAAAAATAAGAGGGGAGGAAGTATTCGAAAGCTTACCATCCAGAGTGTGCGTTCTACAGTTGTGAAGCTCCTCGAAAGGATTTCTTTCTTCGATCCGACCAGCCACAGTCCCAGTTCTCTGCGTCCAAATGTGTCTACTGCTCTAAACCGGGTGGCCTTATGGTCTGAAAGAATGGAACGTTACGAAATGTCAACCATCTCTACCTTCGCCGCCAAGTGTAGACCCATTTTTTTTTAAATTCCAAGGCCGCGTGGCTATCCACCTACAAAAATATATGGGTGCGTTATGAAGCAGTAAAGGGCATAGCTAGACATAATGAAATTTTAGCCAGATGTCCCAGGTCACTTCAACCCTAACCCCATCATCCATGTTCTCGAAAGGCATGAGGAGACCCTTGGGAACATGCACACCAACGTGCTGAGGCCATTCACTAATATGTGTTGTTCCTCTTGTGCCTTCGTCGCCAAGTGTATAGAAAATTTCTTTTAAATGATACTTGGCAAGTGGTGGTATGTAAATTTTAATTTGTTTATATTTTTGATTTCCAGAGTTCACCCTAATTTGATAGGTGGCTGTAAACAAATGGCTTGGTAAAATTTTAATCATGTTTTGTAAAAAATTAATTTAAGTATGGTTTAAACATGTGATTTAGATATGCAAGGAAGTTAGTTGTTTGAATTTCGTCCATTGATTTAGTGCCGACGACCAGAATATACAAGCATCTTTCAACCTAGACCATCGGATGAAAAATATCAATTAGCAAAAGCACTAATCATGCCAATTCCAATAGGGGGTACGCCTATCGGCGTAATCAGGATATTTGGTCCCTCTGAGATCTTGGTAAATCCAGAGTTAAGATTGATCTAGGCCATCTTAATTCCCCTCTTTAAATAAACTATATTCCACATGAATACCATGGGTCAATAGCACGGGTTTTTTTTATAGTTTATTATTATTCTATTTTATTACCTAAATTCAACTTAACTTATTAAAAAGATAAAAAAAAAATACTATAAAAAAACATATAGAAAAATATTTACATTTACATATAAAAGTATAACAAATAATAAGAAAAAAAATTAACATTATAAAATATATACATATATATAACTATTTACATGTGGATCTAATGGCCTAACACATTTCAATCGTTTAACATTTGATCCAATGACTCAGACATGGACACATAATAATAGTTATAAACAATTAAAAATAATTTTATTAAATAGTTAGCTTAGATATATATTATTTATCACAGGAATCAATTCTCTTTTCACTCCAAAAGAGGTTTACATATCAAGATATTTGATCCCTCTTGGATCTTGGTAGATCCAGAGTTAAGATTGATCTAGGTCATCTTAATTCCCCCCTTTAAATAAAATATATTCCACATAAATACCATGGGCTATTTTTATAGTTGATTATTATTCTATTTTATTACCTAAATTCAACTTAACTTATAAAAAAGAAAAAAACAAATACTATAAAAAAACATATAGAAAAGTATTTACATTTACATATAAAAATATAAAAAATAATAATAATAATAAAACTAACATATATATATATATATATATATATACACACACATGTGGATCTAATGGCCTAAAACCTTTCAATCGTCTAACATTTGATCCAATGACTCAGACATAGACATAGTGGCATCTAGAGGAGTTGTTTTCAGATAAGAATGCCTTATAGCATAAAAATATCATCATATATATATTACCCATCCATATATATATATAAAACAATAATTTTAATTATATATATTTATTTTCAACCTACATTAAAGTGTAATCGCACTGAGCATCATTCAAAAAAATAACCAAAATGAACACTTCACAGTGCTAAATATATCCAACTACACACTGATATATCTTTACAAATAGATCATTACATATCAACAAATATTATATTTATTTCTAAGAAAATTTCTCCATAAAGATGTTTATCCAAAATTAACACTTAACGGTGCTAAATATATCCTCCGAAGGGAACTACATACTAATAGATCTTTAAAAATAGATCACTACATATCAAAAAATATTGTATTTATTTCATCCACGATAAAGATGTTTATCATGAAATGTAAAGATTAACAGTCAAAGGTGCTATATATATCCTCCGAGGGAATTTCATACTCATAGATATTTAAAAATAGATCATTACATATCAACAAATATTATATTTATTTCTAAAAGAATTTCTCCATGATAAATATGTTTATCATGAAATGTAAAGATTATTTTATAAAAAAATTATTCATTTTTTAAAAGACAAGTTTAAAGTTGATTGAATGAAATTATTAGTAATTTTATTTTAATGTTTGAACAAACTATTTAAGTTTTTTTCTTGGATTGTGGTTTACTAATTTAGATTTTGTTGGTTTATCTAATTAATTGTTAATTTTGAATCAACAATAATTTATAAATAAGGAAGATCCTTCTCTAAAACAAATTTTAAAAGAGTAAAGCGAACTTTGCGGTCTTCTTGATCGTTAGAGG